>OY992882.1:2538200-2762987 GCA_963921405.1 Cepaea hortensis | reverse complement strand
TGTTTCACGTAAACGTGACATGTACACATGATTAGTCTAACTTTAACGTGACATGTTTGACACAAGGTTTGTCCTGCTTCAGCGTGACATGCTGCACACGTGGTTTCCCTGACTTCAGCGTGATATGCTATAAACAATATGCTGTCTAACAAGAACGTGACATGCTATACACATACGTGACATGCTATACACACAGGTTGTCTGATTTCAACCTAACATGTTTGACACAAGGTTTGTCCTGGTTCTATGTGACATGCTGCACACATGGCTTGTCTTAGTTCAACGCTACTAACAAATAAACTAACTAACTAATAAAATAAGTAACAACATAACTAACTAAGTAACTAACTAACCAACTAACGAACTAAGTAGTAAAATAACTAACTAACTAACTAATAAACTAACTAACTAACTAATAAACTAACTAACTAATAAAATAACTAACTAACTAACTAATAAAATAACTAACTAACTAACTAACCAACTAATAAACTAACTAACTAATAAAATAACTAACTAACTAATAAACTAACTAACTAATAAAATAACTAACTAATAAAATAACTAACTAACTAACTAATAAAATAACTAACTAACTAACTAACCAACTAATAAACTAACTAACTAATAAAATAACTAACTAACTAACCAACTAATAAAATAACTAACTAACCAACTAATAAACTAACTAACTAATAAAAATAACTAACTAATAAAATAACTAACTAACTAACCAACTAATAAAATAACTAACTAACCAACTAATAAACTAACTAACTAATAAAATAACTAACTAACTAACCAACTAATAAAATAACTAACTAACCAACTAATAAACTAACTAACTAATAAAATAACTAACTAACTAACTAACCAACTAATAAACTAACTAACTAATAAAATAACTAACTAACTAATAAACTAACTAACTAATAAAATAACTAACTAACTAACTAACTAATAAAATAACTAACTAACTAACCAACTAATAAAATAACTAACTAACCAACTAATAAACTAACTAACTAACTAATAAACTAACTAACTACTAAAATAACTAACTAACTAACCAACTAATAAAATAACTAACTAACTAATAAACTAACTAACCAACTAATAAACTAACTAACTAATAAAATAACTAACTAACTAACCAACTAATAAAATAACTAACTAACCAACTAATAAACTAACTAACTAATAAAATAACTAACTAACTAACTAATAAAATAACTAACTAACTAACTAACCAACTAATAAACTAACTAACTAATAAAATAACTAACTAACTAACCAACTAATAAAATAACTAACTAACCAAGTAATAAACTAACTAACTAACTAATAAACTAACTAACTAATAAAATAACTAACTAACTAACCAACTAATAAAATAACTAACCAACTAATAAACTAACTAACTAATAAAATAACTAACTAACTAACCAACTAATAAAATAACTAACTAACCAACTAATAAACTAACTAACTAATAAACTAACTAACTAATAAAATAACTAACCAACTAATAAAATAACTAACTAACCAACTAATAAACTAACTAACTAATAAAATAACTAACTAACTAACAAACTAATAAACTAACTAACTAACCAACTAATAAACTAACTAACTAACCAACTAATAAAATAACTAACTAACTAACCAACTAATAAAATAACTAACTAACCAACTAATAAACTAACTAACTAATAAAATAACTAACTAACTAACCAACTAATAAAATAACTAACTAACCAACTAATAAACTAACTAACTAATAAAATAACTAACTAACTAACTAATAAAATAACTAACTAACTAACTAGCCAACTAATAAACTAACTAACTAATAAAATAACTAACTAACTAACCAACTAATAAAATAACTAACTAACCAACTAATAAACTAACTAACTAACTAATAAACTAACTAACTAATAAAATAAATAACTAACTAACTAATAAAATAACTAACTAACTAATAAACTAACTAACTAATAAAATAACTAACTAACCAACTAATAAACTAACTAATAAAATAACTAACTAACCAACTAATAAAATAACTAATAAAATAACTAACTAACCAACTAATAAACTAACTAACTAACTAATAAACTAACTAACTAATAAAATAACTAACTAACTAACTAATAAAATAACTAACTAACTAACTAACCAACTAATAAACTAACTAACTAATAAAATAAGTAACAACATAACTAACTAAGTAACTAACTAACTAACTAACGAACTAACTAATAAAATAACTAACTAACTAACTAATAAAATAACTAACTAACTAACTAACTAACTAACTAATAAAATAACTAACTAACTAACTAATAAAATAACTATCTAACTAACTAATAAAATAACTAACTAACTAACTAACTAATAAAATAACTAACTAACTAACTAATAAAATAACTAACTAACTAACTAATAAAATAACTAACTAACTAACTAATAAAATAACTAACTAACTAATAAAATAACTAACTAACTAACTAATAAAATAACTAACTAACTAATAAAATAACTAACTAATTAACTAATAAAATAACTAACTAACTAACTAATAAAATAACTAACTAACTAACTAATAAAATAACTAACTAACTAACTAATAAAATAACTAACTAACTAACTAATAAAATAACTAACTAACTAACTAATAAAATAACTAACTAACTAACTAACTAATAAAATAACTAACTAACTAACTAATAAAATAACTAACTAACTAACTAACTAATAAAATAACTAACTAACTAACTAATAAACTAACTAACTAATAAAATAAGTAACAACATAACTAACTAAGTAACTAACTAACTAACTAACGAACTAACTAATAAAATAACTAACTAACTAACTAATAAAATAACTAACTAACTAACTAACTAACTAACTAACTAATAAAATAACTAACTAACTAACTAATAAAATAACTAACTAACTAACTAATAAAATAACTAACTAACTAACTAATAAAATAACTAACTAACTAACTAATAAAATAACTAACTAACTAACTAACTAATAAAATAACTAACTAACTAACTAATAAAATAACTAACTAACTAACTAATAAAATAACTAACTAACTAACTAATAAAATAACTAACTAACTAACTAATAAAATAACTAACTAACTAACTAATAAAATAACTAACTAACTAACTAATAAAATAACTAACTAACCAACTAACGAACTAACTAATAAAATAACGAACTAACTAACTAATAAAATAACTAACTAACTAACTAATAAAATAACTAACTAACTAACTAATAAAATAACTAACTAACTAACTAATAAAATAACTAACTAACTAACTAATAAAATAACTAACTAACTAACTAACCAACTAATAAACTAACTAACTAATAAAATAACTAACTAACTAACCAACTAATAAAATCACTAACTAATAAAATAACTAAATAATAAAATAACTAACTAACTAACCAACTAATAAACTAACTAACTAATAAAATAACTAACTAACTAACCAACTAATAAAATAACTAACTAACCAACTAATAAACTAACTAACTAACTAATAAACTAACTAACTAATAAAATAACTAACTAACAAACTAATAAAATAACTAACTAACTAACTAACCAACTAATAAACTAACTAACTAATAAAATAACTAACTACCTAATAAACTAACTAACTAATAAAATAACTAACTAACCAACTAATAAACTAACTAACTAACTAATAAACTAACTAACTAATAAACTAACTAACTAATAAACTAACTAACTAACTAATAAACTAACTAACTAATAAAATAACTAACTAACTAATAAAATAACTAACTAACTAATAAACTAACTAACTAATAAAATAACTAACTAACCAACTAATAAACTAACTAACTAACTAATAAACTAACTAACTAATAATCTAACTAACTAATAAAATAACTAACTAACTAATAAACTAACTATCTAATAAACTAACTAACTAATAAAATAACTAACTAACCAACTAATAAACTAACTAACTAACTAATAAACTAACCAACTAATAAAATAACTAACTAACCAACTAATAAACTAACTAACTAACTAATAAACTAACTAACTAATAAAATAACTAACTAACCAACTAATAAACTAACTAACTAACTAATAAACTAACTAACTAATAAAATAACTAACTAACTAACTAATGAAACAAGTAAGTAAGTAACTAACTAACAAAATAACTAACTAACTAACTAACTAACAAAATAACTAACTAACTAACTAACTAATGAAACAAGTAAGTAAGTAACTAACTAACAAAATAACTAACTAACTAAAAACACAATAAATAACTAATTAACTAACAAAATAACTAAGTTACAAACAAAATAATTAATTAAATCATTAACTAACTAACTGACTAACTAAGACAGGAAATGTATGGTATTCTGCTCTTTGGTTTCTGTCTGGTGGTGAGCGGGTGACGCCAAACTGTGCAAGTCTCTTGACCTGAGATCATGGAGCCTGCATCTATGTCAGGGTTCCTTCTCCTAGACCAGGCGTCACCAAACTACGGCCCGCGGGCCGGATCCGGCCAGCGACGTCATTTCATCCGGCCCGCCGACGGTACTCGAAAATGCTTGATATAACGTATGGAACTCGAGGCGTTGTGATACAATTTAAATGTCAATATTATATTTAGAATAATAGGTGATCTCCACACAAAATCCGTATTAACATATAGAGAAATTAAGAGCGCATTAAAAATGATAATTGTCAAATGCTACGTATATTTCGGCCACGTTAAAAGACATGATACTCTTATAAAAGCCACACTGGAGGGCAAGGTTGAGGGCAAGTGAGCAAGAGGTAGATAACGATACAAGTGGGAAGATAACATCAAGAGATGGACGAACATCAGTCTGACAGAATGTACAGTCAAGGCGAGAGAAAGTGTTAGAGATCCATTGTAGCCAACCTTCATTGTGAACTGGAAACAAATAGGTATATTAAGCTCCTGCGAGAAGAAACGTACTAAACATCAACACGTTGCACATACCTTACAAGGAGATCTATCTCGTATCCCGAAATACAGGTGAAAATCCGAAATCAGAAGCACTCAATAAATATATAAAATGAATAATATAATAAAATAAAAAACACACAAACGCGTACAATACGACACACAGAACGACGTTTCGATTCTCAGAATCTTTGTCAAATACAAGAAAACACGAATAGATACGACAACGAAATATAAAAAAAGCACAAAACTAAAAATCACAACCATTATGTATCCATGTGGCAGCAGAAAAGACGGATTTGCCAGGTGAGAAGGCACTCTTGGCTGCAGATTTTAAATATAGTTGCCAGATAGGATTGAAAAAAAAAATGCGGACAGTCTAATATGAAAATATAGGTGTGTGGAGACAGTGGTATGGATATGGGGGGGGGGGGAGGACAGCATAGTAATGGACAGTGTAAACGGTTGGAGAAGGTAATTGTGGAGACGGAACCTGACTGATTGATTGATTCACACGTGCGGAGACTTCCTGACTACCATGTGTCTTAAATTTACAATTTTCATTTATAAATTATTGTATCTAGATGTTCTTGTTTATTATAATGTTTACTTATTTCGCACCATCCCAAGTCCTTCCCCGGCTCGTTGTAGCGCCACCTACGCTCTGATAATACCATGATTTCAAGAGCACACACACACACACACACACACACACACACACACACAAACACACACACACACACACACACACACACATCTTTCCCTCTCCCAGATGCGCCCGGCTGTAAACACAAGTCCAATGCTCAAGAAATATTTACTTATTTTTGCCAGTCATCTATTTTATAGCCATGTAACAGGGAATTTTTTGTTAGACAGTGATAGGTAAGTGAACTACAAGTGTGAACAGAGGCAATAAAGTAGCAAACACAGAATAAAACTGCCATAGAATCCTCGTGTTATATGCGAAAATATTATCCCCAGCTCAGAAGAATTCCCCGGTCAAGGTGTTAATCGAGCTGGTCTCTAGGCCAGTGTTTTTCAATCTTTCTGCTGGATCAGATCCTTACGCAAATGTTTACGTTGCTCAAGGAACTCTGTGCGATGATCCAGGTGTCTGTCCTACTTTATGTAATAAACCAGATGGGCAAAAATGTTGCTTTTAGGCGATTTCGGTCTGTTTCGGCGGAACCCCTGGCTGCCACTCTCGGAACCCCGATTGAAAAACTCTGCTCTAGGCTGTTTATTTAGGCCGGCCCTATTTATATATTTTGCAAACCTTATTATTAGATATATTCTATTACCATCAATCAATCAATCATGTGCCACATCCGGAAAGCGTGGGCAGTCATGATTCGCCACTTCACTCAATCACCAGCGTCGTGGATCAGCTCAGTGTTCCTGTCTCGTCCATGTCATGTGGCCAAAAGCCATCCAGGTATTTTCCTCTCGGTCTTCCTCTTGGTCTGTTCCCTTCGATCTTGTTAGTTGTCACCAATTTCTGCAATCCATTTCTTCTCATAACATGTCCAAAAAATTTTGACTGTCTACGTCTAAATTCTCTAATCAATTTACGATTTTCATTTGTCTCTTGTAGTACTTGGTCGCCGGTCTCTCTGGCTGAGGGGTTACAACACTTTCTCCGTAATCCCGTTTATCACGCAGAGTCTCGTAGCGGGAGAGAACTGGGAGCAGTTCGACCCCCGCTGGTGACTTGCGGGATACTGAGTCGGCCGTTCGGAAGGCAATGTCAAACTACTGAGCGTAATCTTGCCAAGAAATCAACAGACAGCTGAAAGATGCTGCTGTTGACAGCGATGTCCTGTAAAGGTTATGCACACAAAAAAAAGTACCTGGTCATTGTTTTGTTTTTGTCTGTGCATTGTATTCTTTGCATTTTCCTCACAAACCACATTTCTGCAGCCATCAGATGTTTTTCAGTTTGACTGCACATTACCATAGGTACCTATTGCAAGATGTATTTTACATCTACAGTTGGGACATCGGCTTAAACAAAATCAGGAAATTCTTACTTCGGATAATTGCTTCAGATTGCTGAATTGTGTATTTTTTCCCGGATTTTGTGGTGATATTCGTTTGATTTGATATTCTGGATATTTCCCCGGAATTATTACCTGAAACAACAAATTTTCAATATGTATTCGAATATCACTGAAGTCGGGATCTCGATAAATGACTACGATGTCCAGCTACTTCACCAGTCCGGAACGATAGTGTGTTCCATAACTGGTCCCGGGGCGGCTGCTAAAGCAACACCTGCACTTATTATGAGTGCCCTAACTGGTCCATGGGGTGTACCTTTTGGGGGAGTCGTCGACCTGCATAGGTTCGAAGTTCCCACTAGGTGGTACTTTCACCTGTCAGCAGAGGTTCAGAAAGCCGTGTATGACAAGATACACGGCAAAAAGTTTTCTCTACCAAGTCTAGGGATAGACATATCACTACAACATCTAGACAAAGAAAGGGACAGGCTGACCATCCACTGGCTACCTGTCACAATTGCTCCTCAAGGAGTTAAAAAACTGGTGCACAGTATTACAGGAGACGACAAGGCTGAGGTCTTTAGGATAAAGAATGGGGCTGGCAAGTGGGGAGCGCTCTGCAACCCAACAAAGGAAGTTCCCCATTATATACGGATCTACACTCCCGGTATTACGAACAAAAACCGCAGAGTGTTGATCACGATGCCGGGAAGAAAGACCAATTGTCCAGCGTGTGGCCAAAACAACCACTGGGCAAATAAATGCCCTAGTCGACGACAATCGACGACACCAATAGCAGCAGCAGTAAGTGTTCAAAGCCAAGAAGATTTCCCACCACTCGAAAGAGAAACCTCTCCACAGGGAGAGATTGAACTGACACAAACCTTCAGTAGTCAAATCAATACACAAGAAAATAACACACAAGAAAATAACACACAAGACATCAATCCAAGGAATGAAGACTCTGACGGCTTTCAAGTCGTCATCAAACCAAAGAAGAGAACATGGGCTAACAGAAGACTGCAGTCAACACACAGCGACGACACGGAAGCAGACGACTTATCACTGCCAAAGAAAGAAAAAGTCAAAGCCACTATAGGCAAGACAAAGGAAACTGAACAAGAACAACAAGAGGAGACACAAGTACAAGACGAAGACGACACATACAGCATACCAGACACTCTCTTCGTAGACACAGACACAAGTGATAAGAACGAGGATCAAGATGATCCTCCCACACAAACTTTTGATGCTACAGACTTGCTCGCCTAAATGTACTCATCACGGATAATAACTTTGCATGTGATTCTATACACTTATTATATCTCATTCATTCGTTTTTACTTAAATTATAATGATTAGTGATTTAGTTATTATTACTTTAAACATTTGTTGTATACGTACAAAATTACAACATATTATCACACTAATAAACAAACACAAACCAGATTTTCTACTACTACAAGAAACAAATATATGTTCAAAAACATTCGCACAACATATCACCACACAGCTAGGCCTCAGACATTCATGCTTTAGTTTAGGCACACACAAAATTGGGTCAGGAACAGCTATTCTGCAGACATAAGACAGGTGGGACATAATTAAAACACACACGGATAACCAGGGACGAATCTCACAAATACAGGTAGAAAACACTATACATGCATACACCATAGTGAACATACATGCACCACCTAATTACAATCATCAGCCACATTTTTACCAAGAATTAGACACCTTACTTATACAAACATACAGAGATCAAAATGTTATCCTTGCAGGGGATTTCAATTTTGTACTCTCAGATTTGGATATCATAATGGCAGGCAAAGCAGGAATCAAGGCACAATTAAGGAGAAATGACAGAAATGGAATACATCAACTGGATATACTAAAGAATACTCTAGACACTCACAATTTAATAGACGCTTTCCGATACAGACATCCTAATAACATTGCAACAACACGCAAAAATAGGGCTTACAATAGATCAGCAAGATTAGATATAGTATACACACCTTCAACACACCACATAATACACACAAAACATCTACAAGAGACATTACAATACACAGATCACAAAGCAGTACTAACACATATCACTAAAGACACTACAAACACAAGTCCATCAAAAAGAACACCACATTGGAAGTTCAATAACTCCTTACTCCAAAATACAGGTTATTTACAACATGTGACACAACTTATTCTAACATACACTAATAGTACACCCACGGACAACATAACACAAATTTGGGATCTACTAAAGAATATAATACGGTATAGAACACAACAGTTAGCATCCATCATACATAAAGACAGACTACAACAAGAACATATCATAGAGACAGCAATACAACTCACAAAACAGACTGACAGGAATGCACCACGCCTAAACACACTGGAATCACAATTAGAACAACACCAGCAACACACATTCCGTGGTGCACTCCTTCGAACTAAACTTACTAACATATCAGAAGAAAGTCCCAATAAACAACACCTTGCATTAGAGCAAAACATTCAACGCAACAGACAAATAGGAGCAATAACAGACATGCAAGGAAACACACAAACAGAGACAGTACATATACTAGAAACATTCCAACAGTACTACACTGACCTATATACAGCAGAACCCGCCAACACACAAACACAAAATAGGTTCCTACAATACACAAAGAAATTGTCAGACACAGATAAAGACACACTAGACACAGAGCTTACATTAGCAGACATAACACATGCACTCAATCAAATGCAAAAAGACAAAACACCAGGACCAGATGGACTCACAGTAGAATTCTACCAACACTTCTTTCCTATCCTAGGCAATTTCCTTCTACAAATCTACCAAGAAGCTTTTAACAAACAAGAACTCCCAAACACTTGCAACATGTCATATATAACACTCATACCTAAAGACAACACAGACAAAACACAGCTGAAAAACTATAGACCCATCTCATTATTAAACACAGACTACAAAATTCTAGCAAAATCACTTGCAAACAAAATAAAAAACTTCACGCCATCACTCATTCACCCAGACCAACAATGCAGTATTCAACACAGAAACATACACCAACATACACACTTCATTAGGGATTTCATTACATACACCCACCAGAAAGACTGTCAATCCTCCCTTTTATCTTTAGACCAGGAGAAGGCCTTTGACAGAATCTCACACTCATACTTACACAAAACACTAGCACACTGTAACATAGGACAGTACTATAGACAGTGGATAGAAATATTGTATAAAAATCCTGAAAGTAAGGTAGTGGTGAATCATTCACTCACTGGCAGTTTCAGAATCACTAGATCTGCCAGACAAGGGTGTCCACTATCACCAGTCCTATATGTACTAACACTAGAACCACTCTTAGAAATAATTAGACAGGACACTAACATTAAAGGTACATTTATAAAAGGGTCAGGAGAGCGGAAATTAATTGCTTACGCAGATGACACCGCTTTCTTCCCTACAACCAACACTTCCATAACGAACATACTTCACACCTTCAGACAGTTTGGCGAAGGAAGTGGGGCCAAAATAAACATACAGAAGTCTAAAATAATGGGTCTGGGGAAGTGGGAGAATAAAGCAGATTTACCCCCGGATCTAACAATCACAGATAACATGAAGATTTGTGGGATCACGTTTCCATCCAATCCCAGAAAAACACACACAGAAACATGGCAATCCCTGACAAAACAAATGATAGACATACTACATAGGTTCAAATACAAGACATCAACAATTTTTGTACGAAGCACAATTGTAAACACCTTCATCATTCCTAAAATAATATTTTTAGCCACAGTGTTAGACCCCCCAAAGCAAACAATCACAGACATAAACAAACACATCAGACATTTCATCTTCAGGAACACAATTCACAGTATAAAGCACAAGACTTTAATACAAGAAAAGAAATGAGGGGGAGTAGCATTACAGGACCTTAACACAAAAATACAAGCATTAAGAATCAACCACATAGGAGGCATCATCAATCATGCAGATCAACACTCGCTAGCATTATACTATATTGCAATTAGATTACACAGAATTAAGAAAATAGACAAAACAACACCACACTATTACGGCACACTGCCGCACTTCTACAGAACATGTATGCAAGAAATTCAAGGTAATGAACACTTAATACAACAGACAACCAAGCAGATATGCAAATATTTAGTGAAACAACAAGCCCCACCACTACACCTGAGAATCAAAAAAGGATAAAAATATATGAAAGACTACAGCTGCACCTTCACCAACTTACACAACAAACATATCACATCGAAATCCAAAGAATTAACATATAGGCTAATTTATAATATGACCCCGACAACAGAGAGAGCAGCACAGACATCCAAGCGATTAGCCCCATGTCATTTATGTAGACAAAATATTCAGGAAACAGAGGACCATCTGTTTTATGGATGCCCAACAATCACAGCTACTAAGACTGCACTACAACAATTAATAGAAACACACACACAAACAAGATAACCGACGTTTACAAAGCAATATTCCTAAATACAATTCCTACAACCACAAAACACACACACACTAAACTCCTAGTAGCATTAGCGGAGTATAGAAACGTAATATAGTTGAGTAGAAACTCGGCCACCCACAATCACCAAACAATACAACCACACATACTAGCAAATATTTTTCAACAGAAAATCGCCCAGCTATTCGCAGATTAAGCAAGAGCCACCCCCATCAAGTTTCACACTACATATCATACATGTTCAAACACACACTCTCACAGTATATTTCTATACTCCGCATGTGTACCATTAAGCCCAATCATTGGGGAACAAAGGGCCAAATAACTGAATAAATGTCCCTTCTCTGTTACTGAGTCTCGGGGCCCAACCTAGACAGAACAATGGGACGGTGCCCTTTGTGAGTCAGTGGTCTTGTCGACCGAGGTTTGACCTCGGTCGGAAGAGCTCAGGTAAACTCTTTGTAGTGGTGGAAATGTGCCATCTTGTGTAGCGAACTAATAAATTCCATTCTGTTTACGCTCTCTCTCTCTCTCTCTCTCTCTCTCTCTCTCTCTCTCTCTCTCTCTCTCTTCTTTCTCCCTACCTCCCCCCCCCCAAATGAATGACTATACACTGTATTCGCAATGTAAAAGCCTGTTTTTGTACATAATAAACGGGATATTTATGTATACGCTGTATTCGAAAATGGACAACTTAACAAATTCCAATCTGTTTACGCGCTCTCTCTTTATTCCTCTCCCTTCTCTACCCCTCCCCAGCTCCCTCTCTCTCCCTCCCTCTTTGTTGACCGCTTTCCCGGTCTCAACCCAGCCCACCACAAGCAAATCCTTCGCACTTGCGATTAAGGCGAGGGCTGTGATTCAGCAATAATATTGAATTCGCTTACAAGAAACTAAGCTTGCATGAGGTTGCCTGCAGTGTGTAAGCCGACACGCACGCCGCGGCCCGCGAGGACGGCGTGGGGCGGCTTTCGCCGTTTCGACCTTGACACCAACATTTCATTTTATGTATATATTGTGGGTGTGGAAGAGAACGCATGGTGTGTGGAAGGTTTATAAGCGTGTGAGAATGATGGGTTTAGAGTGATTGAGGGGAAGAAATCATCACCACATCATAGTCGTTGTTGTCTCCGTCATCATTATCACCACCATTATCATAACCATTACCATCAATCACGTTATAATAGGATGAGTGAAAGCGTACGCAAAACCACACGTTCCCATTACGTCATATTGTCTTAGTTTAATTTATTGCTCATATTTTATGCATATTATGTGAATATATTTGTAGTTTTGATGATGGAAACACATTTGTACACCAATTCGACACACAAACGGCCTGTTAAATAGACCTACACAAATACAATACACACAGCACGCCTGTTAAAATACTAACAATACAATTGCACAACTTTTTAACACTCAATAAACGTGTTTAAAAAAAATTAACTAGCCAAAAGGAAATGAGCGGGCTGACAAGCTCGCAGGTGAGGCTACTGTGGAGGGCGGACGCGCCATGGACCAGGCTGACATTCTGAATGCTCTACGTGATGTGAGACTTTTGCGAGAACCAAGTGATGACTGTGAATCTACAACAATGGCCAGACTGCTAGAGCAGCAAATTAAAAGAGGTGTGGCCAAACAAGAACACTACGCAGGAAGCCAAAGAAGATTGATAAACCAACACAGAACTGGCGTCGTTAGCCGCTACACGCTGCGGGATTTGCTGAGGAGGGGATCCGAGCACTTATGGACTGAATGGTTCGATGTGCAGCGAGGATGATCTGTCGACTAACTAACTAACTAACTAACTCCGTTGACAAAGTTCCATGCATCAGGATTGGTTGGATACAGTTGTTATGACTTCTGTTCCTCAACTCCGTTGACAAAGTTCCATACATCAGGATTGGTTGGATACAGTTGTTAAGACTTCTGTTCCTCAACTCCGTTGACAAAGTTCCATACATCAGGATTGGTTGGATACAGTTGTTAAGACCTCTGTTCCTCAACTCCGTTGGAAAAGTTCCATACATCAGGATTGGTTGGATACAATTGTTAAGACCTCTGTTCCTCAAATCCGTTGACAAAGTTCCATACATCAGGATTGGTTGGATACAGTTGTTAAGACCTCTGTACCTCAACTCCGTTGACAAAGTTCCATACATCAGGATTGGTTGGATACAGTTGTTAAGACCTCTGTTCCTCAACTCCGTTGACAAAGTTCCATACATCAGGATTGGTTGGATACAGTTGTTAAGACCTCTGTTCCTCAACTCCGTTGACAAAGTTCCATACATCAGGATTGGTTGGATACAGTTGTGAAGACTTCTGTTCCTCAACTCCGTTGACAAAGTTCCATACATCAGGATTGGTTGGATACAGTTGTGAAGACCTCTGTTCCTCAACTCCGTTGACAAAGTTCCATACATCAGGATTGGTTGGATACAGTTGTGAAGACTTCTGTTCCTCAACTCCGTTGACAAAGTTCCATACATCACGATTGGTTGGATACAGTTGTTAAGACTTCTGTTCCTCAACTCCGTTGACAAAGTTCCATACATCAGGATTGGTTGGATACAGTTGTGAAGACTTGTGTTCCTCAACTCCGTTGACAAAGTTCCATACATCAGGATTGGTTGGATACAGTTGTGAAGACCTCTGTTCCTCAACTCCGTTGACAAAGTTCCATACATCAGGATTGGTTGGATACAGTTGTGAAGACTTCTGTTCCTCAACTCCGTTGACAAAGTTCCATACATCAGGATTGGTTGGATACAGTTGTGAAGACTTCGGTTCCTCAACTCCGTTGACAAAGTTCCATACATCAGGATTGGTTGGATACAGTTGTGAAGACTTCTGTTCCTCAACTCCGTTGACAAAGTTCCATACATCAGGATTGGTTGGATACAGTTGTGAAGACTTCTGTTCCTCAACTCCGTTGACAAAGTTCCATACATCAGGATTGGTTGGATACAGTTGTGAAGACTTCTGTTCCTCAACTCCGTTGACAAAGTTCCATACATCAGGATTGGTTGGATACAGTTGTGAAGACTTCTGTTCCTCAACTCCGTTGACAAAGTTCCATACATCAGGATTGGTTGGATACAGTTGTGAAGACTTCTGTTCCTCAACTCCGTTGACAAAGTTCCATACATCAGCATTGGTTGGATACAGTTGTGAAGACTGCTGTTCCTCAACTCCGTTGACAAAGTTCCATACATCAGGATTGGTTGGATACAGTTGTGAAGACTTCTGTTCCTCAACTCCGTTGACAAAGTTCCATACATCAGGATTGGTTGGATACAGTTGTGAAGAATTCTGTTCCTCAACTCCGTTGACAAAGTTCCATACATCAGGATTGGTTGGATACAGTTGTGAAGACTTCTGTTCCTCAACTCCGTTGACAAAGTTCCATACATCAGGATTGGTTGGATACAGTTGTGAAGACTTCTGTTCCTCAACTCCGTTGACAAAGTTCCATACATCAGCATTGGTTGGATACAGTTATGAAGACTTCTGTTCCTCAATTCCGTTGACAAAGTTCCATACATCAGGATTGGTTGGATACAGTTGTGAAGACTTCTGTTCCTCAACTCCGTTGACAAAGTTCCATACATCAGGATTGGTTGGATACAGTTGTGAAGACTTCTGTTCCTCAACTCCGTTGACAAAGTTCCATACATCAGGATTGGTTGGATACAGTTGTGAAGACTTCTGTTCCTCAACTCCGTTGACAAAGTTCCATACATCAGGATTGGTTGGATACAGTTGTGAAGACTTCTGTTCCTCAACTCCGTTGACAAAGTTCCATACATCAGGATTGGTTGGATACAGTTGTGAAGACTTCTGTTCCTCAACTCCGTTGACAAAGTTCCATACATCAGGATTGGTTGGATACAGTTGTTAAGACTTCTGTTCCTCAACTCCGTTGACAAAGTTCCATACATCAGGATTGGTTGGATACAGTTGTTAAGACTTCTGTTCCTCAACTCCGTTGACAAAGTTCCATACATCAGGATTGGTTGGATACAGTTGTTAAGACTTCTGTTCCTCAACTCCGTTGACAAAGTTCCATACATCAGGATTGGTTGGATACAGTTGTTAAGACTTCTGTTCCTCAACTCCGTTGACAAAGTTCCATACATCAGGATTGGTTGGATACAGTTGTTAAGACCTCTGTTCCTCAACTCCGTTGACAAAGTTCCATACATCAGGATTGGTTGGATACAGTTGTTAAGACCTCTGTTCCTCAACTCCGTTGACAAAGTTCCATACATCAGGATTGGTTGGATACAGTTGTTAAGACCTCTGTTCCTCAACTCCGTTGACAAAGTTCCATACATCAGGATTGGTTGGATACAGTTGTTAAGACTTCTGTTAATCAACTCCGTTGACAAAGTTCCATACATCAGGATTGGTTGGATACAGTTGTGAAGACCTCTGTTCCTCAACTCCGTTGACAAAGTTCCATACATCAGGATTGGTTGGATACAGTTGTGAAGACTTCTGTTCCTCAACTCCGTTGACAAAGTTCCATACATCAGGATTGGTTGGATACAGTTGTGAAGACCTCTGTTCCTCAACTCCGTTGACAAAGTTCCATACATCAGGATTGGTTGGATACAGTTGTGAAGACTTCTGTTCCTCAACTCCGTTGACAAAGTTCCATACATCAGGATTGGTTGGATACAGTTGTTAAGACTTCTGTTCCTCAACTCCGCTGACAAAGTTCCATACATCAGGATTGGTTGGATACAGTTGTGAAGACTTCTGTTCCTCAACTCCGTTGACAAAGTTTCATACATCAGGATTGGTTGGATACAGTTGTGAAGACTTCTGTTCCTCAACTCCGTTGACAAAGTTCCATACATCAGGATTGGTTGGATACAGTTGTGAAGACTTCTGTTCCTCAACTCCGTTGACAAAGTTCCATACATCAGGATTGGTTGGATACAGTTGTGAAGACTTCTGTTCCTCAACTCCGTTGACAAAGTTCCATACATCAGGATTGGTTGGATACAGTTGTGAAGACTTCTGTTCCTCAACTCCGTTGACAAAGTTCCATACATCAGGATTGGTTGGATACAGTTGTGAAGACTTCTGTTCCTCAACTCCGTTGACAAAGTTTCATACATCAGCATTGGTTGGATACAGTTGTGAAGACCTCTGTTCCTCAACTCCGTTGACAAAGTTCCATACATCAGGATTGGTTGGATACAGTTGTGAAGACTTCTGTTCCTCAACTCCGTTGACAAAGTTCCATACATCAGGATTGGTTGGATACAGTTGTGAAGACTTCTGTTCCTCAACTCCGTTGACAAAGTTCCATACATCAGGATTGGTTGGATACAGTTGTGAAGACTTCTGTTCCTCAATTCCGTTGACAAAGTTCCATACATCAGCATTGGTTGGATACAGTTGTGAAGACTTCTGTTCCTCAATTCCGTTGACAAAGTTCCATACATCAGGATTGGTTGGATACAGTTGTGAAGACTTCTGTTCCTCAACTCCGTTGACAAAGTTCCATACATCAGGATTGGTTGGATACAGTTGTGAAGACTTCTGTTCCTCAACTCCGTTGACAAAGTTCCATACATCAGGATTGGTTGGATACAGTTGTGAAGACTTCTGTTCCTCAACTCCGTTGACAAAGTTCCATACATCAGGATTGGTTGGATACAGTTGTGAAGACTTCTGTTCCTCAACTCCGTTGACAAAGTTCCTTACATCAGGATTGGTTGGATACAGTTGTTAAGACTTCTGTTCCTCAACTCCGTTGACAAAGTTCCATACATCAGGATTGGTTGGATACAGATGTTAAGACTTCTGTTCCTCAACTCCGTTGACAAAGTTCCATACATCAGGATTGGTTGGATACAGTTGTTAAGACTTCTGTTCCTCAACTCCGTTGACAAAGTTCCATACATCAGGATTGGTTGGATACAGTTGTTAAGACTTCTGTTCCTCAACTCCGTTGACAAAGTTCCATACATCAGGATTGGTTGGATACAGTTGTTAAGACCTCTGTTCCTCAACTCCGTTGACAAAGTTCCATACATCAGGATTGGTTGGATACAGTTGTTAAGACCTCTGTTCCTCAACTCCGTTGACAAAGTTCCATACATCAGGATTGGTTGGATACAGTTGTTAAGACCTCTGTTCCTCAACTCCGTTGACAAAGTTCCATACATCAGGATTGGTTGGATACAATTGTTAAGACTTCTGTTAATCAACTCCGTTGACAAAGTTCCATACATCAGGATTGGTTGGATACAGTTGTGAAGACCTCTGTTCCTCAACTCCGTTGACAAAGTTCCATACATCAGGATTGGTTGGATACAGTTGTGAAGACTTCTGTTCCTCAACTCATTTGACAAAGTTCCATACATCAGGATTGGTTGGATACAGTTGTGAAGACCTCTGTTCCTCAACTCCGTTGACAAAGTTCCATACATCAGGATTGGTTGGATACAGTTGTGAAGACTTCTGTTCCTCAACTCCGTTGACAAAGTTCCATACATCAGGATTGGTTGGATACAGTTGTTAAGACTTCTGTTCCTCAACTCCGTTGACAAAGTTCCATACATCAGGATTGGTTGGATACAGTTGTGAAGACTTCTGTTCCTCAACTCCGTTGACAAAGTTCCATACATCAGGATTGGTTGGATACAGTTGTGAAGACTTCTGTTCCTCAACTCCGTTGACAAAGTTCCATACATCAGGATTGGTTGGATGCAGTTGTGAAGACTTCTGTTCCTCAACTCCGTTGACAAAGTTCCATACATCAGGATTGGTTGGATACAGTTGTGAAGACTTCTGTTCCTCAACTCCGTTGACAAAGTTCCATACATCAGGATTGGTTGGATACAGTTGTGAAGACTTCTGTTCCTCAACTCCGTTGACAAAGTTCCATACATCAGGATTGGTTGGATACAGTTGTTAAGTCTTCTGTTCCTCAACTCCGTTGACAAAATTCCATACATCAGCATTGGTTGGATACAGTTGTGAAGACTTCTGTTCCTCAACTCCGTTGACAAAGTTCCATACATCAGGATTGGTTGGATACAGTTGTGAAGACTTCTGTTCCTCAACTCCGTTGACAAAGTTCCATACATCAGGATTGGTTGGATACAGTTGTTAAGACTTCTGTTCCTCAACTCCGTTGACAAAGTTCCATAAATCAGGATTGGTTGGATACAGTTGTGAAGACTTCTGTTCCTCAACTCCGTTGACAAAGTTCCATACATCAGGATTGGTTGGATGCAGTTGTGAAGACTTCTGTTCCTCAACTCCGTTGACAAAGTTCCATACATCAGGATTGGTTGGATACAGTTGTGAAGACTTCTCTTCCTCAACTCCGTTGACAAAGGTCCATACATCAGGATTGGTTGGATACAGTTGTGAAGACTTCTGTTCCTCAACTCCGTTGACAAAGTTCCATACATCAGCATTGGTTGGATACAGTTGTGAAGACTTCTGTTCCTCAACTCCGTTGACAAAGTTCCATACATCAGGATTGGTTGGATACAGTTGTGAAGACTTCTGTTCCTCAACTCCGTTGACAAAGTTCCATACATCAGGATTGGTTGGATACAGTTGTTAAGACTTCTGTTCCTCAACTCCGTTGACAAAGTTCCATAAATCAGCATTGGTTGGATACAGTTGTGAAGACTTCTGTTCCTCAACTCCGTTGACAAAGTTCCATACATCAGGATTGGTTGGATACAGTTGTTAAGACTTCTGTTCCTCAACTCCGTTGACAAAGTTCCATACATCAGGATTGGTTGGATACAGTTGTGAAGACTTCTGTTCCTCAACTCCGTTGACAAAGTTCCATACATCAGGATTGGTTGGATACAGTTGTGAAGACTTCTGTTCCTCAACTCCGTTGACAAAGTTCCATACATCAGGATTGGTTGGATACAGTTGTGAAGACTTCTGTTCCTCAACTCCGTTGACAAAGTTCCATACATCAGGATTGGTTGGATACAGTTGTTAAGTCTTCTGTTCCTCAACTCCGTTGACAAAGTTCCATACATCAGCATTGGTTGGATACAGTTGTGAAGACTTCTGTTCCTCAACTCCGTTGACAAAGTTCCATACATCAGGATTGGTTGGATACAGTTGTGAAGACTTCTGTTCCTCAACTCCGTTGACAAAGTTCCATACATCAGGATTGGTTGGATACAGTTGTTAAGACTTCTGTTCCTCAACTCCGTTGACAAAGTTCCATAAATCAGCATTGGTTGGATACAGTTGTGAAGACTTCTGTTCCTCAACTCCGTTGACAAAGTTCCATACATCAGGATTGGTTGGATACAGTTGTTAAGACTTCTGTTCCTCAACTCCGTTGACAAAGTTCCATACATCAGGATTGGTTGGATACAGTTGTGAAGACTTCTGTTCCTCAACTCCGTTGACAAAGTTCCATACATCAGGATTGGTTGGATACAGTTGTGAAGACTTCTGTTCCTCAACTCCGTTGACAAAGTTCCATACATCAGGATTGGTTGGATACAGTTGTGAAGACTTCTGTTCCTCAACTCCGTTGACAAAGTTCCATACATCAGGATTGGTTGGATACAGTTGTTAAGACTTCTGTTCCTCAACTCCGTTGACAAAGTTCCATACATCAGCATTGGTTGGATACAGTTGTGAAGACTTCTGTTCCTCAACTCCGTTGACAAAGTTCCATACATCAGGATTGGTTGGATACAGTTGTGAAGACTTCTGTTCCTCAACTCCGTTGACAAAGTTCCATACATCAGGATTGGTTGGATACAGTTGTGAAGACTTCTGTTCCTCAACTCCGTTGACAAAGTTCCATACATCAGCATTGGTTGGATACAGTTGTTAAGACTTCTGTTCCTCAACTCCGTTGACAAAGTTCCATACATCAGCATTGGTTGGATACAGTTGTGAAGACTTCTGTTCCTCAATTCCGTTGACAAAGTTCCATACATCAGGATTGGTTGGATACAGTTGTGAAGACTTCTGTTCCTCAACTCCGTTGACAAAGTTCCATACATCAGGATTGGTTGGATACAGTTGTGAAGACTTCTGTTCCTCAACTCCGTTGACAAAGTTCCATACATCAGGATTGGTTGGATACAGTTGTTAAGACTTCTCTTCCTCAACTCCGTTGACAAAGTTCCATACATCAGGATTGGTTGGATACAGTTGTTAAGACTTCTGTTCCTCAACTCCGTTGACAAAGTTCCATACATCAGGATTGGTTGGATACAGTTGTGAAGACTTCTGTTCCTCAACCCCGTTGACAAAGTTCCATACATCAGGATTGGTTGGATACAGTTGTTAAGACTTCTGTTCCTCAACTCCGTTGACAAAGTTCCATACATCAGGATTGGTTGGATACAGTTGTTAAGACTTCTGTTCCTCAACTCCGTTGACAAAGTTCCATACATCAGGATTGGTTGGATACAGTTGTTAAGACTTCTGTTCCTCAACTCCGTTGACAAAGTTCCATACATCAGGATTGGTTGGATACAGTTGTTAAGACCTCTGTTCCTCAACTCCGTTGACAAAGTTCCATACATCAGGATTGGTTGGATACAGTTGTTAAGACCTCTGTTCCTCAACTCCGTTGACAAAGTTCCATACATCAGGATTGGTTGGATACAGTTGTTAAGACCTCTGTTCCTCAACTCCGTTGACAAAGTTCCATACATCAGGATTGGTTGGATACAGTTGTTAAGACTTCTGTTAATCAACTCCGTTGACAAAGTTCCATACATCAGGATTGGTTGGATACAGTTGTGAAGACCTCTGTTCCTCAACTCCGTTGACAAAGTTCCATACATCAGGATTGGTTGGATACAGTTGTGAAGACTTCTGTTCCTCAACTCCGTTGACAAAGTTCCATACATCAGGATTGGTTGGATACAGTTGTGAAGACCTCTGTTCCTCAACTCCGTTGACAAAGTTCCATACATCAGGATTGGTTGGATACAGTTGTGAAGACTTCTGTTCCTCAACTCCGTTGACAAAGTTCCATACATCAGGATTGGTTGGATACAGTTGTTAAGACTTCTGTTCCTCAACTCCGCTGACAAAGTTCCATACATCAGGATTGGTTGGATACAGTTGTGAAGACTTCTGTTCCTCAACTCCGTTGACAAAGTTTCATACATCAGGATTGGTTGGATACAGTTGTGAAGACTTCTGTTCCTCAACTCCGTTGACAAAGTTCCATACATCAGGATTGGTTGGATACAGTTGTGAAGACTTCTGTTCCTCAACTCCGTTGACAAAGTTCCATACATCAGGATTGGTTGGATACAGTTGTGAAGACTTCTGTTCCTCAACTCCGTTGACAAAGTTCCATACATCAGGATTGGTTGGATACAGTTGTGAAGACTTCTGTTCCTCAACTCCGTTGACAAAGTTCCATACATCAGGATTGGTTGGATACAGTTGTGAAGACTTCTGTTCCTCAACTCCGTTGACAAAGTTTCATACATCAGCATTGGTTGGATACAGTTGTGAAGACCTCTGTTCCTCAACTCCGTTGACAAAGTTCCATACATCAGGATTGGTTGGATACAGTTGTGAAGACTTCTGTTCCTCAACTCCGTTGACAAAGTTCCATACATCAGGATTGGTTGGATACAGTTGTGAAGACTTCTGTTCCTCAACTCCGTTGACAAAGTTCCATACATCAGGATTGGTTGGATACAGTTGTGAAGACTTCTGTTCCTCAACTCCGTTGACAAAGTTCCATACATCAGGATTGGTTGGATACAGTTGTTAAGACTTCTGTTCCTCAACTCCGTTGACAAAGTTCCATACATCAGCATTGGTTGGATACAGTTGTGAAGACTTCTGTTCCTCAACTCCGTTGACAAAGTTCCATACATCAGGATTGGTTGGATACAGTTGTGAAGACTTCTGTTCCTCAACTCCGTTGACAAAGTTCCATACATCAGGATTGGTTGGATACAGTTGTGAAGACTTCTGTTCCTCAACTCCGTTGACAAAGTTCCATACATCAGCATTGGTTGGATACAGTTGTTAAGACTTCTGTTCCTCAACTCCGTTGACAAAGTTCCATACATCAGCATTGGTTGGATACAGTTGTGAAGACTTCTGTTCCTCAATTCCGTTGACAAAGTTCCATACATCAGGATTGGTTGGATACAGTTGTGAAGACTTCTGTTCCTCAACTCCGTTGACAAAGTTCCATACATCAGGATTGGTTGGATACAGTTGTGAAGACTTCTGTTCCTCAACTCCGTTGACAAAGTTCCATACATCAGGATTGGTTGGATACAGTTGTTAAGACTTCTGTTCCTCAACTCCGTTGACAAAGTTCCATACATCAGGATTGGTTGGATACAGTTGTTAAGACTTCTGTTCCTCAACTCCGTTGACAAAGTTCCATACATCAGGATTGGTTGGATACAGTTGTGAAGACTTCTGTTCCTCAACTCCGTTGACAAAGTTCCATACATCAGGATTGGTTGGATACAGTTGTTAAGACTTCTGTTCCTCAACTCCGTTGACAAAGTTCCATACATCAGGATTGGTTGGATACAGTTGTTAAGACTTCTGTTCCTCAACTCCGTTGACAAAGTTCCATACATCAGGATTGGTTGGATACAGTTGTTAAGACTTCTGTTCCTCAACTCCGTTGACAAAGTTCCATACATCAGGATTGGTTGGATACAGTTGTTAAGACCTCTGTTCCTCAACTCCGTTGACAAAGTTCCATACATCAGGATTGGTTGGATACAGTTGTTAAGACCTCTGTTCCTCAACTCCGTTGACAAAGTTCCATACATCAGGATTGGTTGGATACAGTTGTTAAGACCTCTGTTCCTCAACTCCGTTGACAAAGTTCCATACATCAGGATTGGTTGGATACAGTTGTTAAGACTTCTGTTAATCAACTCCGTTGACAAAGTTCCATACATCAGGATTGGTTGGATACAGTTGTGAAGACCTCTGTTCCTCAACTCCGTTGACAAAGTTCCATACATCAGGATTGGTTGGATACAGTTGTGAAGACTTCTGTTCCTCAACTCCGTTGACAAAGTTCCATACATCAGGATTGGTTGGATACAGTTGTGAAGACCTCTGTTCCTCAACTCCGTTGACAAAGTTCCATACATCAGGATTGGTTGGATACAGTTGTGAAGACTTCTGTTCCTCAACTCCGTTGACAAAGTTCCATACATCAGGATTGGTTGGATACAGTTGTTAAGACTTCTGTTCCTCAACTCCGCTGACAAAGTTCCATACATCAGGATTGGTTGGATACAGTTGTGAAGACTTCTGTTCCTCAACTCCGTTGACAAAGTTTCATACATCAGGATTGGTTGGATACAGTTGTGAAGACTTCTGTTCCTCAACTCCGTTGACAAAGTTCCATACATCAGGATTGGTTGGATACAGTTGTGAAGACTTCTGTTCCTCAACTCCGTTGACAAAGTTCCATACATCAGGATTGGTTGGATACAGTTGTGAAGACTTCTGTTCCTCAACTCCGTTGACAAAGTTCCATACATCAGGATTGGTTGGATACAGTTGTGAAGACTTCTGTTCCTCAACTCCGTTGACAAAGTTCCATACATCAGGATTGGTTGGATACAGTTGTGAAGACTTCTGTTCCTCAACTCCGTTGACAAAGTTTCATACATCAGCATTGGTTGGATACAGTTGTGAAGACCTCTGTTCCTCAACTCCGTTGACAAAGTTCCATACATCAGGATTGGTTGGATACAGTTGTGAAGACTTCTGTTCCTCAACTCCGTTGACAAAGTTCCATACATCAGGATTGGTTGGATACAGTTGTGAAGACTTCTGTTCCTCAACTCCGTTGACAAAGTTCCATACATCAGGATTGGTTGGATACAGTTGTGAAGACTTCTGTTCCTCAATTCCGTTGACAAAGTTCCATACATCAGCATTGGTTGGATACAGTTGTGAAGACTTCTGTTCCTCAATTCCGTTGACAAAGTTCCATACATCAGGATTGGTTGGATACAGTTGTGAAGACTTCTGTTCCTCAACTCCGTTGACAAAGTTCCATACATCAGGATTGGTTGGATACAGTTGTGAAGACTTCTGTTCCTCAACTCCGTTGACAAAGTTCCATACATCAGGATTGGTTGGATACAGTTGTGAAGACTTCTGTTCCTCAACTCCGTTGACAAAGTTCCATACATCAGGATTGGTTGGATACAGTTGTGAAGACTTCTGTTCCTCAACTCCGTTGACAAAGTTCCTTACATCAGGATTGGTTGGATACAGTTGTTAAGACTTCTTTTCCTCAACTCCGTTGACAAAGTTCCATACATCAGGATTGGTTGGATACAGATGTTAAGACTTCTGTTCCTCAACTCCGTTGGCAAAGTTCCATACATCAGGATTGGTTGGATACAGTTGTTAAGACTTCTGTTCCTCAACTCCGTTGACAAAGTTCCATACATCAGGATTGGTTGGATACAGTTGTTAAGACTTCTGTTCCTCAACTCCGTTGACAAAGTTCCATACATCAGGATTGGTTGGATACAGTTGTTAAGACCTCTGTTCCTCAACTCCGTTGACAAAGTTCCATACATCAGGATTGGTTGGATACAGTTGTTAAGACCTCTGTTCCTCAACTCCGTTGACAAAGTTCCATACATCAGGATTGGTTGGATACAGTTGTTAAGACCTCTGTTCCTCAACTCCGTTGACAAAGTTCCATACATCAGGATTGGTTGGATACAGTTGTTAAGACTTCTGTTAATCAACTCCGTTGACAAAGTTCCATACATCAGGATTGGTTGGATACAGTTGTGAAGACCTCTGTTCCTCAACTCCGTTGACAAAGTTCCATACATCAGGATTGGTTGGATACAGTTGTGAAGACTTCTGTTCCTCAACTCCGTTGACAAAGTTCCATACATCAGGATTGGTTGGATACAGTTGTGAAGACCTCTGTTCCTCAACTCCGTTGACAAAGTTCCATACATCAGGATTGGTTGGATACAGTTGTGAAGACTTCTGTTCCTCAACTCCGTTGACAAAGTTCCATACATCAGGATTGGTTGGATACAGTTGTTAAGACTTCTGTTCCTCAACTCCGTTGACAAAGTTCCATACATCAGGATTGGTTGGATACAGTTGTGAAGACTTCTGTTCCTCAACTCCGTTGACAAAGTTCCATACATCAGGATTGGTTGGATACAGTTGTGAAGACTTCTGTTCCTCAACTCCGTTGACAAAGTTCCATACATCAGGATTGGTTGGATACAGTTGTGAAGACTTCTGTTCCTCAACTCCGTTGACAAAGTTCCATACATCAGGATTGGTTGGATACAGTTGTGAAGACTTCTGTTCCTCAACTCCGTTGACAAAGTTCCATACATCAGGATTGGTTGGATACAGTTGTGAAGACTTCTGTTCCTCAACTCCGTTGACAAAGTTCCATACATCAGGATTGGTTGGATACAGTTGTTAAGTCTTCTGTTCCTCAACTCCGTTGACAAAGTTCCATACATCAGCATTGGTTGGATACAGTTGTGAAGACTTCTGTTCCTCAACTCCGTTGACAAAGTTCCATACATCAGGATTGGTTGGATACAGTTGTGAAGACTTCTGTTCCTCAACTCCGTTGACAAAGTTCCATACATCAGGATTGGTTGGATACAGTTGTGAAGACTTCTGTTCCTCAACTCCGTTGACAAAGTTCCATACATCAGGATTGGTTGGATACAGTTGTTAAGACTTCTGTTCCTCAACTCCGTTGACAAAGTTCCATACATCAGCATTGGTTGGATACAGTTGTGAAGACTTCTGTTCCTCAACTCCGTTGACAAAGTTCCATACATCAGGATTGGTTGGATACAGTTGTGAAGACTTCTGTTCCTCAACTCCGTTGACAAAGTTCCATACATCAGGATTGGTTGGATACAGTTGTGAAGACTTCTGTTCCTCAACTCCGTTGACAAAGTTCCATACATCAGGATTGGTTGGATACAGTTGTGAAGACTTCTGTTCCTCAACTCCGTTGACAAAGTTCCATACATCAGGATTGGTTGGATACAGTTGTGAAGACTTCTGTTCCTCAACTCCGTTGACAAAGTTCCATACATCAGGATTGGTTGGATACAGTTGTTAAGACTTCTGTTCCTCAACTCCGTTGACAAAGTTCCATACATCAGGATTGGTTGGATACAGTTGTGAAGGCTTCTGTTCCTCAACTCCGTTGACAAAGTTCCATACATCAGGATTGGTTGGATACAGTTGTGAAGGCTTCTGTTCCTCAACTCCGTTGACAAAGTTCCATACATCAGGATTGGTTGGATACAGTTGTGAAGACTTCTGTTCCTCAACTCCGTTGACAAAGTTCCATACATCAGGATTGGTTGGATACAGTTGTGAAGACTTCTGTTCCTCAACTCCGTTGACAAAGTTCCATACATCAGGATTGGTTAGATACAGTTGTTAAGACTTCTGTTCCTCAACTCCGTTGACAAAGTTCCATACATCAGCATTGGTTGGATACAGTTGTGAAGACTTCTGTTCCTCAATTCCGTTGACAAAGTTCCATACATCAGGATTGGTTGGATACAGTTGTGAAGACTTCTGTTCCTCAACTCCGTTGACAAAGTTCCATACATCAGGATTGGTTGGATACAGTTGTGAAGACTTCTGTTCATCAACTCCGTTGACAAAGTTCCATACATCAGGATTGGTTGGATACAGTTGTGAAGACTTCTGTTCCTCAACTCCGTTGACAAAGTTCCATACATCAGGATTGGTTGGATACAGTTGTGAAGACTTCTGTTCCTCAACTCCGTTGACAAAGTTTCATACATCAGCATTGGTTGGATACAGTTGTGAAGACCTCTGTTCCTCAACTCCGTTGACAAAGTTCCATACATCAGGATTGGTTGGATACAATTGTGAAGACTTCTGTTCCTCAACTCCGTTGACAAAGTTCCATACATCAGGATTGGTTGGATACAGTTGTGAAGACTTCTGTTCCTCAACTCCGTTGACAAAGTTCCATACATCAGGATTGGTTGGATACAGTTGTGAAGACTTCTGTTCCTCAATTCCGTTGACAAAGTTCCATACATCAGCATTGGTTGGATACAGTTGTGAAGACTTCTGTTCCTCAATTCCGTTGACAAAGTTCCATACATCAGGATTGGTTGGATACAGTTGTGAAGACTTCTGTTCCTCAACTCCGTTGACAAAGTTCCATACATCAGGATTGGTTGGATACAGTTGTGAAGACTTCTGTTCCTCAACTCCGTTGACAAAGTTCCATACATCAGGATTGGTTGGATACAGTTGTGAAGACTTCTGTTCCTCAACTCCGTTGACAAAGTTCCATACATCAGGATTGGTTGGATACAGTTGTGAAGACTTCTGTTCCTCAACTCCGTTGACAAAGTTCCTTACATCAGGATTGGTTGGATACAGTTGTTAAGACTTCTTTTCCTCAACTCCGTTGACAAAGTTCCATACATCAGGATTGGTTGGATACAGATGTTAAGACTTCTGTTCCTCAACTCCGTTGACAAAGTTCCATACATCAGGATTGGTTGGATACAGTTGTTAAGACTTCTGTTCCTCAACTCCGTTGACAAAGTTCCATACATCAGGATTGGTTGGATACAGTTGTTAAGACTTCTGTTCCTCAACTCCGTTGACAAAGTTCCATACATCAGGATTGGTTGGATACAGTTGTTAAGACCTCTGTTCCTCAACTCCGTTGACAAAGTTCCATACATCAGGATTGGTTGGATACAGTTGTTAAGACCTCTGTTCCTCAACTCCGTTGACAAAGTTCCATACATCAGGATTGGTTGGATACAGTTGTTAAGACCTCTGTTCCTCAACTCCGTTGACAAAGTTCCATACATCAGGATTGGTTGGATACAGTTGTTAAGACTTCTGTTAATCAACTCCGTTGACAAAGTTCCATACATCAGGATTGGTTGGATACAGTTGTGAAGACCTCTGTTCCTCAACTCCGTTGACAAAGTTCCATACATCAGGATTGGTTGGATACAGTTGTGAAGACTTCTGTTCCTCAACTCCGTTGACATAGTTCCATACATCAGGATTGGTTGGATACAGTTGTGAAGACCTCTGTTCCTCAACTCCGTTGACAAAGTTCCATACATCAGGATTGGTTGGATACAGTTGTGAAGACTTCTGTTCCTCAACTCCGTTGACAAAGTTCCATACATCAGGATTGGTTGGATACAGTTGTTAAGACTTCTGTTCCTCAACTCCGTTGACAAAGTTCCATACATCAGGATTGGTTGGATACAGTTGTGAAGACTTCTGTTCCTCAACTCCGTTGACAAAGTTCCATACATCAGGATTGGTTGGATACAGTTGTGAAGACTTCTGTTCCTCAACTCCGTTGACAAAGTTCCATACATCAGGATTGGTTGGATACAGTTGTGAAGACTTCTGTTCCTCAACTCCGTTGACAAAGTTCCATACATCAGGATTGGTTGGATACAGTTGTGAAGACTTCTGTTCCTCAACTCCGTTGACAAAGTTCCATACATCAGGATTGGTTGGATACAGTTGTGAAGACTTCTGTTCCTCAACTCCGTTGACAAAGTTCCATACATCAGGATTGGTTGGATACAGTTGTTAAGTCTTCTGTTCCTCAACTCCGTTGACAAAGTTCCATACATCAGCATTGGTTGGATACAGTTGTGAAGACTTCTGTTCCTCAACTCCGTTGACAAAGTTCCATACATCAGGATTGGTTGGATACAGTTGTGAAGACTTCTGTTCCTCAACTCCGTTGACAAAGTTCCATACATCAGGATTGGTTGGATACAGTTGTGAAGACTTCTGTTCCTCAACTCCGTTGACAAAGTTCCATACATCAGGATTGGTTGGATACAGTTGTTAAGACTTCTGTTCCTCAACTCCGTTGACAAGGTTCCATACATCAGCATTGGTTGGATACAGTTGTGAAGACTTCTGTTCCTCAACTCCGTTGACAAAGTTCCATACATCAGGATTGGTTGGATACAGTTGTGAAGACTTCTGTTCCTCAACTCCGTTGACAAAGTTCCATACATCAGGATTGGTTGGATACAGTTGTGAAGACTTCTGTTCCTCAACTCCGTTGACAAAGTTCCATACATCAGGATTGGTTGGATACAGTTGTGAAGACTTCTGTTCCTCAACTCCGTAGACAAAGTTCCATACATCAGGATTGGTTGGATACAGTTGTGAAGACTTCTGTTCCTCAACTCCGTTGACAAAGTTCCATACATCAGGATTGGTTGGATACAGTTGTTAAGACTTCTGTTCCTCAACTCCGTTGACAAAGTTCCATACATCAGCATTGGTTGGATACAGTTGTGAAGACTTCTGTTCCTCAACTCCGTTGACAAAGTTCCATACATCAGGATTGGTTGGATACAGTTGTGAAGACTTCTGTTCCTCAACTCCGTTGACAAAGTTCCATACATCAGGATTGGTTGGATACAGTTGTGAAGACTTCTGTTCCTCAACTCCGTTGACAAAGTTCCATACATCAGGATTGGTTGGATACAGTTGTTAAGACTTCTGTTCCTCAACTCCGTTGACAAAGTTCCATACATCAGCATTGGTTGGATACAGTTGTGAAGACTTCTGTTCCTCAATTCCGTTGACAAAGTTCCATACATCAGGATTGGTTGGATACAGTTGTGAAGACTTTTGTTCCTCAACTCCGTTGACAAAGTTCCATACATCAGGATTGGTTGGATACAGTTGTGAAGACTTCTGTTCCTCAACTCCGTTGACAAAGTTCCATACATCAGGATTGGTTGGATACAGTTGTGAAGACTTCTGTTCCTCAACTCCGTTGACAAAGTTCCATACATCAGGATTGGTTGGATACAGTTGTGAAGACTTCTGTTCCTCAACTCCGTTGACAAAGTTCCATACATCAGGATTGGTTGGATACAGTTGTTAAGACTTCTGTTCCTCAACTCCGTTGACAAAGTTCCATACATCAGGATTGGTTGGATACAGTTGTTAAGACTTCTGTTCCTCAACTCCGTTGACAAAGTTCCATACATCAGGATTGGTTGGATACAGTTGTTAAGACTTCTGTTCCTCAACTCCGTTGACAAAGTTCCATACATCAGGATTGGTTGGATACAGTTGTGAAGACTTCTGTTCCTCAACTCCGTTGACAAAGTTCCATACATCAGGATTGGTTGGATACAGTTGTGAAGACTTCTGTTCCTCAACTCCGTTGACAAAGTTCCATACATCAGGATTGGTTGGATACAGTTGTGAAGACTTCTGTTCCTCAACTCCGTTGACAAAGTTCCATACATCAGGATTGGTTGGATACAGTTGTGAAGACTTCTGTTCCTCAACTCCGTTGACAAAGTTCCATACATCAGGATTGGTTGGATACAGTTGTGAAGACTTCTGTTCCTCAACTCCGTTGACAAAGTTCCATACATCAGGATTGGTTGGATACAGTTGTGAAGACTTCTGTTCCTCAACTCCGTTGACAAAGTTCCATACATCAGCATTGGTTGGATACAGTTGTGAAGACTTCTGTTCCTCAACTCCGTTGACAAAGTTCCATACATCAGGATTGGTTGGATACAGTTGTGAAGACTTCTGTTCCTCAACTCCGTTGACAAAGTTCCATACATCAGGATTGGTTGGATACAGTTGTGAAGACTTCTGTTCCTCAACTCCGTTGACAAAGTTCCATACATCAGGATTGGTTGGATACAGTTGTGAAGACTTCTGTTCCTCAACTCCGTTGACAAAGTTCCATACATCAGCATTGGTTGGATACAGTTGTGAAGACTTCTGTTCCTCAATTCCGTTGACAAAGTTCCATACATCAGGATTGGTTGGATACAGTTGTGAAGACTTCTGTTCCTCAACTCCGTTGACAAAGTTCCATACATCAGGATTGGTTGGATACAGTTGTGAAGACTTCTGTTCCTCAACTCCGTTGACAAAGTTCCATACATCAGGATTGGTTGGATACAGTTGTGAAGACTTCTGTTCCTCAACTCCGTTGACAAAGTTCCATACATCAGGATTGGTTGGATACAGTTGTGAAGACTTCTGTTCCTCAACTCCGTTGACAAAGTTCCATACATCAGGATTGGTTGGATACAGTTGTTAAGACTTCTGTTCCTCAACTCCGTTGACAAAGTTCCATACATAAGGATTGGTTGGATACAGTTGTTAAGACTTCTGTTCCTCAACTCCGTTGACAAAGTTCCATACATCAGGATTGGTTGGATACAGTTGTTAAGACTTCTGTTCCTCAACTCCGTTGACAAAGTTCCATACATCAGGATTGGTTGGATACAGTTGTTAAGACCTCTGTTCCTCAACTCCGTTGACAAAGTTCCATACATCAGGATTGGTTGGATACAGTTGTTAGGACCTCTGTTCCTCAACTCCGTTGACAAAGTTCCATACATCAGGATTGGTTGGATACAGTTGTTAAGACCTCTGTTCCTCAACTCCGTTGACAAAGTTCCATACATCAGGATTGGTTGGATACAGTTGTTAAGACTTCTGTTCCTCAACTCCGTTGACAAAGTTCCATACATCAGGATTGGTTGGATACAGTTGTGAAGACCTCTGTTCCTCAACTCCGTTGACAAAGTTCCATACATCAGGATTGGTTGGATACAGTTGTGAAGACTTCTGTTCCTCAACTCCGTTGACAAAGTTCCATACATCAGGATTGGTTGTCTACAGTTGTGAAGACCTCTGTTCCTCAACTCCGTTGACAAAGTTCCATACATCAGGATTGGTTGGATACAGTTGTGAAGACTTCTGTTCCTCAACTCCGTTGACAAAGTTCCATACATCAGGATTGGTTGGATACAGTTGTTAAGACTTCTGTTCCTCAACTCCGTTGACAAAGTTCCATACATCAGGATTGGTTGGATACAGTTGTGAAGACTTGTGTTCCTTAACTCCGTTGACAAAGTTCCATACATCAGGATTGGTTGGATACAGTTGTGAAGACCTCTGTTCCTCAACTCCGTTGACAAAGTTCCATACATCAGGATTGGTTGGATACAGTTGTGAAGACTTCTGTTCCTCAACTCCGTTGACAAATTTCCATACATCAGGATTGGTTGGATACAGTTGTGAAGACTTCTGTTCCTCAACTCCGTTGACAAAGTTCCATACATCAGGATTGGTTGGATACAGTTGTGAAGACTTCTGTTCCTCAACTCCGTTGACAAAGTTCCATACATCAGGATTGGTTGGATACAGTTGTGAAGACTTCTGTTCCTCAACTCCGTTGACAAAGTTCCATACATCAGGATTGGTTGGATACAGTTGTGAAGACTTCTGTTCCTCAACTCCGTTGACAAAGTTCCATACATCAGGATTGGTTGGATACAGTTGTGAAGACTTCTGTTGCTCAACTCCGTTGACAAAGTTCCATACATCAGGATTGGTTGGATACAGTTGTTAAGACTTCTGTTCCTCAACTCCGTTGACAAAGTTCCATACATCAGCATTGGTTGGATACAGTTGTGAAGACTTCTGTTCCTCAACTCCGTTGACAAAGTTCCATACATCAGGATTGGTTGGATACAGTTGTGAAGACTTCTGTTCCTCAACTCCGTTGACAAAGTTCCATACATCAGGATTGGTTGGATACAGTTGTGAAGACTTCTGTTCCTCAACTCCGTTGACAAAGTTCCATACATCAGGATTGGTTGGATACAGTTGTGAAGACTTCTGTTCCTCAACTCCGTTGACAAAGTTCCATACATCAGCATTGGTTGGATACAGTTGTGAAGACTTCTGTTCCTCAATTCCGTTGACAAAGTTCCATACATCAGGATTGGTTGGATACAGTTGTGAAGACTTCTGTTCCTCAACTCCGTTGACAAAGTTCCATACATCAGGATTGGTTGGGTACAGTTGTGAAGACTTCTGTTCCTCAACTCCGTTGACAAAGTTCCATACATCAGGATTGGTTGGATACAGTTGTGAAGACTTCTGTTCCTCAACTCCGTTGACAAAGTTCCATACATCAGGATTGGTTGGATACAGTTGTGAAGACTTCTGTTCCTCAACTCCGTTGACAAAGTTCCATACATCAGGATTGGTTGGATACAGTTGTGAAGACTTCTGTTCCTCAACTCCGTTGACAAAGTTCCATACATCAGGATTGGTTGGATACAGTTGTGAAGACTTCTGTTCCTCAACTCCGTTGACAAAGTTCCATACATCAGGATTGGTTGGATACAGTTGTGAAGACTTGTGTTCCTTAACTCCGTTGACAAAGTTCCATACATCAGGATTGGTTGGATACAGTTGTGAAGACTTGTGTTCCTCAACTCCGTTGACAAAGTTCCATACATCAGGATTGGTTGGATACAGTTGTGAAGACTTCTGTTCCTCAACTCCGTTGACAAAGTTCCATACATCAGGATTGGTTGGATACAGTTGTGAAGACTTCTGTTCATCAACTCCGTTGACAAAGTTCCATACATCAGGATTGGTTGGATACAGTTGTGAAGACTTCTGTTCCTCAACTCCGTTGACAAAGTTCCATACATCAGGATTGGTTGGATACAGTTGTGAAGACTTCTGTTCCTCAACTCCGTTGACAAAGTTCCATACATCAGGATTGGTTGGATACAGTTGTGAAGACTTCTGTTCCTCAACTCCGTTGACAAAGTTCCATACATCAGGATTGGTTGGATACAGTTGTGAAGACTTCTGTTCCTCAACTCCGTTGACAAAGTTCCATAAATCAGGATTGGTTGGATACAGTTGTGAAGACTTCTGTTCCTCAACTCCGTTGACAAAGTTCCATACATCAGGATTGGTTGGATACAGTTGTGAAGACTTCTGTTCCTCAACTCCGTTGACAAAGTTCCATACATCAGGATTGGTTGGATACAGTTGTGAAGACTTCTGTTTTGTCACTGAAACCACAAGTAGCCTGACCATGGAAGTCATGGCAGTAAGTAAAGCAATAACATGGCTCGAGACACAGACATTCACCAGGGCTTGTTTCCTTAGCGACTCAATGAACATGATCAAGAGGATAGAGGAGGGGTCGATCCGAAGAGAATGGTTGCTGCCTCTGAAGCGGTCTCGGCTGGCAAAGATTAGTTTCATCTTCGTGCCAGGGCATGCGGGAGTACAAGGAAATGAGCGGGCTGACAAGCTCGCAGGTGAGGCTACTGTGGAGGGCGGACTCGCCATGGACCAGGCTGTCATTCTGAATGCTCTACGTGATGTGAGACTTTTGCGAGAACCAAGTGATGACTGTGAATCTACAACAATGGCCAGACTGCTAGAGCAGCAAATTAAAAGAGGGGTGGCCAAACAAGAACACTACGCAGGAAGCCAAAGAACAGAACTGACGTCGTTAGCCGCTACACGCTGCGGGATTTGCTGAGGAGGGGATCCGAGCACTTATGGACTGAATGGTTCGATGTGCAACGAGGATGATCTGTCGACTAACTAACTAACTAACTAACTAGCCAAACAACCTTTAACAAAAAATACTCCTTTTGGTTTAAAATGTTTCCTTACAACAATTTCAATGTAGAAATGCTAACATGTATAAAATGTTTTGTAATTTTGCGCATATGTCACCTACACATCCACATGCAACGCTCTGTAAAAACACGAACAATACACCCTGCAACGATTTTAACTCAATAAAAGTTTAAAAAAAAAAATATTCTTGAATGTTGGTATTGCCGCTTACGGGAACAGGGACGTGCCCTAATATTTTTTGTAATTCTTACCAGGCATGGATTCAGTTTTAGAAGGATTACCAAACCAATGATATAGTAAATCAGTGAAAATATCAGTGATACCAATTTTGTGGAAGTGAATTCGATAGTTTTTCACCACGTGCAGATCTGGATTAAAATTTCCTCTGTCACGGATTATTCAAACATATCAATGATTTCAGTTATCAGCTATTAGTTATCAGTTATCAGTTGGGGTATCTTCATTGCACTCCGGATATGTCCATAGGTGCTCAGATCCTCCCCCAGCATATGCATCAGCGTCCGGTGGCTAATAGTGCCAGTTCTGTGTTGGTTGACGAGGCGCTTTGTTTTCCCGATGTACCTCTCGCGTCTGGCTGTGCCGATGTTTACTCCCAAGTCTTTCATCCTGGATTTCAATTGTGTGGAAGTGTTTTCGATTGTTTTCACCACGTGTAAATCTGTATTAAAGATTTCCTCTGTCACGCATTATATAAGATGGAAAACCAAATTGTAAAACGTGTCAAAGTCAACACGAGTGAAGATTTCGAGGGGAGCGTTCCACCAAGCAAATACACTTGTGTTTTCAATATCAGGACCTCATGTATTTCGGTTCAACTACTCGCTGATGGCGAGCGTCTTGAGGGGGCCTTGCGGGATCGGTAGGGAAGGGATAAAATCCATCTACCGTTTTGAGGACCCTAATAGATGGTATGCTACGCTGACACCGGACGCAAAGGCGGCTCATTATGAACGGCTTCACGGGATGAAGTATGAACTGCAGGATTGTCAGGTTCCTACATGTAACAATGAATATGGCTCGTATGACCTAACACATGTGAGACAAACACAGTCACGGAATGATTTGACGTGACACCCGGTAACACTAAGTTCAACACTTTATTTACACTTCTCACGCAACACAATCAGATCTGGCGTCTCGCCATCACAATGGTGATACAACAATACAAGTAGTCAAAGAATCAACACATAGGATACACTCACAGACCTATACCACAGCCGCACAGTCTTCCATCCTCTCACAAGAGTTACTATCAATCGGCATTCAGGCACAGCAGTCATACAAGCTCCTCTCAAAACCGTCTACTCTGTCCGGCGACCCAAGCCTGTCTGCCGTTCCCCGATCTGAACACTTGCCATGTGGGGTTGAGTCCCTGCGGGAACTACGTGCGTCACGCCTGTACTGGCTTGTCCCTTGTCGGGTAAGACCAGCTCACTGGCGAACCTGTGGATATGCAAATGGTACTCGCCTGGCGCCGTTAACGACGCCGCGGCACAACTACAGAGGAGATTATGACACTCTCCCCGCCTTCCATTCATGAAAGGTGAAACCTTTCATGTGCTCTCTGTAAATATGGGTTAATGTTTTAACCCAGTCAGAATCTTCCCATTAGTTGTCATCTGACTTGACTTAGGTTTCATTTAAATACGTATGCATTGTAAGTTATATGTACACTCTTTCAGGTAATGTCAAAAAGCAACACCTCCCAAGTACAATCCTCTCGATGGATTATCACGTCAGTTGCAATATGACACAATCAGACCGGTAGCACCAGCGATCCACGCAACTACCTCGCAACCAATAAACAAAAATTCCAATACGACCGAAAACGTCTGGTTAGATTGTGAGCTGTCCCGATATGAGACGACTCCAACATTTGACTCCCACCCAGACTTGGTAGGAACATCGCTTGTTGGTCTACAACTTCGGCAATCTCCTCCATACCCAGCTGATGTTATCTTGGAGTGTTGTGTTGTTTGTCCATCAAGAATGATGATGACCATTCATTTCATCCAGTGGGGTTGAAGCTATGGAGCCGTGGGTTCTAAGAAAGCTGATAAGGCCTATTTTGGCTCGAAATGTACTTTGACAATGTGGGCAAAGAATGCTTGACGTCTCTGGAGGAAGATTTCCTGCAGTGGTTTTTCTGTCCTGCCTTTTCTTCACAGCTCTTGCAGTCCTGGTTGCCTCACATATGACTGCACCTTTGCGTATTGATGCACGCCACGAATTTCGGTCTCTGGCTGCAGCCTCCCAGGTGTCGTGATGAATTCCAAAAGCATTTATTGAAATTTTCAGAGTGTCTTTAAAACGTTTCCTCTGGCCACCTTGGGAGCGTTTGCCACAACGCAGCTCGCTGTAAAAAATTCGTTTAGGGAGCCTGTGATCTGGCATGCGAGTCAGGTGAACAGCCCAACGAATCTGATTCTTCATCAGTATAGTGTGGATACTGGGCATGGATGCCCTTTCTAGGACTTCAGTGTCTGGAATCTTGTCTTACCATTTAATCTTCAATAGCTTCCTTAGGCAGACTGTGTGGAAGTGGTTTAATTTCCTAGCGTGTCGCTGATAAACAGTCGAGGTTTCACAAGCATATAGCAGTGTGGATAATGCAACTGCTTTGTAGACTTTTAGCTTTGTTTGCAGGCTTATTCCAGTTCTGTCCCATACATTCTTGTACAGTCTGCCAAAGGCCGCACTGGCCTTTGAGATTCTTGCATTCACTTCGTCATCAATTGTGGCAGCTTGTGACACGGTGCTGCCAAGATAAGTGACTTTGTCCACAACACTTATTCTATGATCACTCACTTTGATATTTGGCACAGTGTGATTACTTCCTGGCCCTGGCTTGTACATAACTACAGTCTTCTCCAAGTTGATATTGAGCCCAAAGTTGGCACAGGCATGTGAGAAAGCTGAAACATTATGTTGCATGTCCGCCTCTGAGTTGGCGTATAGAGCGCAATCATCAGCAAACATGAGCTCTCTGACGGTGTCGCTGTTAATTTTGGTTTTAGCTTTAAGCCTTCTGAGATTGAATAACTTTCCATCCATGCGGTAGTTGATGTCTATTCCAATGTCGTCGTTCTCGAAGGCATTCGTCAACATGGCTGAAAACATGAGGCTGAACAGTGTTGGTGCCAGGACACATCCTTGCTTCACTCCATTGGTGACAGGAAAGGGTTCAGACATTTCACCATTTTCCTGTACTCTTGCCTGCATGCCGTCATGAAATAGCCGCACTATTTGGACAAACTTTCGTGAACAGCCATATTTTGCCATAATCTTCCACAGTCCTTCTCTGCTGACTGTATCAAAAGCCTTGGTAAGGTCAATGAAAGTGGAGAACATTTCGCAGTTCTGTTCCTGACATTTCTCTTGCAGCTGCCTTGCAGCGAAAGTCATGTCAACAGTTCCACGTTCTTTTCTAAAGCCACATTGACTCTCAGGAAGAAGACCTTGATCGAGATGGGCTGTGAGGCGATGGATAAGAATTCTGGCGAGTATCTTCCCTGCAATTGAAAGCAAGGAGATGCCTCGGTGGTTGTCACAGGATTGGCGGTTTCCTTTACGTTTGTAAAGGTGGACTATTGACGCGTCCTTGAAATCTTGTGGCATGGTCTCGTTCATCCATATGTTTGTGAAGACTTGGTGAAGCTGCTCTGTTAGGACCGGCCCACCTGCCTTGTATATCTCTGCTGGGATGGAGTCAGGAACAGGTGCCTTGCCGCTGGAGAGTTGCTGGATGGCTTTGTTTACTTCCACTATGGTTGGCAGGTCATCAAGTGTCTCATTGGTGGGAACTTGAGGAAGGCAGTTGATGGTTTCATCATCGAAGAAGGAAGTTGCATTTAAGATTTTGCTGAAATGCTCTGCCCAGCGTTGAAGGATTTCTTTCTTATCGGTGACCAATGTTCCCCCATCTGCACTGAGGAGGGGAACTATGCCTGGTGATGAAGGACCATAGACCGCTTTCAGTGCGTCGTAGAAGTTTTTCATATCATGTCTGTCAGCAAAGCCCTGAATTTCATCAGCTTTGCTGCTCAGCCAGGAGTCCTGCATGTGCCGAAGTTTCTGCTGCACTACTCTCTGAATGTTCTTAAAAGCATCTTTTTTTGATGTTGACTCTGGGTCATTCAAATGCGCCTTGAGGAGAAGATGTTTCTCGGCCAGCAATTGGTTGATGTCTTCAGAATTTTCATGAAACCAGTCTTTATGCTTTCGGGGGGCTGGACCCAGGATTTCCATAGCAGTGTTGTAAATTATGTCCTTTAGGGCTCTCCATTCTGTTTCTGTATCCTGTTTAGCTTCAGCATTGGGCTTGAGGCGGTCTTCCAGCATATTTTCAAACGACTGCTGCATTTTCTTGCTGTTTAGGCGGGTGACATTTAGCTTTTTTTGCATTTTCGCCCCTTGAGGACCTGATGTGGATGTTTATTTTCGAGACAATGAGACGATGGTCTGTCCAACATTCGGCACCACACATGGATTTTGTCACTCGAACGTCTTGTCTGTCACTCCTCCAGACGATGACATAGTCAATGAGGTGCCAGTGTTTCGAGCGAGGGTGCATCCACGATGTCCTATTTCTCATGGGGAGACGGAAAATTGTGTTCGTAATCAGGAGATCATGTTCGGCACATGTCTGAAGGAGGCGGAGTCCATTGCTGTTACGATTTCCTACTCCATGCTTTCCAATAATGCCACTCCAAGAGGTGGTGTCCGTGCCTACTCTGGCGTTGAAATCCCCAAGGAGTATAAGTTTGTCTCCTTTGGGAACAGATGTTAATACATTGTGCAGGTCCTCATAGAACTTGTTCTTGGCATCATCTTCGTTGGTCATAGTTGGTGCGTAGACACTCACAATGGTTGCATGCTTCCTTCCATTCAGCAGGGGCAACTTCATGGTCATGAGCCTGTCGTTTATAGCCTTTGGAAATCCAGCTAATTTGCCGACCAGGGCCGACTTAATGGCAAATCCCACACTGGATTGGCGTCTTTCCTCGCTTTTCCTTCCACTCCAGAAAAATGTGTAGCCAGCACCTATTTCACAGATTTGGCCTTCTTCTGCAAGTCGTGTCTCGCTCAAGGCTGCAATGTCGATGTTGTACCTGCCAAGCTCTCTCCCAATCAGTGCTGTTCGTCTCTCTGGACCTGACGCGCCGTCTCTGTCAAGTAGGGTGCGTACATTCCAAGTTCCAATTGTTAAGGGAATATGGTTTACTCCTTTAGCTTTGCTTGTTTTATCTTTCTTTGTATGTCGACCGCAGTTAAGGGTACCCACCAACCGCGGCTAGCTGGTTAGGTAGTGATGAAGCAGACAATGTTTAGGGCACCTTTTCTAGCCCCTTCCTCATGCTATGGAGGTGAGCAGTGTGTTCCTATAGAGGGCTGCTCAGTCGCTCAGGGGACTGCCGAATCCCACTGCTGCTCCGGTCAGTAGAAGACGACCATATGGCCTGAGCCGCCTGTGTGCAGGTCTGCGACTACGGCTGCCAGCGTACCCACGCCTGCCGCTTCGCCGCTCGCCCATCGCCACAGGGCTTGAAGGTGATATGTGACGTTGGATGAAGAATGACTTGCGCGATGACTTGGATTAAAGTGAGGAAGAGTTGCGCAATTCGTCGACCTCACTCTCTCACCTGAGTCCATCTGAGTCCAGTGGCAAGACAAGTCGAGACGACTGGAGACGAATACAGGTGCAGTGGATGACCAGGGCGCTCTACGTGCCTTGCCGTGCTCATTACGTTCCACAACGATTTGCAGGTAAACGCCGTCTTGCCCGTTGAATCAGGAATGATTTCTTCCGCGCAGTCAGCCGAATCCTGTCTTCACATGCTGGGTAGGCATACCCTAGTTTACCTCTTGGATTGACACCAAATCGGATACCCATGCCTGGTTTAGCCAGCCTCTCACAGCTGTTGCCCGGAGGGTGGCCGCTGTCGCATGCTGACAGCTACTAGGAGCCACAGGCACGAGCTGGGTGTCAGGCTTGGACCAGTGGGGGATGGGTCCTGAAAAGGACATGAGAGTCATCCTTACCAAAGGAAATCTTGGAGTACTGACAATCTGGCAGCATGAAGGTTGTTTTTATAACTTACATCTTACTACACATTTACGATTTGTTTCCCTTTGGTGTAATCTGTGAAACACTTTAAATTCATGGGAGATAATTTTAACATATTTTCAAAACAATAAATTACATTTGTTCTTTTATTTCTCAGCGTCATAAGTTGATGCTTCTTTACAATAGCGAACTAGATGTCGCTTTTGTGAAAACGTTAATCAAGTTATGATTCTAAGATCACAATAATGAAAAAAAATCTTCACACACAATTGTGTATGGTAAATACGATTTCACAAAGTGTCTTACATTCGTCACTCCTTTGTGAACATTTGTTTGTCGTCTGCTAATTTTTGCCTAAATTTGTAAAGTACCGGAAATACATACACAGCTGATGTAAACGGATGTTATTAACACAGTGTTGTTCCGCATGGATGTAACAATTGTACGGAATACACAGTTCTTATTAACAGCTGGTGAGTTCAATATTTCGGTGGAAACTTTGGATTACAGTGTTCTGCAGGAGTTTAAATGTCACAGTTCCTTACACACGGATTAAAATGTAACGGAACTTCTCCGGTTTGGCTGGTACCACGGATATATCAACTCGTTCACTTGAAGTAAGTTCTGAACTCATGTGGCACTGTTTTTGCTCATAATATTTACAGTAAATAATGTTCACTTTCTACCACATTCTACAAATATATACCCACAATTATCATACTAATTGTAAAATAATAATTATATTTACAATGGGACCACGACCCTATCACAAATTTCACAGCTTCTCTGAAAAACTCTCATTAATGGCTGTGTGATATGAGTGCTCTGACACATTGCACTCAGACGTAGTTAGGCTAATGGGTGTCGTCGGGACAATGGGATAGAAGATCGGCTAATGTATTGTGCTTGCCCGGAATATGTTTGACTTCAAAACTGTACTCTTGGAGCAGAAGCGCCCAACGTGCAATCATGTGGTTGGTCGGAGCACCCGTTGTGATGATTGTTAACGGACTATTGTCGGTTTCAACTATAAAGTGCCTCCCTTGGAGGAATCTGGACAATTTTGTAACTGCATATACGAGGGCAAGGGCTTCTTTTTGAGGTGTGGGCCAATTTCGTTCCCTCGGTTTAAGTTTGCGGCTAAGGTAATATACAGGATGTAAAATGCCGTCGTATTCCTGTAGTAATACTGCTCAATCGCCACGGAGCTCGCATCTCTACGTAATCTGAAAGTAATATCCAAATTTGGCAACTTGAGAATGGGATTATCTAAACTATTATCAGAGAAATATGATAATACTTTTGAAAATGCAGGTCTTAGGCATTCGCTGTTCACAATCTTATTTGGTTGATCTTTAGTTAATAGGTTAGTAAAACACTCAGTCAGCTCTGCAAAATTTGGTATGAACTGTCTGTAATAATTTAGCAGACCTAGGATCCTTCTGACTTCTTTCTTTGTAGTCGGAAGTGATAGTTTTATAATTTTTGATACGATGTTGTCGTCAGTCGTGACAAAGCCGTTGGAATTGTATAGCCCAAAAAGGAGATTTCTTTGTAGGCTATGTCAACTTTAGCAGGTTTAACTGTCAGTCCGTGCTGTCTGATCCGGTCAAATGTTTGCTGTAGTGTCGTTATATTGTCTGTCGTCTTTGTGTGTACAAAAATGTCGTCCATGTACGAGATAATATTAGATATGTCTGTCAGAAGCACTCTTGTCATGTGTACGGATGTTGCGGGAGCATTCACAAGCCCAAATGGTAATTTGCACCATTCGTACAGTCCCCATGGTGTGGCAAATGCTGTCAGGTGTCTGCTTTGTTCGTGTACCGGTATTTGCCAGTAACCTGTTGTCATGTCCAGTTTCGTAAAGTATCTAGAGTCTGTCAGTTCAGTCAGTAGATCTTCACAGTTGGTCATTGGTTCTAAATCCAACTGTGTGGTCTTGTTCAGTTTCCTATAGTCCACACAGAGTTTTATTGTGTCGTCCTTTTTACGCACAATCACAATCCGCGAACAAAAATGTGACTGTGATCGTCTGATGATGTGAGTCTTTTCTAAGTCTATAATTTCTTGGTGTAATTTTTCTTTGTAATATATGGGAATGGAGTATGGTCTGCATTTTATTGGTGTGTTGGATGTCAAGGTAATGTGATGATGCACCAAGTCTGTTTGTCCTGGGTTGTTAGAGAAGATGGTACTGTATTCTTGTATCAGTTGTCTGCAACTGTCGGTCTCTGTTTGCGTCAGATGAGGGTTTATTTTAATGTCTTGTAAACAGTTTATCGTGTCAAGTGCTGGTGTTGGTATTTCGTCGGTCTCCTCGTCGTCTTCGTGGTCAATTTTCGTTGTGCTGGCTGCTGTCTCGTCTTGGTCTTCATTTCTGTTGTAGTATGATTTTAGCATGTTGATGTGGAATATTTTATGTTTGTCTTTAACTGCAATTTCATAGTCAACAGTCGAGATCTGTCTTAGTACCTTGAATGGTCCTTGCCATGAGTCTGTCAGTAGATGTCGGTCACTAGGTAGAAGAAGTAGAACGTCCTGTCCAGGTGTAAGTGTTATCGTCTTATTTCCTCTGTTTGCGTACTGTCTGTAGATAGCACCAGATTGTTTAAGTGCTTCTTTGGCTATCATACAGGATCTCATTATCATTTCACGCAATGATGTTACATGTTCATATGATGATATGGGTTTATGTACCGGTGTAGTTTCAGTTAACATGGAATGGTATATACACAATGGGCCGCGTGGTTTGGCACCATACACAAGTTCAAATGGTGAGAACCCTGTGCTGGAATAAGGTACTTCGCGATATGCAAATAATATGGCAGGCAAATAGGTATTCCAGACTTCAGGATGTTCCTGGGTGACTTTGGAAAGCATATGCTTGAGATCCACATTAATTTTTTCTATAATTCCCGTTGAGTGAGGATGGTACGGGCTATTGAAACATTGCTTCACCCCTAACATTTTGGTGAAAGCTTGAGTTGCTGCCGCTATAAATTGACTTCCTCGATCTGAGAGGATAGTGTCAGGAAACCCTACTCTCGAAAATATGTGGAAGAGATGAGATGATTTTATCTCTAAGAATGAGATCTTTTAACTTATTAAAGTCATTGTTAACTTTGGCTGCTGATAACCATTTACTGAAAATATCCTGTACTGCCGAAATGTAGTCAGAGAACGTTTGTGTAGGTTTTGGAGCTACTTTACTGCATTGTTCTCTGTAGCCTGCTTCATCTAACAGGAAATGTGACATAATTTTTGACTTTATGTAATGTAATCCTTCCTAAGATCTTTAGGGATGGTCTCTATTACTTTCAGAGGCTCCCCTGATAAACTTCTCATGTATATGATGTTCCATTCAGTCTCTGGGATCTGGTAATGGTCCATTAAAGTTTCAAAGTTTTGGGTGAAGGCTGCTATGCAGTCACCCGTGGTATAATTTCGTACTATCCCTTGGTACTTTTTGTACTGATTTTCTTTTTCAAGTCTTTCTGACTTTCTAGACTCTTTGTCTACGGCTGTATCAGCTTCTAGCTGTTTAAATTTCAGCTGTAGTTCGATTTCTTCCTTTTTAGTTCGAGCATTAATTTCAAGCTCTTCTCGTTTACTCTGAGCTAAGATCTCGGCTTTCTTTATCTCGGCATCCAATTCTGCCTTTTTCAGCTCTCTTTCAGCTGATCTGTCCTCGCGTTCCCTATTCCAGTGTTCTGAATATTTTGCCTCACTCCATTTTGTCAACTCATCACCAGATAACTTTAACTTTAAACCAGCCTCGATGTAATCATTCAAAGTAGATATGATGGAATGTTTCAATGACAATGAATGTTCACACAAACAATTTAGTTATAAGTTGTTAGCAATTTGAATAATTTATACAATATTTCTGAAATTACAGCGCGTGCCTAAAATTGCATACAAAAGTATATGAAAAAGATAATACTTAAGTGCTCTGGAGACACTGGAGAATGGTGGAAAACTGGACCAGAGAATGTAGGGTCGTTACTGCCCGGGAAAATGACCTCTACTGGTTACGGTTTCGGGTGACACACAAAAACCTGTTACTTTTGGAGGAAAAAATATTAGGATCTATGTTTTTATTAGGTGTATGCGTGTCAACTAAGTTTTGTAGGTTTGTATGCTGTCAAGTATGATTGTTTGTCGTAATGTCGTCCGTTCAACAACTTCAACAACTTCCTTTCTCTCCAGAACTTTCTTTCCAGAACTTTCCGCTTACACACGCTTTCTCTGTTATACTACTACTTTCACGAGGACAAGCTAGCCATGTTATCTATGGTTTAATCAATACAGAATAGCTATTCACGTTCGCACACCACGTTCGAATTAAAAAAGGATGAGCTATCTACGATCACAACACGTTTACAAAACTAGTTCAAAAACACTGACGATGCCACCACGTTCACACATTTCCTCCATGCATCTTTACATTCGGTTCATAACACGGACGATCCCCCACGTTCACACATGTCAGGTTCCTACATGTAACAATGAATATAGCTCGTATGACCTAACACACGTGAGACAAACACAGTCACGGAATGATTTGACGTGACACACGGTAACACTAAGTTATTTACACTTCTCACGCAACACAATCAGATCCGGCGTCTCGCCATCACAATGGTGATAAAACAATACAAGTAGTCAATGAATCAACACACAGGATACACTCACAGACCTATACCACAGCCGCACAGTTTTCCATCCTCTCACAAGAGTTACTATCAATCGGCATTCAGGCACAGCAGTCATACAAACTCCTCTCAAACCCGTCTACTCTGTCCGGCGACCCAAGCCTGTCTGCCGTTCCCCGATCTGAACACTTGCCATGTGGGGTTGAGTCCCTGCGGGAACTACGTGCGTCACGCCTGTACTGGCTTGTCCTTTGTCGGGTAAGACCAGCTCACTGGCGAACCTGTGGATAGGCAAATGGTACTCGCCTGGCGCCGTTAACGACGCCGCGGCATAACTACAGGGGAGATTATGATGATGATCATAAATTAACTATTGTAATTGAAAACATAGAGAAGGAAAAGACCAAGGCTATGATTCACTGGATGCCTACAACCGCAAAGATTGAGACAGTGAAGCAAATAGCCGCGGATTTTTCGGGAGATATAAATGCGGAAGTGCATAAACTTAAAAACAGCACGGACACGTGATTACTTCTATGCAACCCGAAAGAACCTCTGCCACATTACGTGGACATGGAGTTGGACGGGATAGAAGACAAGCTACACCGCGTCTTTATCACAGTTCCGGGGCGCCGTATGGCGTGTACAGTCTGTGGGGAGGACTACCACTGGAGTAATAAATGTCCGGCCAAAGTACAAAGCCAGAAGGACCTAGATTGGCACAAAATGTCACCTCGAACTCCCAGACAGATCAACATAGTAAGGAGGATGAAGACGGTTTCCAGCTGGTCAGTCGAAAAGGGGATGCTCAACCAAGAGCCTGTCTGACGGGGAGAGCTCAACACCTCCAGCCCGCCAAACACCTGTTACCATGCTGATGCCCCTCAACAACCACGACTACCCAACACCGCATGTAGCGCACAGGTCAAATAAAAAGAAATGTGTAAGTAATTATACTGAACCGATAACGACCAGCGCCATGACCGGAAGAGACAGTGATGACATTAACACACCACCACGACAAATAATCCTGTCAGATTCTACCCAACACCGCATGTAGCGCACAGGTCAAATAAAAAGAAATGTGTAAGTAATTATACTGAACCGATAACGACCAGCGCCATGACCGGAAGAGACAGTGATGACATTAACACACCACCACGACAAATAATCCTGTCAGATTCTTCTCCATGCCTCGTTATTGACTTAGAGATTTCGAGCCCGGCGAAGGAATTTACTCACTTATCTCCAGAAATGATAAAATGAATACAGACAGTTTGAAACAAGAAACAAAATTATACTCAACCGTTTCTTATTTTACAACAAAAATGGCAGCGGAAATTAAAATAATGAGTATTAACATTCGAGGTATAAGATCCAAAATTAATCATCTTATACCACTCATACACAAATATAAACCTGATTTTATACTCATACAGGAAACTAACGTTAACACCGACGAACACGCATCATATATCACAACATGCTTAGGTCTAAGACACTCATGTTTTAGTCTTAGTACTCAACATATCGGATTGTGTACAGCAATAATACAGACATCGGACAGGTGGCAGATTATAGAGAAGGACAGGGACTGCCAGGGTAGGATAGCTATAGTACAGGTGGGAAATAACATAAATAAATACACAATTGTTAACATACACGCACCGTCTAACTACAGAAATCAGCCGCTCTTCTACCAAACACTGGAAAATTTATTATCACGCTCATATCGGGGTCACAACATCATTTTAGGGGGTGATTTTAACTGCGTACTTTCGGCGCATGACCTTATAAATGGAGATGTAAGAATGCAAATTAGAAACACAACAGGGGAGGAGGAACATCAATTAGACACATTCCAAACAATTTTAGATATTCATGGACTAACAGACGCATACAGGCAGACGCATCCTTATGGAACAGATACAACACACACAAACAATGCGCATTATAGAGCAGCGCGATTAGATAGAATTTATGCGCCCATAACACATCATATAACACAAGTCAAGCATTTACAGAAGACACTGAACTTCACAGACCATAAGGCTGTAGTTGCAACAATAAACACAGTACAAGCAAAACAACATCTTAGAAGATCTACCCATTGGAAATTTAACAGCACACTTTTACAAAATCAGGACTATGTAGATTTCATAACAAAACTGATCCTCACATACATAAGCGATGTACCAGAGGGTAATGCGCGAGAACTCTGGGAAACACTTAAACAAACTATACGAGAGAGAACTCAAACACTAGCAGCAGTGATACAATTTAAATGTCAATATTATATTCAGAATAATAGGTGATCTCCACACAAAATCAGTATTAACATATAGAGAAATTAACATGATAATTGTCAAATGCTACGTATATTCAACACTACTGTATGGCGCGGAAGCTTGGACATTGAACAAGGAACTAGAAAGTCGCAAAGAGGCCCTAGATATGTGGATATACAGACGAATATGTCGTATTTCGTGGAAACAAAATCAATCAAATGCAGAGGTTCTAGAAAAACTGGAAATGAAGAGAGATAGTTGATGAAAGAAATAAAGAGGAGGCAAGGGAAATATTTCGGCCACGTTAAAAGACATGATACTCTTATAAAAGCCACACTGGAGGGCAAGGTTGAGGGCACGTGAGCAAGAGGAGACAACGATACAAGTGGGAAGATAACATCAAGAGATCGACGAACATCAGCCTGATATAATGTACAGTCAAGGCGAGAGACAGTGTTAGAGATCCATTGTAGCCAACCTTCATTGTGGAGACGGAACCTGATTGATTGATTGATTCACATGTGCGGAGACTTCCTGGCTACTATGTGTCTTAAATGTACAATTGTCAGTTATAAATTATTGTATCTAGATGTTCTTCTTTATTGTAATGTTTACTTATTTCTCACCATCCCAAGTCCTTCACCGGCTCGTTGTAGCGCCACCTACTCTCTGACATTACCATGGTTTCAAGAGCAACACACACACACACACACACACACACACACACACACACACACTCACACACACACACACACATCTTTCCCTCCCCCAGATGCGTCCGGCTGTCAACACAAGTCCAATGCTCCAGAAATATTTAATTATTTTTGCCAGTCAACTATTGTATAGGCATGTAACAGGGATTTCTTTGTTAGACAGTGATAGGTAAGTGAACTACAAGTGTGAACAGAGGCAATAAAATAGCAAACACAGAATAAAACTGCCATAGAATCCTCGTGTTATTACGAAAATATTATCCCCAGCTCAGAAGAATTCCCCGATCAAGGTGTTAATCGAGCTGGTCTCTAGGCCAGTGTTTTTCAATCTTTCTGCTGGAGCAGATCCTTACGCAAATGTTTACGTTGCTCAAGGAACTCTGTGCGATGATCCAGGTGTCTGTCCTACTTTATGTAATAAACCAGATGGGCAAAAATGTTACATTTAGGAGATTTCGGTCTGTTTCGGCGGAACCCCTGGCTGCCACTCTCGGAGCCCCGATTGAAAAACTCTGCTCTAGGCTGTTTATTTAGGCCGGCCCTATTTATATATTTTGCAAACCTTATTATGAGATATATTCTATTACCATCAATCAATCAATCATGTGCCATATCCGGAAAGCGTGGGCGGTCATGACTCGCCATTTCACTCGATCACCAGCGTCGTGGATCAGCTCAGTGTTCTGTCTGGTCCATGCCATGTGGCCAAACCATCCAGGTATTTTCCTCTCGGTCTTCCTCTTGATCTGTTCCATTCGATCTTGCCAGTTGTCACCAATTTCTCCAATCCATTTCTTCTCATAACATGTTCAAAAATTTTGACTGTCTACGTCTAATTTCTCTAATAAATTTACGATTTTCATTTGTCTCCTGTAGTACTTGGTCATTGATTTTTCTGTCTGTCCATGGTATTCTTTGCATTTTCCCCAGAAACCACATTTCTGCAGTCATCAGATGTCTTTCAGCTTGACTGCACATTACCATAGGTACCTATACATTTTATATGTACCTATGGTAAGCTGTAACTTTAACAGTGACCCATAATCGCCTGCTTTTCTTGTGTGTCAATAGGATTTTAATTATGTTTCTATTTCAATGTCTTTTTCATTTTCAGATCTTGTGTACTTCATCCTTCATTATGGCTACTAAGAAAAGAAAAGTGGACGGCGAGTGTTGCGTTTTCAATGAAGAAAGGGGAGTAATGTACTTCTTCGTGGAAACAAAGGATCGGAAAACCAGTTGCGTAATATGCAGCTAAAGTGTTGCCATATTGAAAGAGTACAATCTTCAGTGTCATTAGGAAACAAAATATATATCAACGTATAGAAAATTTTCTGAAAAGTTACGCTCTGAGAAATATGAATCCATGAAACATGGTTTTGAAACACAAAGAAATCTCTTCACGAGAAAGTTTGCTGAAAAAGAATCAGTCACTCTTACAAGTTACAACACCGTGTATAAGATGGCACAACAAGGAAAACAGTTTATTGATGGCAACTCCATCAAAGAGTGCATTATGGAAGCAGCAAATGACTCGTGTCCTGAGATTTGTTAGGAACTATCTGCCTTACGGTAAGTTCAGTTGTGCGAAGAACAGAAGAACTTGGAGAGAACATAGTGCCACAGATACGCGAGAAGACTAGGAACTTGTTGTGGTATTCTCTGGCGCTGCATGAGTCTACTGATCTCTCGAGTACGTCACAACTTCTCGTGTTCATTCGTGGTGTCAATTTGGACTTTCAGATAACGGAAGAGTTGGCATTCGTTTGCAGCATGCGAGTTGGCATCCGTTTGCAGCATGCATGGAACAACATCAGGAAAAGACATTTTAATGGAGTGCAAAATGTATACGGAGTGATTATAAGCAAACATTTGCTAATAACGTAGGGGCATTATTCGCAAACGGCTGGTGACGTGACATATTCTCAAACGGCTCGTCACGTGACCTATTCGCAAACGGCCGGTCACGTGGCCTACGTTTGACTACATTTTTAATGTTTGTGGAAATATAATTGTTCCCTCGGTAGTGTAGTGGTTAGTATCTCCGCCTCTCATGCGGGAGACTAGGGTTAGACTCCCCGCCGGAAATTATTATTACTTTGTGTGTGTGTTTAATTGAGTTCAAATACCCTTATCGGTGACATTGAATCATTGTATATATTGCATTAACAAGTACATTTTATTCACTTATTTATTCACTTATTTTATTTATTCACTTATTATACCGCTGGGGTTGGAATTAAATTGTAGGAAGACACAGGTTATGGTCGTCACTAGGAAGAACGAAGTACCACAATGTAATATACAAGTAAATGGGAATATTCTTCAACAAGTGAATCGGAAGAAATAATCACCGCATTATAGTCGTTGTTGTCTCCATTATCGAAATCACCACCATCATCACCACCTTTTTACCATCAATCACGTAAAAATGAGATGATTGGCAGAGTATGGGAAAATCCATAATCCTGGTAAGCCATACTTTCTTGTCTTAATTTATTGCTAATACTTTATGCATATTAGGTACGTATAATTCATAAGAATTGATAATGAAGTAGGACAATACCAACCTATTAAGAGAGGTGTTAGGCAGGGATGTGTAATGTCTCCAGATCTTTTTTCTTTATACAGTGAAAATATTTTCAGAAATGTAGAAGACCTAAATGGAATCAGCATTGGAGGACGAAACATAAATAACATTAGATATGCAGATGATACAGTATTGATTGCAGACAATGCACAGGATCTGCAACAATTAGTAGACGCTGTGGTTGTACACAGTGAGCAGCTGGGGTTGGAATTAAATTGTAGGAAGACACAGGTTATGGTCGTCACTAGGAAGAACGAAGTACCACAATGTAATATACAAGTAAATGGGAATATTCTTCAACAAGTGAATCGGTTCAATTATCTCGGAACAGTCATAACATCTGATGGCAGATGCCTTGAAGAGATTAAAACAAGAATCGCCATTGCGAAAGTAGCCTTTAGCAAGATGAAAAACATTCTGACCAATAAATTGATGTCAATTGAAACGAGAAAAAGAGTGTTGAGGGGATACATAGAGCCTGTTCTTTTGTATGGATGTGAAACTTGGACAATGTGCAGTCAAGCTGAAAAACATCTGATGGCTGCAGAAATGTGGTTTCTGAGGAAAATGCAAAGAATACCATGGACAGATAGAAAAACCAATGACCAAGTACTACAAGAGACAAATGAAAATCGTAGATTGATTAGAGAAATTAGACGTAGACAGTCAAAATTTTTTGGACATGTTATGAGAAGAAATGGACTGGAGAACTTGGTGACAGCTGGCAAGATCGAGGGGAACAGACCAAGAGGAAGACCGAGAGGAAAATACCTGGATGGCTTGGCCACATGGCATGGACGAGACAGGAACACTGAGCTGATCCACGACTCTGGTGATCGAGTGAAATGGCGAATCATGACCGCCCACGCTTTCCGGCATGGCACATGATTGATTGATACTTTATACGCTGAAGAAGAAGAAGAAGAAGATACTTTGTAATTTGATGTTGAAGCGCATTTGTACACCAATTTGACACGCACAAACGCATGTTTAAACAGATCTTCACGAATACCATACACACAGCACGCCTGTTAAAATACTAACAATACAAATGCAAATGTTTCTTAACACTCAATAAAGGTTTTAAAAAAAAAAAAAATTAAAATAAAAGTTAAAAAAAAAAAATTCTTGTACGTACAGAGCAAATGTTTGAACCAACCAGTGGGGATAGTAGCAAAGGCAACAAACTATAAGCAAAGGGGGGGGGGGAGCACAGGGGAGATGAAGTTGTAAAATAATAATGATGATATCCATAGTACTTATAAAATTAATGATACTAAGGATAATAAGGTAAATACTGAATACAAAGGAAAGGAGAGATCTTTACATTTTTGTTTCCCTCGCTACACTCCCACCAATTGGTTCCACTCCGCCAAGCCCTCATTGCCAATCTGTAATGATGGTATAGGCAGGACAAATTTGTTTGAACCAACCAGTGGGGGTAGCAGCAAAGGCAAAAAAACCATAAGCAAAGGGGGCACAGGGGAGATGAAGTTGTAAAATAATAATGATGATATCCATAATACTTATAAAGTTAATGATACTAAGGATAATAAGGTAAATACTGAATGCAAAGAAAGGGGGAAATCTTTACATTTTTGTTTCCCTCGCTACCCTTCCACCAATAGGTTCCACTCCACGACAAGCTCAGTTGTGCGAAGAACAGAAGAACTTGGAGAGAACATAGTGCTACAGATACGCGAGAAGACTAGGAACGTGTTGTGGTATTCTCTGGCGCTGCATGAGTCTACTGATCTCTCGAGTACGTCACAACTTCTCGTGTTCATTCGTGGTGTCAATTTGGACTTTCAGATAACGGAAGAGTTGGCATCCGTTTGCAGCATGCATGGAACAACAACAGGAAAAGACATTTTAATGGAAGTGCAAAACGTATATGGAGTGATTATAAGCAAACATTTGCTAATAATGTAGGGGCATTATTCACAAACGGCTGGTGACGTGACATATTCGCAAACGGCTCGTCACGTGACCTATTCGCAAACGGCCGGTCACCTGGCCTACGTTTGACTATATTTTTAATGTTTGTGGAAATATAAATGTGTCCTCGGTAGTGTAGTGGTTAGTATCTCCGCCTCTCATGCGGGAGACTAGAGTTAGACTCCGCACCGGAAATTATTATTATTTTGTGAGAGTGTTTAATTGATTTGAAATACCCTTATCGGTGAGTTCAAATACCCTTGTGGATGGACACCCAAAAAATTGCAAATCCTGTCATTATTATATTCCTCCCCAACCTTCCTCTCTCCAGTTGTATGGGCAGATAGACGCCTCCTATGTCAAGCATGGTAGATTACAGTGTAACTATTTATAGGTGCCAGTAACACACAGCCGGTCTCCCTGACGAAGGTGTTAAGGACGTTGATCGTAATCCCGTATACTCACCTAAGAAACACAGCTGCGGGAGATTCGGTAGCGGATCGCGTCACCCTGGTTACTTACGGAGGTATGTGAGCCGGTTGTTCAGAAAGCAATGGCAAACTACTGAAAGTAGTACAACTTGTCCTGTAAGCGATATGCGAAAAAAAGTAACACACGAACGAGCCAAACAGTCAAGAGTAAACAACAATTAGGATTAACTATGGTCACGTATTATGTAAATTTAACCCTGTGTGAACTGTATCATCTTTGAACCCTGGCTTTGGAGTTCATAAAAACAAATGTTGACTAGAACTTCAGTTGCAAAGTGCAGGTCTGTCGACTTGGTTCACTTGAGATAGGACGACTAGTGTCATCTACAGGCTGACTTTCATCTTGTGCGTACGCAAATTCACCGTTAAGAAGTAAGTACCGTATCTGGGCATTCATGAAGATATGATCATTAAAGTTTTATGGAATAAACTAGTATGTATGTAGTTGAAGTTCAAAAAGAAAGTGGTGTTTGAATGGAAAGAAGAAGGGAGAATAATAGTTTTCTTAAGCCAATCGATGGCGGTAGTAAACATCACGTGACCAGCCATTTGCGAATAATGTCCATACATTAATAGCAAATGTTTGCTTATAAAGTCACCCTTTTTGTAAACAATTGGCACTCAATGGGTGATGTGATCAATAGAGCACACTTCGTCTTTACTTTCCAGAACATTTCATGGTGCTTAGTTTCGGCTGAGTCAACCTGGGAGAAATAGTGGGGGACTTAATTACATGATCTACGGGCTAACCATTAGCTATCGTGCGTGATCTCGACGTCCTGTGCACTTGGTGAGCGAAATTTAAGGGGAAACAAATACCGCTTTTTCACTGGAACATGATATTAATTTTATTGTTCGCAAGGGACATAACGTTTTTTTAAAGAAGCAATTAGTTACATTAATTGTTAAATATTTAAAATAATGACACCACCTATTTACTGTTAACACGATAATTTGACATCCTAAAGTTTGAAATACTTTGACTGCTAAAAGTGAATAAAATGTACTTGATAATGCAATATATACAATGTTTCAACACTGCAAGCTTCGTGCACGATGTTAACAACTGTCCCCAGTGGATTCCATAACATTGTTACCTTGGTTTTTCTTCACAACGTTTTATTTATTTCCGTACATAGATGGTTACTCCTGCAATTCTTCGTATGATTGCAATGGTTTGGCGCAAGACTCTTAGGATCGCTCCGACAAATAGTACAATAAAAAACACAGTGAAAAAGAAGACTGGCTCCATGTTTTAAACGTTGCAGGGTGGCCAGATCGCCGTGATCAAAAGACAAGATCAAAAGAACACGCCCATATTTGCCCAGCATCTCTCAGACTGAGAGTCTCAGTAGACGCCAGGCAAGAATGAAGTTTTGCTGATTGTTCCTGCTGAGCACTGATTAGAAAAGTCGCCAGGTGTCACAGGGTTACAGCATAGTTAAGGAGTTACCCTTGGAACAGTTGCATTATGCAGTCAAAAAATTAATAATGTATGAATAGTGTCTACATACTGCCACTTTCCAGTGATTACAAAGAGGATGTGGTATAACTGTTTACAGATTGTAGGTTAGCCCTTACTTGTTGCTTGCAAAACTTGTGTAAGGAAGTGTGTGAGTCTAGAACAATAAGATAATATGTTTTGTTAGAAGAAGAACATTATTCATATCTACATTATTGGTATGTGTTTTACATGAAATTATTTGGCATCGTCGTAAATTGAATTACTGGCACTGTTTGGTCAAGTATGTGGCCCAGTGCATTCCATTCTTTTTTTTTCTCCTGCTTTCCCTAGCCAACGTCAGTCCCTAGTGTAGATACAAGACAGCCGGTTTATCTCGATAAGTCTGGTTTCTTACCCAGACACATCCTGTTTGTGAGAACATACCAAAAGTTACACTATCACTCGGGATCATTAAGAGGTTGATGTGAGGGGAACACACACACATATAAGCTTCTCTATCACTACAAGGTGTAATTGTAGGAAATATGCTGCATGTTATCTTTCTTTTCTTTTGTATGTTACTGATTGTGTAATGTTTTAAGCAATAATTTTATGGTTTCATAATCTGGAGCACACACCTCTTCGTCTGCAAGCGTGGACATGTTATTAGAATAAACCCGACGTGTTTCAGTGCTGTGTGTGTGGTCATACTTGCCAACCATTACTCCATCTCAGTAATATTGTTTATTATCAGATAGCATCTTACAACGGCCGCTGTAATGTCTATGAGGGGATATAGCAAACTTAGTAGTTGAATTTTTAACCAAGTATATAATTACCGGTCTCCCTGGCAAAAGTCTTGCGAACGCGGTTCGTGAGTCGGGTACCAGGTGTTCGAAGCTCAGCTGCGACCGATTTGCGCAGCAGACCGTGTCGAGTTGTGTTATAACGTGCTGGTATGGGAGCCGGTCGTTCAGAAAGCAATGGCAAACTACTGAAAGTAGTAAAACTTGTCCTGTAAGGGATATGCGAAAAAAGTAACACACGGACGAGCCAAACAGTCAAGAGTAACCAACAATTAGGATTAACTATGGTCACGTGATATGTAAATTTAACCCTGTGTGAACTGTATCATCTTTTAACCCTGGCTTCGGAGTTCATAAAAAGAAATGTTGACTAGAACTTCAGTTGCAGAGTGGAGGTCTGTCGACTTGGTTCACTTGAGGTAGGACGACTAGTGTCATCTACAGGCTGACTTTCATCTCGTGCGTACGCAAATTCAACGTTAAGAAATAAGTACCGTATCTGGGCATTCATGAAGATATGAACATTAAAGTTTTATGGAATAAATTATGTATGTATGTAGATGAAGTATGTAGATGTAGATGAAGATGGGGTTTGAATAAAAAGAACTTGCAAACAAAAGACAGACAAGAAGGGAGAATAATAGTCTTCTTAAGCCAATCGACGGCGGTAGTAAACGTCACGTGACCAGCCATTTGCGAATAATGTCCATACATTAATAGAAAATGTTTGCTTATAAAGTCTCCCTTTTTGTAAGCAATTGGCACTCAATGGGTGATGTGGTCAATAGAGCACACTTCGTCTGTACTTTCCAGAACATTTCATGGTGCCTAGCAATTGTGGGGATTCAATTACATGATGTACGGGCTAACCATTAGCTATCGGCGCTATCGCGCTCTCGGCAGCCTGTGCACTTGGTAAGCGAAATTTAAGGGGAAACAAATACCTCTTTTTCACGGGAACATAATATTCATTTTATGTTTGCAAGGGGCATAACTCGCTAACGTTTTTCTAAAGAAGCAATTAGTTACATTAATTGTTACATATTTAAAATAATGACACCATCTATTTACACAATAATTTCGTCCTAAGTTTGAAATACTTTGACTGATAAATGTAAATCAAATGTACTTGTTAATGTAATATATACAATGTTTCAACACTGCAAGCTTTGTGCACGATGTTAACGACTGTCCCCAATGGACTCCCTAGCATTGTTACTCTGGTTTTTCTTCATAACGTATACATCTTTCGCTTTCGTGAGGTATGAATAAACATGCATGTATGAATCGATGTTCTTAACAGGCGGCCAAGACTGGTGTCAGAACGTGTGAAAGAACTCATTGCTCATTGAATGGGATAAGGTCAGAAGATACAAAAATAATTCACTACCTACGATAGCAAGAGTGGTGTCAGAAGTTCTTAATGAACCTATGAGCTACGATGTGATAGTTTTTCATCAGTACGATATCAAAAGTGATATTAGAAAGTGTTAATGAACCTACGATCTATTGTGTGGTGGTTTGACATCGGCAAGAGTGTGATTACGGTGTGAATTATTGTCTTTTCATCAGTACGACAAAGAGAGTGATGAAAGAAATCATTACGCAGTGATAACAGAAAGAATGAATCAGAATTTATGAAAGAACTTATTGCTGAGTAAGATTGCGTATAACGGAAAGAGTGATAAACAAATATTGCCTTTGGAAAAGTGTGAACATGTGTGAAATGTAAAGAATTGTGAAACCTATGCATATTAACATGTTCACAGGAAAGTTTCAGGGTGATGCCTCATGGTAGTGAAGACTATATGACAAAGACGAGACGACAACTGACACAACGACAGACAAAATTTAATACAGTAATTTCGCATTTCAGCATCCCTTCTGAGAGAACTACGAGACAGAAATATTGTTAATTACCATATCAACATGCGTGTTTGTGTTTTCTGAATATTAATTGTTGCTGCTCTATATAACAGAAAGCAAAGTAGAAGCATTCAGAACAGCGTTAGAAACTGAGGAGAGAAGACAACAACTCCCGTTATCTCCCGTTAAATTCGGAAAAGCTGAAAGAATTCAGATAAGTACCTAAATAGTTTTGATTAGTGCATCTTATATTTATGAATGCTGTAATTAATTAGGAATATCATAGAAAAAGAATTGTGTGATTTTTGTAGAGTGTGTGTAAACTAACTAACAAGAATGTCAACATTGAAAGAATGCATAGAAGCGGGTAAAGACTTGGATATAGTTGTGATAAATTAGAACAGTGGGCAGAGAAGAAGTATAAAGAACATAAAGATATGAAAGCAGCAAATGAAAGAGAGGAACGAGCACAGGAACGACAGCATCAAAAATATCTAGCAGAATTAGCTGAGGCAAATAAACTAAAACAACTAAAACTGGCTGAAGCCACGAAATAAAAAGAAAAAGAACTGATTGAAACCACCAAATTAAAAGAGCTAGCTGTAAAAGAAAAACAACTTGAGATTGAGACACAAACCCAGTTGAAGATGAAAGAGCTGGAAATCGAATCTCACGTACACATAGCAACAACTAAGTTGAAGAGTAAAGAAGAAGAGAATAAGTTTAACAAGTACAAAGAGATAGTCAAACTCTTCTGCCAAGGAGACTCAATTTCTGCCTGGACCGAGAATGTGGAATTGCAGCTAAAATTACAGGAAATTCCACGAGAACACTGGGCGATGATTTACATGAAAATCCTCTCTGGGGAGCCCTTGAAAGTAATAGAATCTATTCCCCAAGCGCTGAGAAATGATTATGAGTACATCCGTCAACGCATTATACAACATTTTTTGCTAGACACCCCAGGTTACCAAATTCAGTTTGCTAAATTAAGACCTAAACCTAACGAAACATTCATTGATTATTTTTATAACGTACAAAGTTTATACAGTAAGTGGCTGAACGCTGCAAAGGTAAATAAAAGCTATGAAAAGCTCAGGTACTTAATGATAACGGACAAAATTATCTCATCTGTCCCAACTTCCTTTGCCAAATTTTTACAGCAAGCTGGTGTAGAGTCGTTAGAACAGCTAGAGAAACGGGGGTCAGCATATTTTTCTTCCAATAGGGACATATTCAAATCTACCATTGAAGAGAGTGAGATAGTGGCGTTTGCAGAAAGTAAACCCCAAAAACCATTTAAAATGAGAGAAAAACAAAAAACACAGCCACCTCAATGTCCATATTGCCATCTTTTTCATGATCAGTTGGCAATGTGTGACAAAAGCCTAGGTTATCCATCTCACCTGGAGATGATGATAAAAAACAAGAGGACAAAAGAAACACATATAGACGTGCAGTAAAAGGCTTCTTTTGCCGATCTTTTGGTCATTATAGTTCTAGATGTATTGGACGTCAGAGATTGAGAGCTAGTAATGCTGTACTTGTCGATTCTTCATCTGAGAGTGGAAGCGAGCATGAAAGTGAGAATGAGGAAATGTTACCATACGGAGAGAATGTGGTAGCTGCAAGTGATATATTGAATTTTGTTAGATGTGCTATATGTCAGAAGTTCCATGAAGACGGAATGCTTTAATGCGGGCATACAGTGCCGTGCTCAAGTGAGAACGCAAATGATCGGTGTAAGGAAGGAACTGGCCAATCTAGAAGACTACACCGGCTAGTTTGTAAGCTGCCGAACTTTTTTAAGGAATATAGAGAAGTACCCGTTAGCAACAGCTCGTATAAATACTCCTTTCTTATCTGGCACATTTACATGTGCTATCTTACATGACCCATGTACTGATCTTATAATCGGTTGCTTGCCACAGGTAAAGAAATGTTCCACTAATGACATAAAAGCATGGAAAGAAGTCCATGCCCATAAAGTGGGGAATGCCTTGGAACTTCAACCGGAACAAAAAATTATAGCGCTATTACCCGATAAGAGCGATGTACTAGCAATGTCATGGCAAGGGCCATTCAAAATAGTTAGGAAAGTATCCGACGTTGAGTATGAAATATCACTGAACCACAAACTCAAGATATTCCATATCAACTTACTCAAACCATATTACTCAAGACAAGAACAGGAGACAGAAGACGAACACAGTTCAACTACAGCAATCAACCAAACAGAAGACAAACAAGATCATCTACCAGAAATTACTAAATTAAAGGACACAACCAGTGATAATAAAACAAAACACCAAAAAAAGGGAGCATAATCCATTTGCTTCTCATGCAAACTGTTGCACTGTTGTATATAAAAGTGATAAAGACCTAATATTTAAACCAGCAGAAAGTATCATCACCAATAGAATAACATCACAAGACAACATTAACATGTACAAACAGGACACACAACAGACAACACATACATTAGACACAGAACAAAACTCATATTTTCATCAAATAGATACTTTTAGACAACATGACACGCAACACATGATGAATAACACAGAACACACTGACAATAGTCTCAAGGGACACAATCAAAATGGCAGAGAAAAGTACAGAAACTCAAACACACACCACAAAAATAGCTCCAGCACGATGAGATTACTGATCTTGTGGAAAGTTATATGGACAATATGGTATATGTACAAACTAGACCCTACAGCAAACAAATGTCCATGGGATGTGATAGTGATATTACTTGCATATATTGGAATAGGACATATTTTTCCACCATGTTTGCAAATGTGTAAAATTGTGATGTCATCTTACAATACAATAACATCTTTGTGGATTATGTATAACGTGATAGGCAATTTAGTTAAAACAAATGTCTTAGGCCATACTATATCTAAAGGCCAATTGAAAACTAATGACAAAATTGTGACCAAAATTTTGGACCTCACTATGCCAACCAGCAAGAAGCAAGTGAGTAGTTTACTTGGCTTGGTGAACTATTAAAATAAGTTTATTCCCAATCTGGCAGAATTCACCAGGGTTTTTTCTAATCTATTAAAGTCGAATGTCAAAATTGAGGTACAAGATGCTATTTTAATGAGTACAATGTCAAAACTTAAGCATCTTTTTAGCATTGTCCCGATCCTTCGGTTACCTAATCCAAATTTACAATATTTTCTTAGGACAGACGCCAGTGCAGTATCCATAGCCGTCGTATTATGTCAGAAGTATGACGACATTCTCCACCCAGTGATGTATTTGAGTCGCAAGATTACCCCTACTGGGGCAAAGTATGATGTCTCTCAACTGGAGGCTTAGCTATTGTGTACTCTGTCCGTAAACTACATAGAATCTTGGCAGGGACACACTTTGTCATCGAAACTGACAATTCTCCGCTCACAGTCATGGAGACAGGAGTCCATAAGAACAATAGGATCTACAGATGGTCCCTGATACTCCAGAACTATTAATTTTCAGTCAGGCATATTAAAGGTAGAAGTAACACACTAGCCGACATGCTCACTAGACCCTCGAACTTTGAAGTATCTGAAACGCAATAGAAAGACGACGCAACACCATCATCGTCATTGACACCAGCAGCAAATCTTTGTCAGACAGATGTGTCGCTGTGAATGAGACTGTGCACATAGAAAATTGATTACCAACGTCGATAACATTACATATATTCGACAAAGATAAATAAAACATTGTGAATATACTTCGTGAGGAGCATCGCGTAAATATCAAACTTTGTAAATAGAAACTGTGCTTAGAATAGAGTTATTCAAGGAAGGACGATATTATATCATTACCTTATCTGGAGCAACTTAGCTTAGCTACTGTAATATGCTACAATGTATGTATATATGATATATAAGATAATTTTTATTGAAGTTTCACGATGAAATGTATTGTCTTTATGTTTAGTTTAGATTAACATAACAACTTTTCTTTTCAGTAAATTAACAACACCAATTTTCCTACTCCCATTTAGATACAGGAATAGTTAGACGTAAACATGATTACATTAGTTTAATTACAGCTTATAAGTCTCGTAAGAGACTATCATTCCATCGTTAAATATAAGATATTAGGACAATTCAGTGAACACAGATTAGTTTAAAATCATAACTGAGTTAGAATTCATTACCATCAGTACCTATATTTTAAATTAAGGGAACCAACACATTTCACTTTAGTTTGTTTATTTACCTAGATTATCTTCCCGTAGGTAGTAAATCTCAGTACACCAAAGTAGTATATAGCATTTAGTTAGAATAGTTAGTATACTTAGGATTAGCATTAGCAATCCACTCAACCTGTAGATAATGTAAATAAGATAGACAGTGCTAAAATACAGTACTATTATTCGGCGCTACGGATGTTTAGAGTGAGCCAAAAAAAAATTAAATTCTTTTTATTATATTTTAATGACATAAAATTGTTTTGTTTTTAAACCTGTAATGAGTGAATTTAGCCAGAGAAAGGCGAGAACAAGGATAGAGTGAATGTATTAAATGTTATACGAGTGAACAATGGTGCTTTTTTTGCGGCACCCAAGAGTTTTTATGATTTGTCTTCGACTTATGTGTAACACATGTGCTTGTGGAGTTTTATGTGTCTTGTTGCCATTATTACATTACATGTATATGAATATTTCTCAGTTCGGCAGAGCACTCACAAATTAAGCATACGCATTCATTTGTGACTGCGTAAACCAACCTGCGACGCTTGAAAACATCATTCACGTAAATTATAGACATACGCCTATGTTTGTGATTTAATCGTACAGTAAAACTAAATAAACACGCAAACAACCAGATATACTTACAGATAAAACTGCAGACAGCAGTATTATGGAAGGGGTGAAAACTCATGAACAGGTCACATAACAGACTTAAGAAACTTTGAGAACACATTGAAATAATTACCCACAAACGGAAGTTAGAGAGATGAACATCAGCAAACACACAACATGTAATAGAGTTGGAGAAACATTACACAGGAGCCATGAATTTTATTCATGTATTGTTCCCATAACAGGAACAATTTGTTCGGGATGTCGGTCAATCGACATTTTGAAAAGCAGGTCTTATTGATATTTTAGGCTTTGGTTCGATACAGCTTCCATATGTGTAATGAAAATGAGTGTTAACTCTGGCCACCAGTACAATTGTGTGACATTGATCATAAGCCAGTGGATGAATACAACAGTGTGACATCAGACTTTTATAAGTCAGTAATTATACCCAAGACATGATTAGTTAACCCTAGCCAGCACTTTGACAAAATTAGACCCAACTAATTTTTTTAGATGTTACGACAGATTGCGTCACACCCATTAACTAGAATTTGGTGACGCAATACAGGGGGGGGGGGGGCGAGAGCGTGTTAAAGAGCTGGATATATAGATAAAAGTAGGACAAAGACAGAAGTAAGGAAAGGACAGAGACAGGACATAGATAAGGACCTTTACAAGAGAATAGATAGAGGGAGACAGTACCAGGAGGTAGAACGTCAAACAGTTATAAGGCAGGACATAGATAGGACACGGAGATGTCAGAACTGGGACATAACGGGGATCCACCCCAGGTGAGGACAGGGGGACGTTAACAACGGGGAACTACCCGTAAACAGACTGAACGGTAGTACATCTGTAGGATAACGAGTACTAGACTACTGGACTACGTGTGAGGTGACGCAGAACGAGGACCAAGAAGTTAGCGAAACCTGTAAACTCAGGCAGACCGGACTTGACAGTTAGAGCGACAAGACGTGTGTGGTGTTACTCTAGCCACTGTGTAGTTTAGAAACGACGCAGTTAGACATAGCGAGTGTGAAGAATGTATTTGAGTTATGAGTGCGATTAATGTATGCTCGAGAAGCGAGCAGTATATATCTGTGTAGAATAAATATTGATTCCTATTACCATTCATACAATCGTGTTTGTGATCGTTAGGTATGAATGAAGTGGCCAGCAAGCCTGTATGAATCCAGGTTCTTGACACAGGGGTTCCGCCGAAACAGACCGAAATCGCCTAAAAGCAACATTTTTGCCCATCTGGTTTATTACATAAAGTAGGACAGACACCTGGATCATCGCACAGAGTTCGTCAGCAACGTAAACATTTGCGTAAGGATCTGCTCCAGCAGAAAGATTGAAAAACACTGGCCTAGAGACCAGCTCGATTAACACCATGACCGGGGAATTCTTCTGAGCGGGGGATAATATTTTCGTATATAACACGAGGATTCTATGGCAGTTTTATTCTGTGTTTGCTACTTTATTGCCTCTGTTCACACTTGTAGTTCACTTACCTATCACTGTCTAACAAAGAAATCCCTGTTACATGCCTATACAATAGATGACTGGCAAAAATAAGTAAATATCTCTGGAGCATTGGACTTGTGTTGACAGCCGGACGCAACTGGGTTAGGGAAAGATGTGTGTGTGTGTGTGTGTGTATGTGTGTGTGTGTGTGTGTGTGTGTGTGTTGCTCTTGAAACCATGGTAATGTCAGAGCGTAGGTGGCGCTACAACGATCCGGAGAAGGACTTGGGATGGTGCGAAATAAGTAAACATTACAATAAACAAGAACATCTAGATACAATAATTTATAACTGAAAATTGTAAATTTAAGACTTATAGTAGTCAGGAAGTCTCCGCACGTGTGAATCAATCAATCAGTCAGATTCCGTCTCCACAATGAAGGTTGCTACAATGGATCTCTAACACTGTCTCTCGCCTTGACTGTACATTATATCAGGCTGATGTTTGTCCATCTCTTGATGTTATCTTCCCACTTGTATCGTTGTCTCCTCTTGCTCACTTGCCCTCAACCTTGCCCTCCAGTGTGGCTTTTATAAGAGTATCATGTCTTTTAACGTGGTCGAAATATTTCACTTGCCTCCTCTTTATTTCTTTCATCAACTCTCTCTCTCTCTCTCTCTCTCTCTCTCTCTCTCTCTCTCTCTCTCTCTCTCTCTCTCTCTCTCTCTCTCTCTTCATTCCCAGTTTTTCTAGAACCTCTGCATTTGATTGATTTTGTTTCCACGAAATACGACATATTCGTCTGTATATCCACATATCCAGGGCCTCAATGCGACTTTCTAGTTGCTTGTTCAATATCCAAGCTTCCGCGCCATATAGTAGTATTGAATATACGTAGCATTGGACAATTATCATTTTTAATGCGCTGTTAATTTCTCTATATGTTAATACAGATTTTGTGTGGAGATCACCTATTATTCTAAATATAATATTGACATTTAAATTGTAACACAACGCTTCGAGTTCCATACGTTATATCAAGCATTTTCGAGTACCGTCGGCTGGCCGGATGAAATGACGTCGCGGACTGGATCCGGCCCGCGGGCCGTAGTTTGGTGACGCCTGGTCTAGGAGAAGGAACCCTGACATAGATGCAGGCTCCATGATCTCAGGTCAAGAGACTTGCACAGTTTGGCGCCACTCGCTCACCACCAGACAGAAACCAAAGAGCAGAATACCATACATTTCCTGTCTTAGTTAGTCAGTTAGTTATTGAATGATTTAATTATTTTGTTTGTAACTTAGTTATTGTGTTAGTTAATTAGTTATTTATTGTGTTTTTAGTTAGTTATATTTTGTTAGTTACTTACTTACTTACTTGTTTTATTAGTTAGTTAGTTAGTTATTTTGTTAGTAAGTTAGTTAGTTATTTTATTAGTTAGTTAGTTAGTTATTTTATTATTATTGTTTTATATCTTATATATTATTTATATATTATTATTTTATTATTATTATACTATATATTATATAGAAGAACTACAGACCCATATCGTTACTCAACACGGACTATAAAATACTTGCTAAAGCACTGACCCACAAACTGAGACCCTTTATGTAAACACTCATACACACAGACCAACAATGCGGGGTACCACATAGGAACAGCCACCAGCATACACATTTTATTAGAGACATTATCACATACACACAGGAGAAAGACTGTCAGGCCTCCCTTTTGTCCTTGGACCAGGAGAAGGCCTTTGATAGAATCTCCCACTCCTACTTATATAAGACTTTAACACGCTGCAACTTGGGCCGGTACTTTAGGCAGTGGATAGAGATCTTGTACCGGAGACCCGAAAGTAAGGTGTTGGTAAACCATACGCTTACTGCTGGCTTCCGGCTCACAAGGTCGGTGAGACAAGGATGTCCTCTATCACCGATCCTTTATGTGCTGACCCTGGAACCACTACTCGAAGCAATCAGACAAGACACGAACATCAAAGGCACTTTTATTCCTGGGGGAGGAGAGAGGAAGTTGCTCGCGTACGCGGACGACACCGCTTTCTTCCCCATCAACAACAAATACATCACAAATATACTCCACACCTTTACACAGTTTGGTAAGGGGAATGGAGCAAAATTAAACATACACAAATCACAATAATGGGTCTCGGTAAGTGGCGGAACAAAGCAGACTTTCCTCCCGACCTAACAGCGACAGACAAAATCAGGCTTTATGGGATAACATTCCCTAACAACTCCCGACAAATACATGCACAGACATGGCAAAATCTCACACAACAAATTATAGACATGCTGCACAGATACAAGTATAAGACACCCACAATATTTGGTAGGAGCACTATAGTTAACACATTCATCATTCCGAAAATTATATATTTAGTCACAGTGCTATACCCTCCTAAACAGACAATCACAGACATCAACAAACACATCAGACGTTTCATTTTTGGCAGCACAATCTATTGCATACAACATAAGACACTCATATAGGACAAAAGACAAGGGGAGGGGGGTAGCACTACATGACATACAAACCAAAATACAAGCGTTTAGAATCCAACACATAGGACATATCCTAAATCAACCAGAACAGCACCCACTAGCACTCTATTACATAAACTCAGACTGCAACACCTTAGAAGAATGCAACTCAATTCACCACACCATTTTGGAACACTACCCTCTTTCTACAAGACATGTATACATGCACTTCAGGGACGCGAGCATCTAATACACCAGACAACACACCAGATCTACAAATATCTAGTCAAACAACAAGCACCCCCACTACGACTTAGAATAAAAAGAGGACAAAAATATTACATACAAGACTACACATGTACTTTCTCTAATCTTCACAACCCACACATCACACCCAAAGCCAGAGAAATTACATATCGGTTAATCTTTAACATGTCACCCTCTACGGAAAAACAAACACGCATGTCAAAACAAATAGCACAATGTCAACTTTGCAGAAATAACATACATGAAACTGAAGATCACATTTATTACACATGTCCAACAGTCCAAGCCGCACTAGACACACTAAGACATTGAAACATTCACTAAAAAGAAAACAGATATATATAAAGCAATCTTTTTAAATACTATTCCTAAAACTACCAAAGAACAACCACACGAAATTGCTAATTTCACTGGCAGAATACAGGTACCTAGTATGGTCCTGTAGAAATGCAGCTTCATACAAATTTAAAACGTACAATTAACTTTTAATACTGCACATGTTTCAAAACAAAATTACACAAATATTCACAGACACACTGACATAATTTACATGGCTTCCTAGGCTGCTGACACCCACACCGTTGCGACGCGTGTGGACGGCGAGATACACTATGTGTATATATTAGTATGAGGGTATGGAAAGATGCTAAAAGTGAGGGAAGGATATTTTTAGGGTGTGTGAGGGAAGAAATCATCAACTCACCATAATTTGTTTGTTATCTACATCATCATCATTATCATCATTATCAACATCATCATAATAAATATCATCAATCACTGTCCCTACAAAGTAATACATGCTTAAATTTTTATTTTATTACTCATAATTTATACTATGTAAATATAACTTGTTTTTGTTTTTTTTGTTTCTACCCCCCCTCCCGTCTACACCTCCAATTTCAATGTAAAAATTATAACAGTATCTCTGTTATAGGATCTAGGTTAGCTGGAAGGAGTAGTTTGGGGAGTTAATGAATGCTGTGCATTCATTGCAAAATGGGGAAATAAGTTTGTGAACGCGTGAGCACCAGTGGGTTTAGGTATCCAAGGGGGCTCACGCGTCAACAAAAGGCAGTCATTTTTAGATAGTGAGAAGGAGAAGTCATATTAACATCATTTGATTGACGATGTATTGTTTCCTTCAATAAACTTATACACATATTATAGTCGGGACTTTGTCAACTATTTCGACACGAGCCTTCAACTATACACAACCTTGTAGTGTCATCTGTACTGTTACAAAATGTTGGAATAAAGGTTGTAAAAAAAAATCTGTTCTCATCGGTATGTTCACGGATATACATATGTCAGTGTATATACATGCATGCTTTGAAAGAGTTGACTGCATGTCCTGTGAGGACGCGGTGGTCAAACGCAGCATTTTTGTGTTTTTATTTGTAGTAACTGAGCGTGGCTACGTTCAGCGGCGACATCAACATTTCAACTTATGGATATACCATGGGTATGAAAGAGGGCGCATGGTGTATGAAAAAGCAGGAATGGGTTTAGGATGAATCAGGGAAGAAATCATCACCGCATTATAGTCGTTGTTGTCCCCATCATCGAAATCACCACCATCATCACCACCATTTTATCATCAATCACGTAAGAATGGGATTATTGGCAGAGTATGGGAAAGTCCATGATCCTGGTCAGCCATACTTTCTTGTCTTAATTTATTGCTAATACTTTAGGCATATTATGTACATATACTTTGTAATTTGATGTTGAAACGCATTTGTACACCAATTCGACACACACAAACGCTCGGTTAAACAGATCTACACGAATACCACACACACAGCACGCCTGTTAAAATACTAACAATACAAATGCAAATGTTTCTTAACACTCAATAAAAGTTTTAAAAAAAAATATTCTGTATTCTTGCATGGCGCATATCTATTTTTGAGCTGCTACCTACTACCTTCATGGCAAAACATATATCAAAGTTAGTGAAGGACGTTAATGGCTGTCATAGGGCATCCTCGTCCGGTAGGGACAGTCATGAGCCACAGGTGACACCAGACCGTCATCCAGCTACTGATGGCAAAATCATAACTAAAATAAATAAATTTAGAGTAGGAACATGGAATGTTAGGACATTAAATGAGCTAGGAAAGTTGACCAATGTTCTAAGAGAAATGGATAGCATGAATATGAATATACTAGGCGTTAGTGAGATGAGATGGAAGGGATCGGGCAAAATTATAGCTGACAATCACACAATAATTTATTCTGGAGGGGATACACATGAGAAAGGTGTAGGAATAATATTAGATGAAAAAACAGCCAAGTCAATTAGTGGATACTGGTGTATTTCAGATAGAGTTATTATGGTAAAAATCAAAGGCAAACCAATAGATATAAATATTATACAGGTATATGCACCAACATCAAGCAGTAGTGATGAAGAAATACAACACTTTTATGACAAAATAGAAATGGTGATGGCTCAAATTGGATCACAAGAAATAAAAATAATACTTGGTGATTTTAATGCAAAAGTAGGAAAGGGAAAAATGGAGGATTTAGTGGGAAATTATGGTTTAGGTACAAGAAATGAAAGAGGGGAAAAGCTAATAGAATGGGCAAATATCAATGATATGATAATTGGAAACACATGGTTTAAACACCATAAAAGACGACTGTACACATGGAAAAGCCCTGATAAGAAAATACGTAACCAAATTGACTACATACTAATTAATAAAAGATTTACAAATGCTTTAATTAATGTTAAGGCAATGCCTGGTGCTGACTGTAATAGTGATCATGTACCACTATGTGGACAAATAAAAGTAAGATTAAAGAGAGGGAAAAAATGGTTAAGAACATGAGACTTAATAAAGAGGTTCTGAAAATAGATAAAGAAATGCAAGAACAATACAGAGTGACTGTGAAAAATAGGTACAATGCAATAGCTAAAATACAGAGTATAGATAAACAATGGGAAATGTTAAGGGATCCATTCATCAAACTAGCAAAGAAGTATTACCGGAGAGAGGCAAAATAGCTAAGAAAAAATGGATGAATGAAGAAATCTTAAAACTGATGGACAAAAGAAAACAGAGTAAAAATGACAAACAAGAATACGCTAAGATAAATAAAGAAATAAAAGATAAATGTGGGAAGGCTAAAGAAAGTTGGTTAAACGAGCAATGCAAAAGAATTGAATTAAATTCCATTAAAGATACAAAAAATATGCACAGACAAATCAGTGAGCTTACAGGAAGAAAAATAAGAATAAATACAGGGTGTCTGAAATCAAAAACAGGAAATATATTATTAGAGGAAGATGCTATAATGAAGAGGTGGAATGAGTATATAAGAGAATTATATGATGGAGAAATGGAAGAATTAACAGAAGATAGTAACTTAGAAGGTCCACCTATTCTGAAAGAAGAAGTAGCTGACGCTATGAAACGTATGAAGAAAGGAAAAACAGCTGGGCCAGATGAAATCACAATAGAAGAATTAGAAGTATTGGGAGAATTTGGAGTAGATATATTAACTAAAATGTTGAATGATATTTACAGCAGTCGATATTTACCCAGTGATATGCTGAGATCTGTATTTATAGCTATACCAAAAAGACCAGGAGCAATTGACTGTGAAGATTTTCGTACAATTAACCTTATAAACCATATCACTAAGCTTCTACTCAGAATCATAATGAGAAGAACCAAAAAGAAAATAAAAATGGAAATTAGTGAAGAACAGTATGGATTTGTGGCAGGAAAGGGCACAAACAATGCAATTTATACATTACGGACACTAATAGAAAGGTCAATAGAGAAACAGAGAGACATATATTTGTGCTTCATAGATTATACTAAGGCATTTGATAAAGTAAAACATGATGAACTGATTAAAATGTTGGAAGATATCAACATTGATGGAAAAGATTTAAGAATAATAAAGAATGTTTACTGGAACCAAGTAGCAGCAATTAAAATGGGAAATAAAGAGGGTAGTTACGAACAGATAAAGCTAGGAGTACGACAAGGGTGTGTCTTGTCACCAGATCTTTTCTCCCTCTATAGCGAAGTAATAATGAGAGAGATCAAAGAGATGCCAGGAATACTAGTTGGAGGTTATAATATAAATAATATACGCTATGCAGATGACACAGTATTGGTGGCGGATAATTCAACAGACCTACAACAATTATTAGACGTTGTAGTAACAGAGAGTGCAAGTACAGGACTCTCCTTGAATATAAAGAAAACAGTAACAATGGTAATATCAAAGAAAATGGTGACACCAAAATGTGACATAGAAATAGAAGGGAAAATCCTTAACCAAGTGGATAATTTTAGATACCTAGGGGCATTTATAACATCAGATGGAAGATGTACAACAGAGATTAGGAGCATAATAGGGCAGGCAAAAGCCGCATTTCAGAAAATGAAGAGTATCTTATGCAATAAGTCGCTATCACTGAATGTAAGAAAGAGAGTGCTGAAATGCTATGTAGAACCAGTTTTGCTGTATGGCAGTGAATCTTGGAATGTAAATGAACAAATTAAGAAGAAATTAGAAGCAACAGAGATGTGGTTCCTGAGACGAATGTTGCGAATTCCTTGGACTGCCAGAGTAACTAACGACGACTGCCTGAAACAGGCTAATGAAACTAGAACATTATATACAACAATAAGACAGAGACAAACATCTTTCTTCGGTCACGTGATGAGAAGAGAGGCATTGGAGAACATCGTAACAACTGGAAAGATTGAGGGGAAGAGAGGCAGAGGTAGACCAAGAGAAGTGATGCTGGATGGATTGAGACGGTGGCATGGAGGAATATCAGCAGCATGGTTGATCCAGAAAACCAAAGACCGAGATCTATGGAGAGCCATGAACGCCTATGCCAGCCGGCACGGCACTTGATGATGATGATGACCTTATTTTAATTTTGTGGAAGTGAATTAAATAGTTTATCACCACGTGTAGATCTGGATTAAAATCTCCTCTGTCACGGATTATTCAAATATATCGGTGATTTCAATTTTGTGGAAGATTGAAGATTTCCTCTGTCACGGATTATCGAAGATGGAAAACCAAATTGTTAAACGTGTCAAAGTCAACACGAGCGAAGGTTTCGAGGGAGGAGCGTTCCATCAAACGGACACACTTATGTTTTCTATATCAGGACCTCATGTATTCCGGTTCAACTACTCGCTGATGGCGAGCGTATTGAAGGGGCCTTGCGGGATCGGTAGGGAAGGGATAAAATCCATCTACCGTTTTGAGGACCCTAAAAGATGGTACGCTACGCTGACACCGGAAGCGGCTCATTATGAATGGTTTCACGGGATGAAGCATGAACTGCAGGATCCTAAATTAACTATTGTAATTGAAAACATAGAGAGAAAAAAAGACCAAGGCTATGATTCACTGGATGCCTACAACCGCAAAAATTGAGACAGTGAAGCAAATAGCCGCGGATATTTCGGGAGATATAAATGCGGAAGTGCATAAACTGAAAAACAGCACGGACAAGTGGTTACTTCTGTGCCACCCGAAAGAACCTCTGCCACATTACGTGGACATAGAGTTGGACGGGGTAGAAGACAAGCTACACCGTCTCTTCATCACAGTTCCGGGGCGCCGTACGGTGTGTACAGTCTGTGGGGAAGACTCCCACTGGAGTAATGAATGTCCGGCCAAAGTACAAACTCAGAAGGACCTAGATTGGCACAAAAAGTCACCTCGAAACCTCAGACAGATCAACATAGTAAGGAGGATGAAGACGGTTTCCAGCTGGTCAGTCGGAAAAGGGGACGCTCAACCAAGAGCCTGTCTGATGGGGAGAGCTAGACACCTCCAGTCCGCCAAGCACCTGTTACCACGCTGACGCCCCTCAACAACCACGACTACCCTACACCGCCTGAAGCGGACAGGTCAAACAAAAAGAAATGTGTAAGTAATTATACTGAACAGATAACGATCAGCGCCATGACCGGAAGAGACAGTGATAATATTAACACACCACCACGACAAAGAAACCTGTCAGATTCTTCTCCATGCCTCGTTATTGACTTAGATATTTCAAGCCCGGCGAAGGAGTCTACTGAATATCTCCAGAAATGATAACATGAATACAGACAGTTTGAAACTATACAGCAAACACAACAAACTCGATCTAGAGACATAGATACAAACCAGTGTTAGAAATGGAAAAAGGTGTGATTAAATTTTAATTAAAATTTAAAAATAATAAATCACATTTTTATTGCGCAAAATGTAAGCTTGATATACGTCCTATGTCTAACCTATACCGATACTTAGCTTATATCTGTTTGCTAAGTGAAGCGGGCAATAAAATTGTGATTTATTATTTTTAAATTTTAATTAAAATTTAATCACACCTTTTTCCATTTCTAACACTGGTTTGTATCTATGTCTCTTAAGATCGAGTTTGTTGTGTTTGCTGTATAGTTAGGGTTAGGGTTAGGGTTAGAGGTTAGGTTAGGGTTAAATGATGTATAGTTAGGGTTAACGTTAGTAAGAAAGAGTTTGTTGTGTTTGATGTATATATTGCTCTAATTTCCTTAGGCTCTTTTAGGCGATCATCGTTAGTTACTATGGTTGTCCAAGGAATCCAACTCATTCGTCTCAGGAACCCAAACTCTGTTGTTTTTTCAAGTTCTTCCTAGGGATGCTGGTCTATGACCGTATCGTTGTCTAGAATAGCGCCTAGTAGGTTAGGGGGACAGATGATTTATCTCCATTAGGGTGGAAAATCTGCCTAGTCAGCAGAAAATCGGTTGTTCTATAATCAAAGAGAATGTTGATGTTATTTGTTATGAAACGTTGAAAGTCTGTTAGAAGATGTGGTAGAGGGTATTCAAGGGCTCAATAAGGCAGGCGTGGTTTTAAGATAGGTCGACTTCATAACAGCGACTGTTGGTTGTATGTTGACTTGCCGCTATTGCAGTTGTGAAATGACAACGTGAGCTAGTTGTGGACAATGTAAGAAATGTTATGTTAGCTAGCCTTCGAGAACACCTTTTGTATTGTTGAAAGCTGGAACAATGGAAGGTTAGTGTAGCAGACATTGTGATATAGAAAGTTGAAGACGTCAGCCTTGGGAAATGGTTCTTTGCTGACGAATACTCAGATGATATCGAAATTATCCCAGGTTGATCACAGATTGCATTACCATAAATGTTGTTATGTCTGTTTCATTAGACCTCATGCACAAAGAAGGTTTGGAGTATTTAGTGGTGTGACATGGAAAATTTGTGAAGACATCTAAGAAATACAGAGATATTTTATGGTAGAAAGAAAGCAAGTGTGTAGAGAGATGCACGCGTAGTCTGTAGAAGGGCTTCTTTAGCCGGGTACGTTGGAATAGTAAATCGAAGCTTTGGGTAGCGTAAAAGGGGGAAAGTGGTGGTGTTGCTAATTATATAGTGTGAATGGCGTTTCAGATACAAGTTCAAGACACTCTTGACATACCTATTAAAGATACATAACAGGTATCTAAGTGACTGGTTTGGTGGTGTTGTAATACGGGGTTATGTTAAGAAAAAAGATAACCCTTGGAAATAATATCCTGTTGATGAAAACCCCTTTAATATAGATACATTTACTGTTCGTAGGGAGGACACCTGTCAGAGTCTTGCGGAGGGCAAGATAAGTAGCTCGTTTTCTGTCAAGTGTGAAGCAATATCAAACTATCAAATCACACGAAGTGAATATCCGAAAGTATTATTCACAAGCTTTATTTACGCGCTGCAATTATTATCGCACAAACATCGCACAATGACAATCCATAGCAATCATTACGGCATGAACAATATCACTACAAATACATAATAATACATGCAAGCAATAAACATCTCACTTACAAGTCACACTATTCAAGCGTTCGAACCAGTCTCCCACTGTCGTACAGGCTAGCTCTCAATGCAGATTCAAACACCACTCGCAGACCCATGCGACCTGTCCTTTCAAACACCTAAACCTGTCTGCCAGATCTACACGCTACACGCCAGTCGGCGCTCACGTCAGCTGGTGTGACCCCTGCACAGTTCACGGGGTGTGCTGCTGACCAGCGGTCGTTTAAGCGTCGCTCAATTGCTGTGCTTGGCTGCTTATACGGGCGTCGTCGAAGACGCCGCGTTCCCTCTGCAGTGTTTAACATCACTCAGGGTTGAGTGTTGTTATGTTGTCTGGCGTTGGTACAGACAACGCGTCGCAACCTCGAATGTGAGACCTTGACACTCTCCACACCCCTTTTTCATGGAAGGATTTCCTTTCATGTACAATCTATATAGGTGTTATTAAACTTGTCAAAGTCGAACATTATACGTTAATAGTTATTATAATTATATACAGGTGACTAGTAATCAATATGTATACAAAAATTGTGTTGCACTATGAAGAACAACAGTCAAGTACCATCTATTTAATGGGCGTTACCTCGCGGTGACACAGCTAGTCCGGTAGGTATCGGCTAAACTGGCCCCTACCTCACAACCAAGAACAAAAATACTAAAATCATCAGGTCAAGCCGTGAGCATCTCTCTCTGAGATAGCTCCATCATCAGACCTCTGTTTAGAGTTTCTAATGAAGGTCAACAGTTTTGGCAATATACTGTCCATATCTAAACGACGTCACATTGACATGTTATCTATCAAGCACACATGTTAATGGTTACAATACATATTTACATATCACCAAAATTTTAGAATAATGTCCCCTGGTTATTATACCACAAATTTAGGAACAATAATTTATCGTCGTTTACAAGACATAAATTAGTACTACAAATTTATTTCTTAGTGTCATAATTTGATACTTATTGACAAATGTGCACAAAAAGTCACGTTTGTAAAGAAGCAATCAAGTTACGATGCTGAGATTACATATTATAAAAATCGACATATACAATTCCGTATATGGACATATTTTAAATCACATTTTAATACAATTGTCATACATTTTTAGACTTTTTAGCGTAGTCTAGTAACTTTTAATATTAATATGCCAAAAAATATCGGAAGTATACAGCCATACTATTACATGTGTTGTGGTATCATTCACACGACATTATTCCGTTCTGGATGGATATTATATAAACGGAGTAGTAGTTGTTACTATCAGCTGTTGGATCGTCTCTTCCGCCTTCTGCTCGGATTGTACTGTCGCAGTCATCTTTCGTACCTTGTTAAAACGTCTTGGACACATCGGTCTGGATACCTTCAGGATTACTTCACGTTGTAGTGGCTTGGTAAGTTCCTGGATCCTATAGTGTTGCCCAGTGACACTTCTCTGTAGTGTCTGGTTGTTACAATATTTATATATTTACAATAATAATCACATTCTTTCTCATATCTCACAGTTATACAACACGTTAGTTTACATCATAATGATTCCATTCTTTCACATATCTCACATTTATACACGCATTCATTCGCATGATAATAATAAGATTCCAAATATGTACATAAGTTATATACATTGGGAGATATAATCTTCCCTATCACATTGGCGTACACAGCGTTACTGACACATTGTCACAATTGGCTGTGGTACTGAGCACTATATACGTTGCAGTTTTATACACCCTCTGCACTGTGCTCTGGTGTTGACTGGGTATTAGGTTCGTCGTATGGACATCTCGACAAAAGATCTGCAAGACAGTTTTGTGAACCATTTATATGGTTAATCTCATAGCTATAGTCCTGCAGAAGAAGGGACCATCTTGCCACCTTGCTGTTACTTGGCGTTCCCCTGGTAACAATTGTCAGTGGGCTGTTATCTGTTTCAATAATGAAATGTTTGCCTAAAAGAAACCTAGAAAGTTTACGTACCGAAAATACCATGGCAAGAGCCTCGAGTTCTGGTGTACTGTAATTTCGTTCGCTGGTGTTCAGTTTTCGAGAGACGTAGTATACTGGGTACAAGATTTGGTCGTGTTCTTGAAGAAGCACACCTCCAATGGCTACGGAGCTCGCATCACATCTTAATCTAAAAGTAATATTCAAATTTGGCAATTTCAGAATAGGTGATTTAGAAAAATACGAAAGAATCTTCGTAAATGCTGGCCTTAAATATTCACTGTTCACAATCACATTGGGGTGTTTATTTGTTAGTAGATCAGTGAAACATTTGGTCAATTCAGCAAAATGAGGAATAAACTGTCTATAAAAGTTAAAAAGACCTAACACACTTCGCAACTGTTTCTTAGTTGTCGGAAGCGACAATTTCAAAATTCTGGACATGATGTTACCGTCAGTTGATATAAAGCCATTAGAGATCTTATAGCCCAAAAATGAAATTTGCTGGAAGGCTATATCAACTTTAGAAGGTTTTACAGTCAGTCCATGATGTCTAATCCTGTCAAATGTCTGCTGTAGTGCTGTTATGTGCTCTGTCATGTCCTTTGTGTGTATGCAAATGTCGTCCATGTACCAAATTATGTTAGCAATGTCTGTCAAAAGAATTCCTGTCATTCTGACGAAGGTAGCTGGTGCATTGACTAATCCGAAAGGTAGTTTACACCATTCGTATAAACCCCACGGTGTGGCAAATGCAGTCAGATGTATGCTATCAGGATGTACAGCTATCTGCCAGTAGCCTTTTGTCATGTCAAGTTTAGTAAAATAACGTGAGTCCGATAGTTCAGTCAAGATGTCTTCACAGTTGCTAATTGGTTCTAAATCCAACTGTGTAATGCTGTTAAGTTTACGATAGTCCACACAAAGTCTAATAGTGTTGTCCTTTTTGCGTACTAACACTATTGGTGAACAGAAATGAGATTGTGAACGTCGAATGATATGATTTGCTTCTAAATCAATGATTCTTGATGAAGTTTTTCTTTATAGTGTATCGGGATGGAATATGGTCTACATTTAATAGGAACGTCAGATGTCAAGATGATTTGGTGTTGCACTAAATCTGTCTGTCCTGGGCTGTCAGAAAAGATCGTTCTGTAATCTTGTATCAGTTGTCTGCAACTGTCAGTCTGTGTCTGTGTCAGTTTAGGATTTACCTTAATGTCCTGTAAGTTGGTCGTCGTGTCAAGAACCGGTGTTGGTATCTCGTCAGTGTCGTTGTCGTCCGTCTGGTCCACTATGGAGGTGCTTGCTGCAGTCTCTACTTGGTCGTCTTGCCTGTGATGATATGGTTTGAGCATGTTAATATGGAATATTTTATGTTTGTCCCTAACTGCAATTTCGTAATCTACCGTCGAAATTTGTCGTAGTACTTTGAACGGTCCTTGCCATGAGTCAGTTAGGAGATGTCTATCACTTGGCAAAAGAAGAAGAACGTCCTGTCCTGGCGTCAGTGTAATAGTTCTATTTCCTCTGTTAGCATATTGTCGGTAAATAGCTCCTGATTTTTGAAGAGCTTCTTTAGCCAAAATACATGATTTCATAATTCTATCACGCAATGATGTTACATGTTCATATGGTGACATGGGTATAGGCAAAATAGTACTTTCAGTCAACATAGATTCATACAGAGATAATGGGCCGCGTGGTTGTGCACCATATAACATTTCGAATGGTGAAAACCCAGTGCTGGAATGGGGCACTTCCTTATATGCAAACAAAATTGCAGGCAGATAAGTATCCCAATCTTCAGGATATTCTTGGGTTACCTTCGAGAGCATATGTTTCATATCGCCATTAATCTTTTCCACTATACCGGTCGAATTTGGGTGGTATGGACTGTTGAAGCATTGTTTAACACCCAACATTTTGGTAAAGGCTTGTGTAGCTGAGGAAATAAACTGGCTACCCCGATCTGAAAGGATGGTATCAGGGAATCCTACCCTCGCAAAAATATGAAAGAACACTTCCATGATGTCTTTGGAAGTTACGTTCTTCAATGGAATCGCTTCTGGCCAACGAGTACATAGATCAATGGGTGTTACAATGTACCTATTACCTTTAGACGTTACATGGTTCAGAGGACCAACTATATCGACCGAGATCTTTTCAAACGGTCTACTAGCCAAATCAGTAACTTGCAATTCAGCTTGTGAGTGTTTACCCTTTTTGACAAGCTTTTGGCAGATGTCACACGATTTGCAATACTGTTTGGTATCGTTGCAAAACTTTGGCCAATAAAATTGAGTAAGTAACCTTGCTCTAGTTTTAGCATACGCCATGTGTCCTGCAAAGGGTATGTCATGAGCTAGATTCAATGCTTGCTTTCGGTTTTCTAACGGTAGCACTGTTTGTTCGATAGTGCTGGAACCTTTGGTGTAGTACCGTGTTAGAATTCCGTTCTTCAGAGCAAAGTACCATTGAGCATTCTTTGCTACTCTTGGCTTTTGGCGTACAAGTTTAAAATACTTTTGCAGAGATCGATCGGCTTTTTGAGATGTTATAAACGTCTCCCTAGTTGTATCAGGAGATGTTACAACTGGACTTACTCGCTGTAAAGCCTCTTTCTGATCGATTCGATCTTGCATCTGTGCAGTAGATCTAGTTACTGCATTTACTACATTACAACGATCATTCTCATCACACATTGGTATTACATTCACACAATTACATGTATGTTCTGGCGTAGCCAGGTTGGTATTTTTACATTCGTTTACAGGTGGTAATACATCATGAATGGTGATTGGTGATGAAGATGAAATGGTAGTATCCCTATTACAAATGACAGTTGATGTACTACTGTCATGTGGTATGTCATTCACTTCAGGAAGGTTTCCAATGATAAACTCGCAACAAGGATTGGTTAATGCTGCGCATTTAACCTTTCCTGTAAGGAATGGTGTAGTTATATATGCCCATGCAAGTGGATATTTCTCTATGTTTCCTGAGAATGTCCTGCATGTGACATATTTACCACTATATTGTGATGGTAAAATGTAATCTCTCTTTACACCAATGAGAGTACTGCCGCTATCACGTAAAACTGTGGCAGCTCTACCATTAACATACCCCTGGTGGATGTTTAGTTTACCTTTGGAGTTTACTACAGAATTGGCCTCCTCACTGGTAACAGGTATAGAATGGTCGCATGTTAACACGCCATCCTCATGAAATTGATCACAAATGGTACATTTTTCATGATGGAACACCTCAATGGAATGTGCTGAGTTTACTGGGTGATCTTGTACGCTTTCATCTTCTGAAGAAGAACTGTCAAACATGGCTGCATTAGCCTTTCTGGTCATTGACTTGCCTTTACAATCTTTCCGCCAGTGGCCCCAAGCTTTACAAAGATAACATTTGGTAACCTTTCTGTAGTTCTTTCTTTCTTTATTTTGCTTAGAAATGTAATTATGCAAGTAAGCAGTGTACCCAGGGTGTTTGTCGCACATCTCATTCTCATTATGTGAATAATCGCAATATTTGCACTGATATAATTTCTCTGCAGCTTGTTTATAAGGTCTTTGTTTGGTATTCGACCCTGCCTGATATTTGCCATATGTAGCTGCTGCTACAAAGTCTGTGCTAGCCAGTTGCAAAATAGCCAGAGCCACGACTTTCAATCTGTTGAACACTTTCACACTGACATTCCAACAAAAATTTAGAAAAGGGGGGTGGGAGAGATGCGATAATCTTATCTCTCAACATAAGATTAACTAATTTGTCATAACTTCCATTCACTTTGGCTGCTGACAGCCATTTAGAAAAAATATTTTGAATTTCTGAGATGTAATCAGAGAACGTGTGTGTTGGCTTAGGAGACAACTTTCTAAACTGTTCTCTGTAACCTGATTCATCTCGCAAAAAATGTGACATAATTTTCGCTTTAATGTACAGATAATCTTCTTTCAGGTCATTTGGGATCGACTCTATGACTTTAAGAGGTTCCCCAGAAAGACTTCTTACATATACTATCCCCCATTCAGGTTTTGGAATTTTGTAATGATCCATAACAAATTCAAAATTTTGGGTAAATGCTGCTATGCAATCACATGTGTTGTAACTTCTGATCAGACCTTGGTACTTTTTATGAGGTTGATCTTTGTCTGTTTCTCTATTAACTTTATCTTTAGAAGATTCAGCTTTCAGCTGTTCAATTTTCAGTTGTGTTTCTTGCTCTTCTTTTTTACTTTGGGCTAAGATCTCAGCTTGCCTCACTGCAGCTTCTGATTGTGCTTGTTGAAGCTTTAGAGCAGCTTCTGATTGTGCCTGCTGAAGCTTTAAAGCAGCTTCTGATTCCGCCTCTTTACTTTTCAGAGCAGCTTCTGCTTGTGCCCGTTGAAGCTTTAACGCCCTTTCGGCCGCTCTCTCATCCCTCTCACTAATTTGCTCTTGTTTCAAAAGATAATCTGCATATTTACTTTCACTCCATGTTCTCAATCCCTCACCAGACATATTCCTTTTTAAACCCATTTCAATGAAATCGTTTAAAGAAGACATGATGAACAATAAGTATGATGGACTAAATATAAACAAAATTACTTATGATGTTAGTAAATTACAAATATTTCTAGCACAGTTGATGTTTAAAGCCAGACTAACGAAAGTATAAAGAAAAATGAAAAAAGTTTTATACTCAAGTAATCCTTGGGAAATGTGCTGTTCAGTGGTGCTCGAAATCACACTGGAACGTCTTTCGGGTTGACGCACAAACAATTTTTGAAGTTCACCAGGCTCAAGTAAAGTTGACACAAAAAACCTGTACATTTTAAACTAAACGAAATTAGAACGTTTGTAAATGTATGGTGTGTGTAATGTCACTGAAGTCTGTAAAGGTTTGTATGCTGTCAAGTATTATTGTTAGTCGTTACCACAATCAACAACTTTCACGCTCACACTAACCCTACTCAATGACATTCAAGGGCACGGCCGCCATTTTGGATTTTAGGTACAAAATTGATTGAATTTAGCGATAAGTCTGAAGATGCCTCGGTTGGCTTCAAATAATATCTTCACACTTATACTTTAATGAAATCAACACTATGTAACCATTACTTTACCTTAATCTATTACTTGCGCACTTCTATCGACATTTTCACATTCGCTTCAAACTCGGACAAAAATAAAATTTACAAGTTCGCATTTGGATCAAAACCCGGACGAAAGCCACCACGTTCGCACTTGTCAGAGTCTTGCGGAGGGCAAGATAAGTAGCTCGTTTTCTGGCAAGTGTGAAGCAATATCAAACTATCAAATCACACGAAGTGAATATCCGAAAGTATTATTCACAAGCTTTATTTACGCGCTGCATTTATTATCGCACAAACATCGCACAATGACATTCCATAGCAATCATTACGGCATGAACAATATCACTATAAATACATAATAATACATGCAAGCAATAAACATCTCACTTACAAGTCACACTATTCAAGCGTTCGAACTAGTCTCCCACTGTCGTACAGGCTAGCTCTCAATGCAGATTCAAACACCACTCGCAGACCCATGCGACCTGTCCTTTCAAACACCTAAACCCGTCTGCCAGATCTACACGCTACACGCCAGTCGGCGCTCACGTCAGCTGGTGTGACCCCTGCACAGTTCACGGGGTGTACTGCTGACCAGCGGTCGTTTAAGCGTCGCTAAATTGCTGTGCTTGGCTGCTAATACGGGCGTCGTCGAAGACGCCGCATTCCCTCTGCAGTGTTTAACATCACTCAGGGTTGCGTGTTGTTATGTTGTCTGGCGTTGGTACAGACAACGCGTCGCAACCTCGGATGTGAGACCTTGACAACACCTTTGATGAAGATAGTGTGATGGAGAATTGGAGCTGGTGGTAGTAATATCTGTATTTGCTTCTTTAAGAGTGTACTTATATCAGTGATAATATGTTATGTGACTTCGTTGTTTCCTTGTCATATCAAAGTAAAACGTAACGGTGTACCTTGTGAATATAACTATTAATTTATGTAGATATAATGACAAAAAAGAAATGTTTATGATGTTGGCTGTGTTAAACGATGGTGGTGAAGATCTGAAGTGTTTTTAACCACATGTGTCATTGTCAACAACTCATGTTTCAGGCATCATCGGATTACTTCTCCCACACCCTACAAGAAACTTGCAAGTCGTGTGCGAGGAATGAAATGGTACATTTTATTGCCGTTGGCTCTTTACAATTGCAAAAACAGTCGCTATCTAATCACACATAAAGTCACAATATTCTCTATCACTAGTTTTCATAACCCCTATAGCTAATCTCTATCTACTAGGCTATATGAAAACACATATCTATTCTATACGATGTGAACACTACAGAGTCAGTCCCCAGTCTGACTTGCTTCACTCGCGTCGCTACACGCCACGCGGAAGAACCTTCATACGCCCTTCGGCTCTTTGCGTGCTAGGTCAGTTAGCACGCTTCTATTAGCTGGCTTTGGTTTTAGTGCTAATCGTTGCTATCACGCAGGCGTGATTCTGTCGTGACCAGTAGTGCTAACTATCTGGTCAACGCCTTCGTGTGAGGACTAGTCAACAGTCCCCTTTTCCATCATCTATCCTGCCCTGATCCCGGGCACTATGCCCCCTCCACTCCATCTGAGTTTGACCCCACGTCCCGGTGGTGTTCTATAATGAGGCAGGCCCCCTGCCTCCTCCTTCAGTCTTTGACACACACCCTCCCCTCCTGTGTTGCGTCATCAACTTTGACTCATTGGTTGTGACGCAAGAGGTTTCTAAAAAAAAATAGTGTGTCTAATTTTTTTGTCAAAGACTGTAGATAACCTAGCTTTGGGCTACTCAATAGACCTACTGACTAATGTCACAATGTAGCATCACTTTACTTGGCTACTGGCAATCGCCACAAACTTGTCTGGTTGGCGTGAGCCCTCTTCTCAATCGCAATATTATATTCATTAGAGGTATGTCTGAACCGGACCGTTGTCTTATAAGACCTGCCCTCAAATAGTAAATTAACTCACTACCCATACAAAGTTGACTTTCTAAAGGTCAACACATGAATTGCTTCATGTCCCCCATATAATATTAAACAACCATTACACAAGCTGTGAGCGACAGGCTTTACCTATCTCGCTTCCGCGTGTAAAGTCATATTTCACTGTTAAGTTAGTGTTTCGTTGTCTATTATGTCCCCTGACCCGGAGTTATCTCCCTTTGATCTAATAAAAGTGTATGCAATTTATATGTTTGTTTTTCTGGTTGTTTGTGTGTTTGGATGTAAGTAAAAGTATAATCTACCCTCTAACATGTGTATCTAACTATCATGTGTATGTAAGTTAGTTTTTCAAGTGCCATAATTCATTTAACGGTGGTCACAAACATGTGTATAATACAAATCTGTGACCACGTTTCTGTCTTATGAGACTCAAAATACTTTCACTAAGATCCTAAACTAAACTACACAAAATACATTCATTACAACATATTTCCAACATTGAAACCAACATTTGACGGCAACAAAAATAAAAAGTTTTGTTGAGCGGCAAAAAAAAAATCCGCTGACTGTTCTCACTCTTTCCTGTATATTTTACATTTGTTCTCACTTTCACACTTCTGTCACACATCTTTAACATTCGCTTATGTCACACTTCTTTCATCCTCATTTCTGTCACACATCTTTCATCCTCATTTTTGTCACACTTCTTTCATTCTCATTTCTGTCAGACATCTTTCACCCTCACCTTTGTCACACATATTTTACCTTCATTTCTGTCACATGTCTTTCATCCTCATTTCTGTCACACTTCTTTCATCCTCATTTCTGTCACACATCTTTCATCCTCATTTTTGTCACACTTCTTTCATTCTCATTTATGTCAGACATCTTTCACCCTCACCTTTGTCACACATCTTTTACCTTCATTTATGTCACATAACTTTCACTCTCATAGTTATTTAAAAACCTTGGAGTGACACTGTACAAGCTTGGCTCAGTTTGACAGAGTTGAGCCTAATGACTGTGCATCAACCGTTGCACACGTCAAGTATTTACAACATATTTACATGTAAGAAAAAAGGGTTAATGGTTTGTACCCTGGTATTCTTTACCGCTGTATTCTACAGAAATATTACTCTAAATGCTGACATACTAATACTAGTTCTATAAATATACATTTAATGCGTTGCCTATTTTAATCTATCTGTCATATTAATCCTAAAATAAGCTTACATTACTTCTAATATTTATCTAATTTAAGGGATATAATTTACCTATGTGAAATGACATTGATGTGAGATGAGTTATGTCCCTTTGTGAAATGGGTGATGTGAAATGTAATAAGTTATGTACCTTTCTAAAAATGGGTGATGTGGAATATAACATATTCTAACTAATGTTTTTACATGAAAAACCCTATATGATTGATATTCTTCTTCTATATGGTGTAAATGATGTATCTTTAAGTGTATAATATTTCTATTCTATTATGGTGTAATCTAATCATACTACTAAATGATAATGTTTGTTAAATGGATTGGTTAAGATGGAATGAAATCAAATGAAATGAAACACAGTGAAATATCATAAACTAAATGATACTATTCCTATCTAAACTTCTTATAATTAGTTGTCATGTTTAAATTACTATCTTAATCTACTTTTAAAGCTAAATAAATATGTAAATTAATATTCTATCTACCAAAAAACAATGAAAAATATTATATTGTCTAACTCTAAATATAAATTAAAATGACATAATCTATCTATATTTTATCACTATATTAAAACATTATGATACATATCACATTAAGTTTATATATACATGTTCTATAAATACCTCAGGTTAGTCGTTGCCATTAATGTTCAGAAACATACTTTCATTGGCATATCTATACAATTGTTCTGGGTATTTGAAATCCATTACACAGTCATATTTATTCTATGGGTATTGCACCTGTAGAGTTCGTTTGTAGACCACTGTTCTCGTGTCTGTATGTATATAATCATCTGACACTGTTTTTCTCTGTTTAACACAACTACTTCACTGGAACATATTTGGAGCTTAGCAAGTAATAAGCTGTCCTAGTTCACAAAGTGATATATTTGTTCCCAGAGTAAAGTTCTTACTTTTGATGTCTATGGACACATAGTAGGTCAATGTTTTTGGCACCTAGTTCAGCACATAATATTCATGTATTTCTAACATATTTAACATAGAATATTTGACTGTACTAAATTAACATATATTACAATACAATTTTATGTGGAAATTTGTGGTATTGCTACATCAGATGGTCGACTAAGGGTATCAGCCAAGATGTTATCTTTCCCCTTAATATGTTCTATACTAAAGGTGTAATTTTGTAGTATTAGCGACCACCTGTATATTCGGTCATTTCGATGTACACCACTCTGCATGACCGTTATTGGGGAGTTGTCAGTCTGGACAATGAAGTGCACACCCGCCAGGAATCGATGCAGCTTTGTCACCGCATAGATGACGCTTAAGGCTTCCAACTCGGATATGGAATATCTGGACTCGGTGGGTGTGATCTTACGGCTCACGTAGCAAATCGGATGGAAGATGCCCTCATAAAATTGGCCTAGTACTGCAGCGATGGAGATCCTGCTGGCATCCGTCCTAAGATAATAAACGAGCCTCGGATTAGGCAAGCGGAGGATTGGAACATTACTAAACAAGATTTTCAATTTTGACAATGCAGAAATTAATAATGCATCTTTGACATCCAATTTTACAGAAGCTTTTAAAACATTGGAAAATACACTTGTAATCTCCGCTAAATTTGGAATAAATTTACTATAGTAATTCACTAACCCCAAAAGGCTTCTGACCTGTTTCTTGGTGGTAGACATGGTCAGATTCATAATTTTGGTAATAATTTTCTGGTCAGTCTTTAGTTGACCTTGAGAAATGACATGACCCAAAAAATCAATTTCTTTTAGGCCCAATTCGACTTTGCTCGGTTTGACAGTGAGCCCGAAGAGTCGCAACCTATTGAAGACATGTCTCAGTTTCAGTAGGTGTGTTGTCCAGTCATCAGTATGGACACATATATCATCTATATAGGTCACTGTATTCGTCACTCCATGCAGTAGATCTCTAGTTAAGCGTACGAAAGTGGCAGGAGCGTTTCGAAGTCCGAAAGGAAGAAAACGCCACTCGTATAGTCCTAAAGGTGTTGAGAAAGCAGTAAGATGGATGGATTGAGACTGCATAGGGACTTGCCAATATCCCTTAGTGAGATCTAATTTAGAAAAGATTTTGGAGGTGGACATGTCAAGAATAAGATCTTCGCAGGAAGGAATTGGCTCTGCGTCGATCTTGGTGACGTTGTTGAGCTTTCGATAGTCCACGCAAAGACGAATTGTAGAATCTTTCTTCTTAACTAGAACAATTGGAAAAGAGTACTCCGAGGTGGATTTCTGGATGATCCCACTAGCCTCTAAATTCAGAATTTCCTTATTTAGATTTTCCCTATAGCTTAGTGGGATTGAGTACGGCCTGCATTTAATCGGCTTAGAGTCCGTAAGAAGAATGGAGTATTCGATTCTGTCCGTCCTACCTGGAATGTCAGAGAATATGTCTTTGTATTCTGTCACTAATTCTACTAATTGTCGTCGTTGACTGTCTGTTAGTCCCTGTTCTATATGTATGCTATCTAATGTAGCAGTCTTGTCTACAATAGGAACTGGTAGTTCCATTCCGTCGTCGTCTACCTGATTCAGTACGGTGGTGGTGCTAAGTGTGTATTCTGTATTCTCGCTAAGTGTATGCTCGTCGGATATGCCAGTCTCGCTAACTAGTGTAGTTGCGTTGTGTATGTCTGTCGTCTGATCACTTGGTGTGGGTGCACTGTGTTCGTCTGTCTCTACTTCTGTGTCTTGTCGTGAATAGTAAGGTTTCAACATGTTGACATGGAATATCTTTAAGTTTCCGTTTATTGATATTTCATAGTCAACATCTGAAATTTTACGTACCACCTTGAATGGCCCTTGCCATGAAGTCAATAATAAATTTCGTTTGTCAGGAAGCAAGAGAAGTATGTCTTGATCTGGTTCAAGTTCAATTGTTCTCGCCCCTTTGTTGGCATATTGGCGGTAGATTTGACCCTTCCTCTCCAAAGCTGCCTTAGCTATAATACACGATTTCATGATGTTATCTCGTGTTTCAGTCACCATTTCATAAGGTGTTTTTGGTTCGGGAATTTGAATAGAATTTGTTATTGCTTGATGATAAATGGTTAGGGGTCCACGTGGGTTAGCCCCGTACACTAATTCAAACGGTGAGAAACCCGTGCTTGAATGGGGAATCTCCCGATAGGCGAACAGCACTGTTGGTAACAGTGTATCCCAATCAGCTGGGTTTTCTGCTGTTACCTTAGCCAGCATATGCTTAAGATCTCCATTAATTTTTTCTACTATCCCATTGCTGGCTGGATGGTACGCTGTCGTGAAAAGTTGTTTAATCCCTAACATTTTTGTAAGGGCTTGCGTTGCAGCCGATATGAATTGTGTTCCACGATCGGATAAAATGGTCCGTGGAAATCCGAATCGTGAGAACAGGTGTAGAAATACATTGGCAACATCTTTGGAGGTGATGTACTTCAAAGCTACTGCCTCAACCCACCTTGTACAGAGGTCGACCATCGTCAATATGAAGCGATTTCCTTTGCTGGACACCTGATTCAGGGGTCCAACAATATCTACCGCCACACTCTCAAATGGCCTAGAAGCCAGTGTAGAAGGTTGTACTTCAGCTGTAGGATGTTTACCCTTTCGTACTAACTGTTGACAGACATTACACGAACGACAAAATAATTTAATATCATTGCAAAAACCTGGCCAATAAAACTGAGACTGAATTCTGGCCCTGGTTTTGTCATATGCAAGATGGCCAGCAAACGGTGACTCATGTGCAATCTTTAGCACAGTTATGCGATGTTGTACACGTAACACCGTTTGCTGAATCTCATGGTTACCAGTAGTATAATATCTAGTAAGAATGCCATTATTTAATCTGAAGAACCATGATGCGTTCTTTGTAATTTTGGCTCGTTCTTTCAATAATTTTAAATAAGGAGACAAACTAGGATCAGCTTTCTGCTGTTCTATGAATTTTTGTCTGTTGGTATCATCAGTGCTAGATGGAGAAAGCACCAGTAGTCTCTCATCTTGAAGCGTGTCTTGATGTGTTATAGTGTCTGCTCTGGTTGTTGCATTAACTGCATTCAGTTGGTTCCATGCAGTTATTTCATCGCTAGTACATTGTTTTAGTTGGGGTAAGCAACCCAGAATTAAATCAGTACAAGGGTTGTCAAGTACAGCACAAGTAAATGTACCCGAAAGGAAAGGAATGTTAATACGGGCTTTGGCCAAAGGGTAAATTTCAATGTTACCCGAAAAGGTTCGGCATTTGACAGAGTCACCTGTATAATCCTCTTGACTCACCAGTTCCTTTCTGAGGCCAATAAGGGTACTACCGCTGTCCAGCAAACATTGGCATGGTCTATCATTGACCATTGCATTGTGGAACTCTAAATTGCCTCTGGAGGCTAAGGCTGCATTCACACTCTCAGATGAGAATGGAACTGTATGTCCACATTCTAATTTTCCGTCAGCATGAAACTGGTGACATCGCTCACAACTGTCAAAACTCAACATATCGTTTACACAACACACCTCTTCCGTTTGGTTAACAGGTAATTCATTTTCAATATTACACTCAGTCTCACTACCACTATCAGAAGATGTATCAAGTAAAATAGCATTGTTGGCTTTCATACGTTGGCGGCCAAGGCACTTATTTGAATAGTGGCCGTAGCTGGAACAAAAAAAACATTTAATGGCACTCCGGTATGCAGATCTTTTGTTCTGTTGCTTCTTAATAACATTTTCAAGATGTGCCGGATAACTCGGCGATTTGTCACACATTGAATAAGTGTCATGTAAAAGTTGACAGTGGATACATTTTGAAACTTTTCTATCTTTCTTGTCAAATTTATTAAATGGTTTTCTATTGCTCTGATAGTTTTTAGATTGATCTTTTACAAAGGAAACTATTTCAGAGTCATTTGAAGTTTTAAAAATATTTCTGTTTGAAGAAAAATATGCTGACCCTTTCTTTTCAAACTGTTCTATGGTTTCAATGTCTGACTGCTGCAAAAAATTTAGCAAAAGAGGATGGTATCGTGGATATTACTTTATCCATAGTTATTAAGTTTTTTAATTTATCAAAGTCTTTTCCTATGTTAGCTGCTTTAAGCCACCTATTTAGTACACTTTGAACATTTGAGACGTAGTCAATGAAAGTCTCAGTAGGTTTAGGTTTTAAAGTTGAGAACTGAACCTGATACCCAGGGGCATCAAGTAAAAAGTGTTGCATAATCCTATCACGGATGTATTGGTAGTCAGATCTAAGATCGGTTGGTATAGATTCTATTACTTTAAGGGGCTCACCACTCAGGTTCTTCATATAAATCATAGCCCACATCTCTAAAGGAACTTGGTGATATTTAAACTGATACTCGACGTTTTCTGTCCATGCAGATATTGAATCGTCTTTACAATATGGTTTGATAATATTTTTGTATTTGTTGAACTTATTTTCTTCTTGTTGACTTTTAAGTTTAGTGGCAGAGATTTCTGCGTGTGAGTCTACATCCATCTCTTTCATCTTTAATTGTGTCTCTGATTCTACTTGTATTTGTTTTTCCTTAACTCTTGCCATTTCATCTATCTCTTTTTGCTTTAATTCTTTCTCCTGATCTAATGTCTTCTGTTTTAATTCTAGTTCTTTCTGTTTAATTTCCTTATCTTGTTTTAACTGTTGTTGCTTAATTTCCTTATCATGTTCTAATTGTTGTTGCTTAATCTGTTTGTCATCTTCTAACTGTTTTTGTTTTGTTATTTCAGCTAGTTCTGCAATCTCCTTTTGGTGTTGTCTTTCTAGTGCCCGTTCATTTCTCTCAGCCTCTTTTGCTTCTTTAAATTTTTGATCCGCATATTGTTCTAGTTCTTTACCTGTGTATTGCAATTCTTTGCCTGCTTTAATGAAGTCAGCTAGAGTAGCCATGTTGTTGGGGAATTGGCTCGCGTTGACTTTAACTGACTGCTTCAATTGGTTATTATTCTTTGATTTGCTATGTTATTTAATATCTGAGCACCACAAATTGTACTCTTTGTTTACAATCTGGAAAATTGTATTCTCCAAAAAATTAGAGCACAAAGTCTGTTCATACAATACACGCTGAAAAAGAGATGCACTATTAATCACAATGCATGCCAAAAACGTAGGTTTTACTCATCTTAATGTTCCCTAGAACAAGGAACAACACGTCAGCAACCCCGGTCCCGTTGTTTGGCACCCCGGAATACACACGAGTTTTCTACTCAGGTCACCTTGTTTGGCACATCGGCATACACTCACGTTATCTCTCAGCTGTTGTTCGCCCTGTTTTACAGAGCAGCAACAATTAACAACTCGTAAACGAAAAATAGATTTTTGACAACCTTGTACAATGACACTGACATGCCCACGAAGAAACAGAACATCGATTAATTAATATTTAATGTCAATGTCCTGTCTTCGTTCTACAGTAATATGTCTTTCGTTACTAACCTAGTTTAATCTATGGAAGTATGGTGCAGGCCAAATCTAATTTGCATAGCCGAAAGTAGTGCCCTCGTGACGGTAAACAAATAGAAAAGTACGAAAAAAAAAATCAATAACTGCTTTTAAATAAATATAAATGTAATAATAATGTGTAAATAAATAAATATATTCATTCTCTATCTTAAATAAACAAATAATAGTTAATATATCGTAAAGATTCAGGCAGGCAGCAGTTTGGCAGCTTGTAACCACCGAAATGCTGATTCCAAGTGGCGAGGCCAAACTGTTTTTCAATCGTGCCACGTCACAGGCGCAGCGCTATTTTTAGCTTGCAAAAATCAATACTGTCGCTGACCTTTGTATTGCTCCGCCATGAATCATTTTTGCCAATTATTCAAAAACAAATAAATAATTACATAAATAAATGAAAGAAGAACATAATATAAATACTTACAACTTTGAAAAGCACATTATTTAAATATATAACATTCTAATAAGCACAAATAAACATTATTTCATCACGATAGGCACAATTCTGCTGGCAACTCGATCTAGTCTCCATACGTCACTGACACAAATTAAACATTTAATCTTTGTAATATCCTATCTGTAAACCTAGTCTAGAGCCGTGGGTAAGTGTTATAGCTTGAACTCAGGTTCAAGCCGCACTTCTGACACCACATTTAATCCCATTGCCTGTCAACAACTCATGTTTCAGGCATCATCGGATTACTTCTCCCACACCCTACAAGAAACTTGCAAGTCGTGTGCGAGGAATGAAATGGTACATTTTATTGCCGTTGGCTCTTTACAATTGCAAAAACAGTCGCTATCTAATCACACATAAAGTCACAATATTCTCTATCACTAGTTTTCATAACCCCTATAGCTAATCTCTATCTACTAGGCTATATGAAAACACATATCTATTCTATACGATGTGAACACTACAGAGTCAGTCCCCAGTCTGACTTGCTTCACTCGCGTCGCTACACGCCACGCGGAAGAACCTTCATACGCCCTTCGGCTCTTTGCGTGCTAGGTCAGTTAGCACGCTTCTATTAGCTGGCTTTGGTTTGAGTGCTAATCGTTGCTATCACGCAGGCGTGATTCTGTCGTGACCAGTAGTGCTAACTATCTGGTCAACGCCTTCGTGTGAGGACTAGTCAACAGTCCCCCTTTTCCATCATCTATCCTGCCCTGATCCCGGGCACTATGCCCCCTCCACTCCATCTGAGGTTGACCCCACGTCCCGGTGGTGTTCTATCATGAGGCAGGCCCCCTGCCTCCTCCTTCAGTCTTTGACAGTCATTGATCTATGAGAGACGCTGATATGCAGATGACCCATTTGGCTAACAAATGTTCCTGGTTTTTTATAAGTTACTAGCTGACCCGGCCCGGCTTCGCCCAGGCCCTGGAGGGGATCTATCTATCTATCAGTCTGTCTGTCTGCTTGTTTGTCTGTCTGTCTGGCTGACCCGGCCCGGTGGGGAGCATCTCATTTAATTCATATAAGTAGTCATATAAGCTCTCCCGTTCCCGACTATCTGTCTGTCTGTCTATCTGTCTGTCTGTCTGTCTGACCCGGCTTCACCCAGTCCCTGGTGGGAGCATCTCATTTAATTCATATACGTAGTCATATAACCTCTCCCGTTCCCGACTATCTGTTTGTCTGTCTATCTGTCTGTCTGTCCCGGCCCGGCTTCACCCAGTCCCTGGTGGGGAGCATCTCATTTAATTAATATACGTAGTCATATAAGCTCTCCCGTTCCCGACTGTCTGTTTATCTGTCTGTCTGTCTGTCTGACCCGGCCCGGCTTCACCCAGTCCCTGGTGGTGAGCATATCATTTAATTAATTCATATAAGTAGTCAAAAAAGCTTCCGTTCCCGAATATCTGTCTGTCTGTCTATCTATCTGACCCGGCGTGGTTTCGCCCAGCTCCTGGCGCACAGTAACTTAAAAGAATGTCCTTCCACACGCCATTCATTATTTTTAATGAAAACTGTTTTTAATCACCAACATGACAGTTGATAAGTTCTGTAAGCAGAAAAAGATGGGTTACAATGTTATGCATTATGCATTATTTTTATGCAAACTTTGAAAATGCCTTAAAGATTATATCATTATTTATTATAACTCATATTCCTGAAAATAACTATAGACAAAGAGTTTAACAATAGTGCAAGTAAGTCCAACAATATGACTATAAAGTATATAGAAATGTTATTAAAAGTTATGCCCCTTGAAATAACTTTTCTAGAGTGAAGTCCCCCTGCTATATAGACATTATATAATGAAAATGAAAAAGTAAATGTTATTAAATAAGTAGAAGATTTTACACTAAGAAACTAATATAGTCGGTTGCACAGGAATGAAAGGAAGACGTGTAGAAAATTTCATCTCAATCGGATGTACCGTTATCGAACGCATCCAATACATAGCTAGCTGACCACAAACAAACAAACAAAGCCACATACACTCTGTTTTATAGATATAGATAACGAATTACTTATAAGTTTGGTTGAAATATTTGTTTACTTGACCAATATTTTTCCCATTTGGCTAACAAACTTTCCTACTTCTTGTCAGTTTGATCGATACATTTCTTTATTTGGCCAACATTTCATTAGCTTGGCTGACGTGTTTTCCTACTTTTTTATTAGTTTGACCGAGATATGTATAAGTTTGCTTGATATATTTCTTTACTTGGTCAATATTTTTCCCATATGGTTAACCTTTTTCATACCTTGACGTACATATTTCTTAGTTTGCCTGTACTTTTTCTTAATTTACCCAACCTTTTTCCTAGTTTGGGTGACATATTTCTTACTTTGCCCAACAAATGTTCCTACTTTGTATAAGTTTGGTCAAGATATTTCTTACTTTGGGCAACAAATGTTCGTACTTTGTATAAGTTCGGTCGAGACATTTATAAGTTATATCAACATTTTGGTTGATGTGGCTGACATGTTTTCCTACTTTTTATTAGTTTCACCGAAATATGTATAAGATTGCTTGATATATTTCTTTACTTGGTCAGTCTTGTTCTCATTTGGTTAGCAATTTTTCCTACTTTTCCTACGTTTGGACTAGACATTTGTAAGTTAGGATGCAGTATTTCTTTGCTTGGTTAATATTTTCTTCCATTCGGCTAACAAATTTTCCTCATTTTTTTTTTTTTTTTGGTATGTTTGGACGAGACATTTCGTATTTGGTCAACATTTTCCCTATTTGGTTAACACAATTTTCTATCTTTCATAAGTTTGGACGAGCTATTTCTGTATTTGCCCGACATTTTTCGCATTTAGGTACCAAAGTTTCCGACTTTTCATAAATTTGAATGGTGTATTTCGTTACTTGGACAATATTTTTTCCCATTTAGCTAACAAATTTTCCTATTTGGTCAAGATTGTTTCCATTTGGGTAACATATGTTCCTACATTTCATAAGTGTGGGTGAGATATTTCTCTCTTTGGGCGATCGTCTTTCATACTTGCTTAACAAAGTTTCATACTTTTCATAAGTTTGGTGGAGATATTTCTGTATTTGCCATAACTTTTCCCCCGACTTTGTTCAAGTCTGTATCAAGTGTCTCTGTACATGTCTGTATGTGTCTCTGCTCATCCCTCTCCGACAAGAAAAAGACAAGAAGAGGACAACGTCATGAAAACAAACCACTAAAGAAAATCAACAAACAAACTTGGTTTCAATATTTTATCACCAAAATATGTGTGGGTCGACAATGATATCACTACACTGTTTTGAGAATATTCTCGTCTGGCTGTGTCTGAATGTTAGTTATGGTGGTTTCAGTTGACGGTGTCGTGGGGCTTGGTGGTGGTGTCGTCTCAGGTGTTGTAATAATTGTTTCTGCTGTATCCATAGGCGGCTGATAGTGTGTTCGATTGTGGCGTTGTAGGTTATCCTTCGTATTATACAACTTATCACATAACTGACAGGGATATACTTGGTCTTCGCAGCGTGGATGACCCGAATGTGTCGGGTATTGTTACACTTATAACTTCAGTTGTCGCACAAAGAACATCGGTAGCGGTCTGCTACTTAAATAGATATTACACTATAACGATTCTGAACACATATGTGTGGTGTGTTCGTCTGGTGTGATGATGATGATGATGATGATGATGATGATGATGATGATGATGATGATGATGATGATGATGATGATGATGATGATGATGATGATGATGATGATGATGATGATGATGATGATGGGAGGAGGAGGAGGATGATGATGATGATGATGATGATGATAGTATCGTCGCCGTTGTAGTAATTGCTTCTGTTGTAGATGTATCCATAGGCGGGTGACGATGCGCTCGTATGTGACTTTGTAGATTGAATTTTCTGTTGAAACGTTGTCCACAGATATGACATAAGTGTGCTTGATCCTCATGAGTTTGAATGGTCCGAATGTGGTGATTAAGGTTATACTTATAACTGAAGGATTTGTCGCACACTGAACACATGAAAGTAGATTTGGTGGCCATATTGATAAACGTGGTGGTATATGAATAAGTCACTCAACTGTGAAGTTTTCACTTAACTTTTTTTTTACCCGCAACAAGTTCTGATGTATACACAAGCAAGAATACACAACAATATATGTTTCACTGTTTTATCAACAATCAGATGCCGACGACACGAACAATGCCAAGCGACTCACATCAGCCTGATTCACAAATACCTCTGTAGCCAAGGCTAGCCAAGTCAGCACGTGAACAATATCTGCTGTAGAGCGACTGAGCTCACAAGAGACGCCGTCTATTTTATACACTGGTTCTGCACACGAAACTACAGAGTTGACGTGGCAGTTTTGTAGACAACGCCAGGCTTTTCTCACGCCACCGTCGGCCTTCATGTGAGCGATGACTCATGCTACCGACCGCCCACTTAATGACTTTTGCATATAGCACTGATGACGTAGGGGTTCTCTCGGACATTAGTGTTCGTTAACAAAAAGGTTATGCGCTTTGTGTATTTATTTTTGTGTTATTCTTGTGGGCAAGGAAGAGGATATGGGTGTGTGTCACTGTCCATGTCTGTATGTACAAGTGTGTTTGTCTTTGTTCTTGTTTGTATGTGTACGTGAGTTTGTCTTTGTGTGTATCAAGTGTGTATGGGTGAGTGTGTCTATCTGTTATAGCAGTGGCATGTTGAGGCAATTTAGTTTCAGATGACAAGCAACAAACGTTACTCCACGGCTGTTCTTTCTTTAAGTTACTTTAATCGGATTCACATCGGGTCAAGTATAAACATACGTTGAAACAAGCCACAATTCCAAACCAGATGTTCCCCAGCTAACTGTACGTCCTTCTTAGATGGCGGGTCGTTCACAACTGACCTTGTTTCTACCCTCCTCGTCATAGGACGACCCCCCTAGCTACCTAGCAGTTCTTAGCTACCCCTCTACTATGGTGCTTGACCGTGCACTATTTCATTATTGACTATGCACACCTCACTGCCCCTTCTTCCTATTACTAACTCTGTTATAATGTGTGTACTTGTATATAGCTGTGGTGATACTAGTAATGATACGAGATGTGTGTGTGTGTGTACTTGTCACTGGTCGTGTTTATGTGTCTGTGTGTAGTTGATGTGGTGATAGTAGTAATGGTAGGAGATGTATGTACTTGTCTGCCCATGTGTGTATCAAGTGTTTATGTGTAGTTGTGTGTACTTCTCTGCACATGTGATGTCTATATGTACAAGTGGTTGCTTGTTTGTGTTCATGTGTGTGTCGTTGTTGTGGTGACAGTAGAAATGGTAGGAGGTGTGTGTGTGTGTGTGTGGGTGTCTTTGTGTGAGTATGGGTGTGTGTGTTTGTGTCTTGTCTGTATGTATGTGTCTTTGTATGTCTGTCTTTGTATTTGTGTGACCCTCTTTGTGTTTGTGTGACAATTACACACCCAAAAAAAGAGAGTTGTATCTCTAACAAGGCACCAACTAATATTGTTATCGCTACAACTAATATTGCTAGTACTATTATCACTACTACTGATTCCTCCTCACTTTACCCACCACCGTTGCACTACACGTACTTTCTCCTAAATTTAAGTGGTCACTCGACCACTTGACCCCTGGTTGACCACTGCTTGACCACGTCATCGATCACGATACCCACTACCATAGTCTTACGAACATCGTCCTCTACAATTTAAGTGGCCACTCGATCACTTGACCACTACATGACCACTGCTTGACCACTACTTGACCACGACTTTACAATCTCATGATCATCACCATATTATACCTATTTTCCACTAAATTTTCCTCTCTTGACCACTTAACCACTACTTGACCACAGCTTGACCACCTTTGATCATCACCATATAATTACAACTACTTTTCCGCTAAAATTTCCTCACTTCACCACTGCTTGACCACTGCTTGACCACTGCTTTACCACCATTTGATCATCACCATATCATTACACCTACTTTTCCCTAAAATTTCCTCACTTGACCACGGCTTGACCACTGCATTACCACCCTTTGATCATCACCATATAATTACAACTCCTTTTCCCTAAAATTTCCTCTTTTGACCCACTTGACCGCTGCTTGACCAGTGTGTGAACACCCTTTGATCATCGCCAATAGTTGTCGGTCTAACACTGGTTCGAATCCCAGACTCACAAAACGCAACCACCTCTTGAGCATCACAGTGTTTTCCTACCAACGGTTCGAATCCCACACTCTCTATTGATAAAATCACCCTCTTATCAATACCCATTACGCTTATGGTTTATGACCACCCAATATACTATGTCCACTATAGTCCTATAAACACATGTAGTATGGCCCTCACAGAAAAGAGAAGTAGATTACATACCATATAGGTACCGACCCGGGATTCGAACTTCCATATGCCGACACGAACAAGTCAACCACCCAGACACTGTTACTATAATACCCCAGACTCCATACGCATAAACACACCATAATTTCTACATACCCACCACGCCACATTCGTTTATATGCTCACAGATTTCAACTCCAACACAACCCCGCCACTTTTTTCACACAAACAGAAAAAAAAAATATATCCCGCCCCACGTTTTCAACACATCTTTTTTCTACAAATTTTACAACCCCACGATTCCACATTTACCATCAAAATTCTCATTACCCGCCACCTTTTCCTCCCATGACCCAGATATTTTCTCACACAGCCACCCACTGCCATGACCCACATTTTCACCGACCCAGAATTTCTCACAGATTTCCAGCATTCCGAGATTTCCATAATTTCCAGCGTAATCCTAATCTTCAAAACAAGCGTCTGTTTACCATCATGTACTACTCCCGACATTATTATATTCCTCCCCCACCTTCCTCTCTCCAGTTGTATGGGCAGATAGACGCTTCCTACGTCAAGCATGGTAGATTAAAGTGTAACTATTTATAGGTGCCATTAACACACAGCCGATCTCCCTGGCGAAGGTGTTAATGACGTTGATCGTAATTCCGTATACTCACGTACGAAACACAGCTGCGGGAGATTTGGTAGTGGATCGCGTCGCGCTGGTTACTTACGGAGGTATGTGAGCCGGTCGTTCAGAAAGTAATGGCAAACTACTGAAAGTAGTAAAACGTGTCCTGTAAAGGATATGCGGGGAAAAAAACAGTAACACACGGACGAGTCAAACAGTCAAGAGTAACCAACAATTAGGATTAACTATGGTCACGTGATATGTAAATTTAAACCTGTGTGAACTGTATCACCTTTGAACCCTCGCTTCAGGAGTTCATAAAAACAAATGTTGACTAGAACTTCAGTTGCAGGGTGGAGGTCTGTCGACTTGGTTCACTTGAGGTAGGACGACTAGTGTCATCTACAGGCTTACTACTTACTTTCATCTCGTGCGTACGCAAATTCAACGTTAAGAAGTAAGTACCGTATCTAGGCATTCATTAGGATATGAACATTAAAGTTTGATGGAATAAACTATGAATGTATGTAGATGGAGTATGTAGATGTAAATGAAGATGGGGTTTGAATAAAAAGAACTTGCAAACAAAAGACAGACAAGAAGGGAGAATAATAGTCTTCTTAAGCCAATCGACCATATGGCCACTTTCGACAATGTGCCTACCGATTGAAGACGCCGGGATCTTCCGGTGTGTCGGCCCCACGAGGCTAGCATCTCCTGTGTGTTGTATCTTGTTGACCCATTGAGGTATGTGTTCTGACACCCATTTGTTAAGCTGTCTCTCTGTTCTACCAATGTAAACGGCCTGGCATCTACATGTGAATTGGTAATCGAAAGTGGCCATATGGTGGACAGAGACACTGCATTTCGCGTGTTGTTTAACACACAAAATACTCGCTTGTTAAAATTTGCAGAAGCAATTATGATCTATCAACGCAAGCCAGAATTGTGCAAACAGAAAGACATGTTAGTCAGCTTAAAATTACCGTGGCAGATAAGTGACATTACTGTGCGAATATGTGTATATTTCAACTTGAAGGATTTATCTAGTTAATTCACGTAAGTTGTGTGATTTCTGCAGTATGTACCTGACGAGATGCAGCGAAATATGCCAGGCAATAAATCGTGCAATATATTGTTTGTGTCTTCGTTACAGAACAATCAACGAAGAAATTGTCCAACAACTTTATCAACAAAAAGTCGCAAACATTCTAATCTTAGCCCCACAAGCGCAAATCTCGTAAAAGATTTGGCTGAAGACAGCACATATTACAGAAGAAGCAAAGAATTTGTTTTAAACAAAGGATACTACAACTATAAATGTGTTTATTGATGGTATTAATAATTTTACAATTATATTATTATTATTAAAAATACTATTATTATTACTGCTACTATTATTATTAATTTTCCCATTATTATATTTGAATGTGCAACATGAAATATATTGTGGATGGGTGTCTATGAGTGTGTGTGCGCGCGCGTGCGTGCGTGTAGCAGCCTTTAAACCAAGTCGGTATCTCAAGTATTAACATGATGTTATATGGTAATGATATGTTTCAAAAGAAAAATATGCACCACCATGTATAAACAAATTGAATGAGCCCTTTAAGTACCCAGTAAGCTAAGGTGGCTTTTAGTGGCCAGGTTTTAATTCCTTCCCATTGTATATGAAACCCAGACACTATCACAACTTTGGACCAATTATCTCCCTGGAGACAGACCATGGACTCTAATTACTAGTAGTAAATCCCTGATTCTTGTTCCCCAAACAAAATGTATCATGGACTAGAGCGTCACCCTGTAATTTGTCATCAGGCAACAACACCAACGACCTTCGCCTCAGGAGCTAAGTGACCCAGAAATTACAAAGAAGCCACATTTTAATGGAAATGATAGTTTAAAGTCTATTGTCCAAGCGCGGGGCATTTAAATGTACTGCGGTCTCCAGAAAGCACGAGATTGTGTGTGTGTGTGTGTGTGTGTGTGTGTGTGTGTGTGTGTGTGTGTGTGTGTGTGTGTGTGAGAGAGAGAGAGAGAGAGAGAGAGAGAGAGAGGAGAGGGAGAGATGGGCAGGTGTTTCATGCATTCCGCTTGCGGAAGTGGAAGTGAAGCATATGCAAGGAATGTGTATCTACATGCACTATGCCACAAATGTCATATTATCATAACTGTATATATGTATGTATATGTTTTATTCACAATGTCACATTTAACACTAACAAACGGCAACGCTCTGTAATATACACAAACAAAAGAAACACACACTACAACGTGTAAATACACATTGCTTTGTATGAAATAAAAGTTGGAAAAACAAATATTCTTGTATATTATTGACATTTGCGCCACCTTTTACTTCTACTATTATTGAACATTGCAGGTTTTAATTGTATGCACCTGCTATGCTATGCAAACACCATTCCAAAGAAAATCATTCCAGCAAATGGAATCACAGTTTTGAAAAATGTGATCATTACCATAACTATTATTACTGTTATCACCCTTAGTAGCTTAAAATTTGGTCATCATTATTATTGATGTATTTGGTTTTATTTGCATTATTATTGTTGATTACCTTTATTAATATATAACCTCATCTCCCATGTGCCCCCCCCCCCCTCATCTTGCTCATGGTTTGTTTTTGCCTTTGCTGATACTCTCACCATTTCGTTCCAATAATTAACCTGACTTTACCATAATTACCAGAGAGTGGTGATGAGGGCATTGGTGTTGTGGGTTCAATAAGTGAGAGTGTGACAAGGGAAACAACAATGGAAAGTTTATCCTTCTCCCTATCTACCCCCCTTCACATGTAAATATGTCCAACGAATAAAATATGCACACGTCACATACACGCCCACACGCAACGCTCAGTAAATACACCTACACAAATACTAAATACGCAGAACGCATGTAACAACACAAACATTATAAACACAACCACTAACTTTTCTGCTTTGTAAACCTGTATACTGCCACATCCCTCCTTTCCCACCATTTTGAATACTGTGTTTGTTGATTCTCCTGCCGCCCTCAACGGTTGGCTCTAACTATTTTATACTGTCATGCTCATCATTACCGAGTGTTAGTGATGGTGTTGCTGGGTTGGAGCCGACAGGAGAGGGAGGCGGCGGGGTAAATAACAACGGTGTATTATCATCTTGCTGTTGTTTTGTAGGGTTTACCCTACAACGAATTCAATGTAGAAATGTTAAAATGTATAAAATATTTGTACTTTTGCGCATATGTCACCTACACGTACACATGCAACACTCTGTAAAAACACGAACAATACACGTTGCAACGACTTTAACACTCAATAAAAGTTTTAAAAAAAAAAAAAAAAAAATTACGGGAACAGGGACGTGCCCTAATATTTTTTGTAATTCTTCCCAGGCATGGATTCAGATTTAGAAGGATTACCAAACCAATGATATAGTAAATCAGTGAAAATATCAGTGATATCAATTTTGTGGAAGTGAGTTGGATAGTTTTTCACCACGTGCAGATCTGGATTAAAATTTCCTCTGTCACGGATTATTCAAACATATCAATGATTTCAATTGTGTGGAAGTGTTTTCGATTGTTTTCACCACGTGTAAATCTGTATTAAAGATTTCCTCTGTCATGCATTATATAAGATGGAAAACCAAATTGTAAAACGTGTCAAAGTCAACACGAGTGAAGATTTCGAGGGAGGAGCGTTCCACCAAGCAAAAACACAGGGATTTCTTTGTTAGACAGTGATAGATAAGTGAACTACAAGTGTGAACAGGGGCAATAAAGTAGCAAACACAGAATAAACCTGCCATAGAATCCTCGTGTTATTACGAAAATATTATCCCCAGCTCAGAAGAATTCCCCGGTCAAGGTGTTAATCGAGCTGGTATCTAGGCCAGTGTTTTTCAATCTTTCTGCTGGAGCAGATCCTTACGCAAATGGTTACGTTGCTCAAGGAACTCTGTGCGATGATCCAGGTGTCTGTCCTACTTTATGTAATAAACCAGATGGGCAAAAATGTTGCATTTAGGCGATTTCGGTCTCTTTCGGCGGAACCCCTGGCTGCCACTCTCGGAACCCCGATTGAAAAAGTCTGATCTAAGCTGTTTATTTAGGCCGGCCCTATTTATATATTTTGCAAACCTTATTATGAGATATATTCTATTACCATAAATCAATCAATCATGTGCCATATCCGGAAAGCGTGGGCGGTCATGACTCGCCTTTTCACTCGATCACCAGCGTCGTGGATCAGCTTAGTGTTCCTGTCTCGTCCATGCCATGTGGCCAAGCCATCCAGGTATTTTCCTCTCTGTCTTCCTCTTGGTCTGTTCCCTTCGATCTTGCCAGTTGTCACCAATTTCTCCAATCCATTTCTTCTCATAACATGTCCAAAAAATGTTGACTGTCTACGTCTAATTTCTCTAATCAATTTACGATTTTCATTTGTCTCCTGTAGTACTTGGTCATTGATTTTTCTGTCTGTCCATGGTATTCTTTTCATTTTCCTCAGAAACCACACTTCTGCAGCCATCAGATGTTTTTCAGTTTCATAGGTACCTATAAATTGTATATGTGCCTATGGTGAGCCGTAACTTTACCAGTGACCCATAGTCGCCTGCTTTTTCTTGTGTGTCAATAGGATTTTAATTATGTTTCTAATTCAATGTCTTTTTCATTTTCAGATCCCGTGTACTTCACCCTTCATTATGGCTACTAAGAAAAGAAAAGTGGACGGACGGCGAGTGTCGCGTTTTCAATGAAGAATGGGGAGTAATGTACTTCTTTATGGAAACAAAGGACCGGAAAACCAGTTGCGTAATATGCAGCTAAAGTGTTGCCATATTGAAAGAGTACAATCTTCGGTGTCACCAGGAAACAAAATATATATCAACGTATTGAACGTTTTCTGAAAAGTTACATGGTTTTGAAACACACAGAAATCTCTTCACGAGAAAGTTTGCTGAAAAAGAATCATACAAGCTAGAACACTGTGTATAAGATGGCAGAACAAGGAAAACAGTTTACTGATGGCAACTCCATCAAAGAGTGCATTATGGAAGCAGGAAATAACTCGTGTCCTGAGATATGTCAGGAACTATCTGCCTTACGGCAAGTTCAGTTGTGCGAAGAACAGAAGAATTTGGAGAGAACATAGTGCTACAGATATGCGAGAAGACTAGGAACGTGTTGTGGTATTCTCTGGCGCTGCATGAGTCTACTGATCTCTCGAGTACGTCACAACTTCTCTTGTTCATTCATGGTGTCAATTTGGACTTTCAGATAACGGAAGAGTTGGCATCCGTTTGCAGCATGCATGGAACAACAACAGGAAAAGACATTTTAATGGAAGTGCAAAGCGTATACGGAGTGATTATAAGCAAACATTTGCTAATAATGTAGGGGCATTATTCGCAAACGGCTGGTGACGTGACATATTCTCAAACGGCTCGTCACGTGACCTATTCGCAAACGGCCGGTCACGTGGCCTACGTTTGACTATATTTTTATTGTTTGTGGAAATATAAACGTGTCCTCGGTAGTGTAGTTGTTAGTATCTCCGCCTCTCATGCGGGAGACTAGGGTTAGACTCCCCGCCGGAAATTATTATTACTTTTTGTGTGTGTTTAATTGAGTTCAAATACCCTTATCAGTGAGTTCAAATACCCTTGTGGATGAACACCCCAAAAATTGCAAATCACGTTATTATTATATTCCTCCCCCACCTTCCTCTCTCCAGTTGTATGGGCAGATAGACGCTTCCTATGTCAAGCATGGTAGATTCCAGTGTAACTATTTATAGGTGCCAGTAACACACAGCCGATCTCCCTGGCGAAGGTGTTAATGACGTTGATCGTAATCCCGTATACTCACGTACGAAACACAGCTGCGGGAGATTCGGTAGTGGATCGCGTCGCGCTGGTTACTTACGGAGGTATGTGAGCCGGTCGTTCAGAAAGCAATGGCAAACTACTGAAAGTAGTAAAACTTGTCCTGTAAAGGATATGCGAAAAAAAAACAGTAACACACGGACGAGCCAAACAGTCAAGAGTAACCAACAATTAGGATTAACTATGGTCAGGTGATATGTAAATTTAACCCTGTGTGAACTTTATCACCTTTGAACCCTGGCTTCGGAGTTCTAAAAACAAATGTTGACTAGAACTTCAGTTGCAAGGTGGAGGTCTGTCGACTTGGTTCACTTGAGGTAGGACGACTAATGTCATATACAGGCTGACTTTCATCTCGTGCGTACGCAAATTCAACGTTAAGAAGTAAGTACCGTATGTAGGCATTCATTAGGATATGAACATTAAAGTTTTATGGAATAAACTATGTATGTGTGTAGATGAAGTATGTAGATGTAGGTGAAGATGAGGTTTGAATAAAAAGAACTTGCAAACAAAAGACAGACAAGAAGGGAGAATAATAGTCTTCTTAAGCCAATCGACGGCGGTAGTAAACATCACGTGACCAGCCATTTGCGAGTACTGTCCATACATTAATAGCAAATGTTTGCTTATAAAGTCTCCCTTTTTTTAAACAATTGGCACTCAATGGGTGATGTGGTCAATAGAGCACACTTCGTCTTTACTTTCCAGAACATTTCATGGTGCCTAGTTTTGGCTGAGTCAACCCGGGAGCAATAGTAGGGATTCAATTACATGATGTACGGGCTAACCATTCGCTATCGGCGCTATCGCGCTCTCGACAGCTTGTGCACTTGGTAAGCGAAAATTAAGGGGAAACAAATATCTCTTTTTCACGGGAACATAATATTCATTTTATTGTTTGCAAGGGACATAACTCGCCAACGTTTTTCTAAAGAAGCAATTAGTTACATTAATTGTTACATATTTAAAATAATGACACCATCTATTTACACAATAATTTCATCCTAAGTTTGAAATACTTTGACTGCTAAAAGTGAATAAAATGTACTTGGTAATGCAATATATACAATAATTCAACACTGCAAGCTTCGTGCACGATGTTAACGACTGTCCCCAATGGACTTCCTTGCATTGTTACTCAGGTTTCTCTTCACAACGTATGCATCTTTCGCCATATTCTGTATTTTCATCAGAAGGGCACATCTATTACAAATGCAACACAATCATGCCAACAAGAAATCTCCTACAAAACATCCTAAACACTCATTTGAAACAAAGAGCAGATGTTTACAAAGCAATCATGATAAATTCCATTCCTTACTCCACACAAGACACCCACACAAAGCTACTTGTTCTACAGGCAGAGTACAGAAATCTTATATGGACATTAAGAAACACAGCACTATACAATTACAGAACAATCAACAAAGAAATTGTCCAACAACTTTATCAACAAAAAGTCTCAAACATTCTAATCTTAGCCCCACACGCGCAAATCTCGTAAAATATTTGGCTGAAGACAGCACATATTACAGAAGAAGCAAATAACTTGTTTTAAATAAAGGATACTACAACAGTAAATGTATTTATTGATGGTATTAATAATCTTACAATTATATTATAATTATTATTATTAATACTATTATTATTACTGCTACTATTATTATTAATTTTCCCATTATTACATTTGAATGTGCAACATGAAATATATTGTGGATGTGTGTCTGTGTCGTTGGCAGTAACATATGTATGCGTCTGTGTGTGGATGCAGGTGTGTGTGCCTGTGTGGTGCATGAATTTGCACGCGCATGTGTACGAGTGTGTGTGTGCGCGCACGCGCGCGTGCGTGCGCGTAGCAGTCTTTAAACCAAGTCGGTATCTTAAGTATTAAAATGATGTTATACGGTAATGATATGTTTCAAAAGAAAAATATGCACCACCATGTATAAACAAATTCAATGAGCCCTTTAAGTACCCAGTAAGCTAAGGTTGCTTTTAGTGGCCAGGTTTTAAGTCCTTCCCATTGTATATAAAACCCAGACACTATCACAATTTTGGACAAATTATCTCCCTGGGGACAGACCATGGACCCTAATTGCTAGTAGTAAATCCCTGATTCTTGTCCCCCAAACAAAAGACATCATGGACTAGAGCGTCACTGAAATTTGTCATCAGGCAACAACACCAACGACTTTCGCCTCGGGAGCTTAGTGACCGAGAAATTACAAGGAAGCCACATTTTAATGGAAATGATAGTTTAAAGTTTATTGTCCAAGCGCGGGGCATTTAAATGTACTGCGGTCTCCAGAAAGCATGAGATTGTGTGTGCGTGTGTGTTTGTGTGTATGTGTGAGAGAGAGAGAGAGAGAGAGAGAGAGAGAGAGAGAGAGAGAGAGAGAGAGAGAGAGAGAGAGAGAGATGGACAGGTGTTTCATGCATTCCGCTTGCGGAAGTGGAAGTGAAGCATATGCAAGGAATGTGTATCTACATGCACTATGCCACAAATGTCATATTATCATAACTGTATATATGTATGTATATGTTTTATTCAAAATGTCACACTTAACACTAACAAACGGCAACGATCTGTAATATACACAAACAAAAGAAACACACACTATTACTTGTAAATACACATTCTTTTGTATGAAATAAAAGTTGGAAAAAAAAATATATTCTGTATTTTATTAGTATATGCGTTCCATCAAGCGAACACACTTGTGTTTTCAATATCAGGACCTCATGTATTCCGGTTCAACTACTCGCTGATGGCGAGCGTCTTGAGGGGGCCTTGCGGGATCGGTAGGGAAGGAATAAAATCCATCTACCGTTTTGAGGACCATAATAGATGGTACGCTACGCTGACACCAGAAGCAAAGGCGGCTCATTATGAACGGCTTCACGGGATGAAGCATGAACTGCATGATCCTAAATGAACTATTGTAATTGAAAACATGGAGAGAAAAAAAGACCAAGGCTATGATTCACTGGATGCCTACAACCGCAAAGATTGAGACAGTGAAGCAAATAGCCTCGGATATTTCGGGAGATATAAATGCGGAAGTGCATAAATTGAAGAACAGCACGGACAAATGGTTACTTCTGTGCAACCCGAAAGAACCTCTGCCACATTACGTGGACATGGAGTTGGACGGGGTAGAAGACAAGCTACACCGTCTCTTCATCACAGTTCCGGGGCGCCATACGGCGTGTACAGTCTGTGGGGAAGACTCCCACTGGAGTAATAAATGTCCGGTCAAAGTACAAACCCAGAAGGACCTAGATTGGCACAAAAAGTCACCTCGAACTCCCAGACAGATCAACGTAGTAAGGAGGATGAATAATATAAAATGACACAAAGTAGTGCAGCTTTACATAACAGAGTTACGACACATACAGAACGTTGCGGCGGTTAGCCTTCATCAGCAAACAAACACATTCACAACCACAACATACAGTCAAGGAGAACTCCTGTGACTACATTAGAAGGTGATGACAGGACGAGAGGAACAGATGCATGGAAAAATGGAAGCAATGAAGAGAAAATGAGAATTGAACAAATGTTAATTGAAAAGAATGTTAGTCGAAGAAAATGTTTAATAGAAAAACTGTTTATAGAGAAAAAAAACTGCATACTCACCTCACGTACGGATCTGTAAATGACTACGGAAATCTCGGGTGTATTTGTATACGGTGCTGGATGTTACGGTTCAGTGAGCACATAGAAAGAAGGGGGCGGGGTGGGAGGCGTGTAAAATTGACCACGACCCCATTATGTTGTTGGTCTGGGTGGACTGGTGTGTATGAACACGCGTACATACATAGACACACTTCAACAGACAAAATGCTAGTGTATGTGGACATATGTACGGTCTATGCAAGAAGAGAGAGAGAGAGAGAGAGAGAGAGAGAGAGAGAGAGAGAGAGGAGAGCGAGAGAGAGACAGACAGACAGAGAGAGACAGAGAGAGACAGAGAGAGGAAAAGTGCCTGCGACCTACCACATGGGGTATATTGTAACCTACGAAATAGTCCGTATGGTTGCTAGTCATACACCGCGCTTCAGGAGCCCCTCGCCTAGTGCTCGAGTTGTTGGGGTTGTGTAAGATCCAACCACTGGCAATGCACGTGAAGAGGGTATGCCCAGAGGAGCCAGATGTAAGAGGAGAGAGAGAGGGAGAGAGAGAGTGAGAGAGAGAGTGAAAGGGGGGAGAGAGGGGAGAGAGAGAGGGGGAGAGAGAGGGAGAGAGAGGGAGAAGAGAGAGGGGGAGAGAGAGAGGGAGAGAGAGAGGGGGAGAGAGATAGAGAGAAAGGGAGAGAGAGAGAGGGGGGAGAGGAAGAGAGAGGGAGAGAGAGGGAGGGAGAGAGGGGGGAAAGAGAGGGAGAGAGTGAGAGAGGGTGAGAGCGAGAGAGGGGGAGGGCAAGAGAGAGATCGAGAGAGGGAGAGAGAGAGGGAGAGAGAGCGCGAGAGGGAGTGAGAGAGGGAGAGAGAGCGAGAGAGAGGGAGTGAGAGAGGAGGAGAGAGAGCGAGAGAGGAGAGAGAGAGAGGGAGAGAGCGAGAGTGTGAAAGAGAGAGAGGGTGAGAGAGAGGGAGAGAGCGAGAGAGAGAGAGAGAGAAAGAGAGAGAGAGAGAGAGAGAGAGAGAGAGAGGAAAAGTGCCTGTGATATACCACATGAGGCATGTGGGGCGCGTCAGTCTACACGTACGACGTTTCCCTCGTACTGTACCCTATGAAATAGTCAGTATGGTTGATTGTTACAAAGCATACTTCAGGAGCCACTCGCCCAGTGTACGAGTTGATGAGGCTGTGTGAGATCCAACCACTGGTAATCCAAGTGAAGTAGGTAGGCACAGAGAAGCAAGATGTAAGGAGAGAGAGAGAGAGAGAGAGAGAGAGAGAGAGAGAGAGAGAGAGAGAGAGGAAAACTGCATGCGATATACTGCATGAGGAATGCGGAGTGGGTAGGTCTACAAATGCGAGGCTTCACTCATACTGTTCTCTATGGAATAGAGGCAGTAAGGTTAATTGCTATACCACGAATTTGAGGATCAAATCACCCTGTGGTTGTGTTAAAATCAGACCACCGGCAGTATAGTTGGAATATGTGGGTACAGAGAAGCCTGATGGAGAGGGAGAGAGAGAGAGAGAGAGAGAGAGAGAGAGAGAGAGAGAGAGAGAGAGAGAGAGAGAGAGAGAGAGGAAAAGTGCCTACGACACGCCCCTGATGTATGTGGGGTCGGTCGGTCTACAAATACGAGGCTTCACTCATACTGTTCCCTATGAATTCGGGGCAGTAAGGTTGATTGTTATACAACGTATTCGAGGATCAAATCATCCAGTGGTAGTTTTAAAATCAGATCACTGGCAATATAGTTGGAATATGTAGGCACAGAGAAGAAAGATGGAAGAGAGAGAGAGAGAGAGAGAGAGAGAGAGAGAGAGAGAGAGAGAGAGGTTCTGACACCCGTTTGTTAAGCTGTCTCTCTGTTCTACCAATGTAAACGGCCTGGCATCTACATGTAAATTGGTAATCGAAAGTGGCCATATGGTGGACAGAGACACTGCATTTCGCGTGTTGTTTAACACACAAAATACTCGCTTGTTAAAATTTGCAGAAGCAATTATGATCTATCAACGCAAGCCAGAATTGTGCAAACAGAAAGACATGTTAGTCAGCTTAAAATTACCGTGGCAGATAAGTGACATTACTGTGCGAATATGTGTATATTTCAACTTGAAGGATTTATCTAGTTAATTCACGTAAGTTGTGTGATTTCTGCAGTATGTACCTGACGAGATGCAGCGAAATATGCCAGGCAATAAATCGTGCAATATATTGTTTGTGTCTTCGTTACAGAACAATCAACAAAGAAATTGTCCAACAACTTTATCAACAAAAAGTCGCAAACATTCTATTCTTAGCCCCACAAGCGCAAATCTCGTAAAAGATTTGGCTGAAGACAGCACATATTACAGAAGAAGCAAAGAATTTGTTTTAAACAAAGGATACTACAACTATAAATGTGTTTATTGATGGTATTAATAATTTTACAATTATATTATTATTATTAAAAATACTATTATTATTACTGCTACTATTATTATTAATTTTCCCATTATTATATTTGAATGTGCAACATGAAATATATTGTGGATGGGTGTCTATGAGTGTGTGTGCGCGCGCGTGCGTGCGTGTAGCAGCCTTTAAACCAAGTCGGTATCTCAAGTATTAAAATGGTGTTATATGGTAATGATATGTTTCAAAAGAAAAATATGCACCACCATGTATAAACAAATTGAATGAGCCCTTTAAGTACCCAGTAAGCTAAGGTGGCTTTTAGTGGCCAGGTTTTAATTCCTTCCCATTGTATATGAAACCCAGACACTATCACAACTTTGGACCAATTATCTCCCTGGAGACAGACCATGGACTCTAATTACTAGTAGTAAATCACTGATTCTTGTTCCCGAAACAAAATGTATCATGGACTAGAGCGGTACCCTGTAATTTGTCATCAGGCAACAACACCAACGACCTTCGCCTCAGTAGCTAAGTGACCCAGAAATTACAAAGAAGCCACATTTTAATGGAAATGATAGTTTAAAGTCTATTGTCCAAGCGCGGGGCATTTTAATGTACTGCGGTCTCCAGAAAGCACGAGATTGTGTGTGTGTGTGTGTGTGTGTGTGTGTGTGTGTGAGAGAGAGAGAGAGAGAGAGAGAGAGAGAGAGAAAGAGAGGAGAGGGAGAGATGGACAGGTGTTTCATGCATTCCGCTTGCGGAAGTGGAAGTGAAGCATATGCAAGGAATGTGTATCTACATGCACTATGCCACAAATGTCATATTATCATAACTGTATATATGTATGTATATGTTTTATTCACAATGTCACACTTAACACTAACAAACGGCAACGCTCTGTAATATACACAAACAAAAGAAACACACACTACAACTTGTAAATACACATTGCCGTGTATGAAATAAAAGTTGGGGAAAAAAAATATTCTTGTATATTATTGGCATTTGCGCCACCTTTTACTTCTACTATTATTGAACATTGCAGGTTTTAATTGTATGCACGTGCTATGCTATGCAAACACCATTCCAAAGAAAATCATTCCAGCAAATGGAATCACAGTTTTGAAAAATGTGATCATTACCATAACTATTATTACTGTTATCACCCTTAGTAGCTTAAAATTTTGTCATCATTATTATTGATGTATTTGGTTTTATTTGCATTATTATTGTTGATTACCTTTATTAATATATATAACCTCATCTCCCATGTGCCCCCCCCCCTCCCCCCCCTCATCTTGCTCATGGTTTGTTTTTGCCTTTGCTGATACTCTCACCGTTTCGTTCCAATAATTAACCTGACTTTACCATCATTACCAGAGAATGGTGATGAGGGCATTGGTGTTGTGGATTCAATAAGTGAGAGTGTGACAAGGGAAACAACAATGGAAAGTTTATCCTTCTCCCTATCTACCCCCCTTCACATGTAAATATGTCCAACGAATAAAATATGCACACGTCACATACACGCCCACACGCAACGCTCCGTAAATACACCTACACAAATACTAAATACGCAGAACGCATGTAACAACACAAACATTATAAACACAACCACTAACTTTTCTGCTTTGTAAACCTGTATACTGCCACATCCCTCATTTCCCACCATTTTGAATACTGTGTTTGTTGATTCTCCTGCCGCCCTCAACGGTTGGCTCTAACAAGTTTATACTGCCATGCTCATCATTACCGAGTGTTAGTGATGGTATTGGTGGGTTGGAGCCGACAGGAGAGGGAGGCGGCGGGGTAAATAACAACGGTGTATTATCATCTTGCTGTTGTTTTGTAGGGTTTACCCTACAACGAATTCAATGTAGAAATGTTAAAATGTATAAAATATTTGTATTTTTGCGCATATGTCACCTACACGTCCACATGCAACACTCTGTAAAAACACGAACAATACACGTTGCAACGACTTTAACACTCAATAAAAGTTTTAAAAAAAAGAAAATTACGGGAACAGAGACGTGCCCTAATATTTTTTGTAATTCTTCCCAGGCATGGATTCAGATTTAGAAGGATTACCAAACCAATGATATAGTAAATCAGTGAAAATATCAGTGATATCAATTTTGTGGAAGTGAGTTGGATAGTTTTTCACCACGTGCAGATCTGGATTAAAATTTCCTCTGTCACGGATTATTCAAACATATCAATGATTTCAATTGTGTGGAAGTGTTTTCGATTGTTTTCACCACGTGTAAATCTGTATTAAAGATTTCCTCTGTCATGCATTATATAAGATGGAAAACCAAATTGTAAAACGTGTCAAAGTCAACACGAGTGAAGATTTCGAGGGAGGTGCGTTCCACCAAGCAAAAACACAGGGATTTCTTTGTTAGACAGTGATAGATAAGTGAACTACAAGTGTGAACAGGGGCAATAAAGTAGCAAACACAGAATAAACCTGCCATAGAATCCTCGTGTTATTACGAAAATATTATCCCCAGCTCAGAAGAATTCCCCGGTCAAGGTGTTAATCGAGCTGGTCTCTAGGCCAGTGTTTTTCAATCTTTCTGCTGGGGCAGATCCTTACGCAAATGGTTACGTTGCTCAAGGAACTCTGTGCGATGATCCAGGTGTCTGTCCTACTTTATGTAATAAACCAGATGGGCAAAAATGTTGCATTTAGGCGATTTCGGTCTCTTTCGGCGGAACCCCTGGCTGCCACTCTCGGAACCCCGATTGAAAAAGTCTGATCTAAGCTGTTTATTTAGGCCGGCCCTATTTATATATTTTGCAAACCTTATTATGAGATATATTCTATTACCATAAATCAATTAATCATGTGCCATATCCGGAAAGCGTGGGCGGTCATGACTCGCCATTTCACTCGATCACCAGCGTCGTGGATCAGCTTAGTGTTCCTGTCTCGTCCATGCCATGTGGCCAAGCCATCCAGGTATTTTCCTCTCTGTCTTCCTCTTGGTCTGTTCCCTTCGATCTTGCCAGTTGTCACCAATTTCTCCAATCCATTTCTTCTCATAACATGTCCAAAAAATGTTGACTGTCTACGTCTAATTTCTCTAATCAATTTACGATTTTCATTTGTCTCCTGTAGTACTTGGTCATTGATTTTTCTGTCTGTCCATGGTATTCTTTGCATTTTCCTCAGAAATCACATTTCTGCAGCCATCAGATGTTTTTCAGTTTGATAGGTACCTATAAATTGTATATGTGCCTATGGTGAGCCGTAACTTTACCAGTGACCCATAGTCGCCTGCTTTTTCTTGTGTGTCAATAGGATTTTAATTATGTTTCTAATTCAATGTCTTTTTCATTTTCAGATCCCGTGTACTTCACCCTTCATTATGGCTACTAAGAAAAGAAAAGTGGACGGACGGCGAGTGTCGCGTTTTCAATGAAGAATGGGGAGTAAAGTACTTCTTTGTGGAAACAAAGAACCGGAAAACCAGTTGCGTAATATGCAGCTAAAGTGTTGCCATATTGAAAGAGTACAATCTTCAGTGTCACTAGGAAACAAAATATATATCAACGTATTGAAAGTTTTCTGAAAAGTTACGCTCTGAGAAGTATGAATCCATGAAACGTGGTTTTGAAAAACACAGAAATCTCTTCACGAGAAAGTTTGCTGAAAAAGAATCAGTCACTCTTACAAGCTATAACACTGTGTATAAGATGGCAGAACAAGGAAAACAGTTTACTGATGGCAACTTCATCAAAGAGTGCATTATGGAAGCAGGAAATAACTCGTGTCCTGAGATATGTTAGGAACTATCTGCCTTACGGCAAGTTCAGTTGTGCGAAGAACAGAAGAATTTGGAGAGAACATAGTGCTACAGATATGCGAGAAGACTAGGAACGTGTTGTGGTATTCTCTGGCGCTGCATGAGTCTACTGATCTCTCGAGTACGTCACAACTTCTCGTGTTCATTCGTGGTGTCAATTTGGACTTTCAGATAACGGAAGAGTTGGCATCCGTTTGCAGCATGCATGGAAAACAACAGAAAAAGACATTTTAATGGCAGTGCAAAACGTATACGGAGTGATTATAAGCAAACATTTGCTAATAATGTAGGGGCATTACTCGCAAACGTCTGGTGACGTGACATATTAGCAAACGGCTCGTCACATGACCTATTCGTGGCCTACGTTTGACTATATTTGTAATGTTTGTGGAAATATAAACGTGTCCTCGGTAGTGTAGTTGTTAGTATCTCCGCCTCTCATGCGGGAGACTAGGGTTAGACTCCCCGCCGGAAATTTTTATTATTTTGTGAGTGTGTTTAATTGATTTGAAATAACCTTATCGGTGAGTTCAAATACCCTTGTGGATGGACACCCCAAAAATTGCAAATCCCGTCATTATTATATTCCTCTCCCACCTTCCTCTCTACAGTTGTATGGACAGAAGGACGCCTCCTACGTCAAGCATGGTAGATTACAGTGTAACTATTTATAGGTGCCAGTAACACACATCCGGACTCCCTGGCGAAGGTGCTAATGACGTTGATCGTAATCCCGTATAATCACGTACGAAACACAGCAGCTGGAGATTCGGTAGTGGATCGCGTCGCGCTGGTTACTTACAGAGGTATGTGAGCCGGTCGTTCAGAAAGCAATGGCAAACTACTGAAAGTATGAAAGTAGTAACATTTGTCCTGTAAAGAATATGCGAAAACAAAGTAACACACGGACGAGCCAAACAGTCAAGAGTAACCAATAATTAGGATTAACTATGGTCACGTGATATGTAAATTGAACCCTGTGTGAACTGTATCACCTTTGAACCCTGGCTTCGGAGTTCATAAAAACAAATGTTGACTAGAACTTCAGTTGCAAAGTGGAGGTCTGTCGACTTGGTTCACTTGAGGTAGGACGAATAGTGTCATCTACAGGCTGACTTTCATCTCGTGAGTACGCAAATTCAACGTTAAGAAGTAAGTACCGTATCTGGTGTCGTGTCCTCCTTTAAAGTGTCGTCCCTGGAGTGAGGAGAGACGACACCCATATTATAATATTTTTTCCCTTATCAATATCCTGGAGAATCCACCAGCTTCCGTCCAACACACTCCATCAGCCCGTGGACACCTTTTCCTATCACTCTCTCACTGTCGTACTATGCCCCCTCTCATACTTCCCCAACGCAACATACTCAACAACTCTTGCTTCTAAAAATTAATAAAGATTAATTTATTAAAAGAAAAGTGTAACGTATATGAGACGTGTATGCGAAGAAAATGTGTGTCGTGTATTCTAATGTAAATGTATATGTCAGCCTTCAAAGTTCAGGATTAGAGTGGACTCATCATGGCAAGGATTACACGACATCACACGAGTCAGTACACTAGACCTCACCGAAGTCGTATCCTTCTCTCCAGACATGTCCTCCTCCAGGAGCTCTGATGACCATGAGATCTGAATCCCATGTAAATATATAATCCGTGGAAAATACTATTATAGTTCCTAACACAACGGTTCCTATTAGTTCTGTATTTTCACTCTTAAACAGTCAATGTATATAGACAAAAATGGCTTGCTTTATACACTAGATATTGTCTGAAAGTTCTGATTTCCTTGATACGTGGAACAACTACACTTCAATGTTTGGTTTCATCTAATGTGAACATCAGTTCCTACTGATCTAGTTCCACATGGGCTGAACATCCATCACTTCAGGTGTGTTAACGATTGGTATGCACTCATGTAGGATACTTATACCATTAAGCTCCACCGAGCAATGTGTATTAACTTCTTCCGTTGCGAAAGTTGCTGACCCATCTCTCTATACCATAATTTATCCGGGATCGGATTTTTCATGGTTTCCGGGTTCTTCATTCCAACCAGAGGGAACCTTAGGCAACACCGCAGTTAGATCCAATTACATCCACTCTTGCCATGACAGGCACGTGTAAAATTAAATTAACTCAATTCGCACACGGTAGACATTTTCCAATCAGAACCGCAGTGCCGAAGCACGTCCGCTAAAATCCAAGGTTTGAGTTCAACTCCTCTCCCATCATGGTTTTTGGCAAAACCTAAAATTGGTCACGTGACGGTATTCTTCCTGTCCACACAGGTGTTATTTGGGCAGATCATCCATTGTCAAGAATCCATTTTCCCTGGCCTAGTCACTGTCAGAGTTGTCATCACTTGTTTTGACATCCCCAACAAGCTAGCGAGTTACTGTATGATCCCAACAACAGTTTTCCCAACAAGCTGCCAATCTTCTTGATGTCCGGAAACTATAAATTGACAGACGGACTGTTTTCTTCCGAGCTGAGTACTTCCGCTTCCAACCCGACCTGTTTATAAACTGTCAAAGCGATGTATGATTCAGTTCACCCACTTCCCCTACACATCTGCAGCTGTTAACTTTGCCCGACATGTGATGGCTGACATCCGATTGCAACCAGGATCCGACTGGTTCCATCTGTATTCGAATGTTGACAAACTGTCAAAGCGATGCAGGGATTTGTCTCACTCACCACCGAATGTTCCCATTCTGTCCACCAGATGTAAACACGTGCCGCTACATTTTCTGGATTTGTTGAAACAACCTTTGGCCTCGACCATGCCGCTAATTCAGAACGCCTTTATTCTAATAATGGTTAAATCATGTTGGTCCATCATGTGACATCTGGGCATTCATGAAGATATGATCATTAAAGTTTTATGGAATAAACTAGTATGTATGTAGTTGAACTTCAAAAAGAAAGTGGGGTTTGAATGGAAACAAGAAGGGAGAATAATAGTTTTCTTAAGCCAATCGACGTTGTCATCAAGCGATGCTACAGGCGTGATAGGATAAACTTCTCTCGCACCACACAAAAAGATTTGTCAGTCGTACGAGAGGAATTGATTACACATTTTTATTGCCACTGGCTCTTGCAATACATCAAATGCACAAAACTGTCTCTAAGGCATCACACATGAATACACAGAACTTCCTATCACTAGTCGTCCCTAGCCCTACTGCTAAATCTATCTATTCATCTAAATAAATACGCATCGACTCTAAGCGATGTGTTCCCTACGAAGTCCGTCTCCCGTCTGCCTGTTCGCCGCGTGCTGATTACACAGTACGCGGAGGGACCTCGTGCGTACTTCGGCTTTTGCGTGCTACATCATTCAACACGCTTAGAGTAGTCGCCTACTCTTGAGTTCTATTCTAGTTCTTGGTGTCTGTCACGTTGGCGTGAATACACCGTGACCAGAGTGCTTACTCTCTGGTTGACACTTCCGTGTCTCATGAGAGAACTGTTGACAGTTCCCCTTCCTATCTACTCCCTACACCTACCCTGCCCTCATGTTGGGGCACTGGGTTACCTCTAATCTACTTGAGGTAGACCACTCATTCAGGGTGGTCTTCCCTCCTATCCATTCTAGTCTTTGACACACACCCTCCCCTCCTAAGTTGCGTCACAAACTTTGACTCATGGTTGTGACGCAAGAGGTTTCTAAAAATTAGTGTATCTAATTTTTGTCAAAGACTACTGATAACTTGGTTCTGGGTAACTCAATAGACCTCTACTGACTATTGTCACAATGTAGTATTACTTTACTTGGCTACTGGTGATCGCCACAGACTTGTCTGGTTGGCGTGAGCCCTCTTCTCAATCGCAATATTATATTTATTAGAGGTTTGTCTGAACCGGACCATTGTCTTATAAGACCTGCCCTCAAATAGCAAATTAACTCACTACCCATACAAAGTTGACTTTTTTAGGGTCAACACACGAATTGCTTCATGTCCCCCATATAATATTAAACAACCCTTGCACAAGCTGTGTGCGACAGGCTTTACCTATCTCGCTTCCGCGTGTAAAGTTATCTTTCACTGTTAAGTTAGTGTTTCGTTGTCTATTGTGTCCCCTGACCCGGAGTTATCTTCCCTTGTTCTAAAAAATGTATGCACTTTACATGTTTGTTTTTCTGGTTGTTTGCGTGTTTGGGTGTAACTAATAATATGATTTACCTTCTAACATGTGTGTCTGTCTATAATTTATATTGTAAGTGAGTTTTCAAGTGCCATAATCAGGTTGAATGTGGTCACAAACAAGTGTATAACACTAATTCGTGACTACGTTTCCGTTTTATGAGACTTAAAATACTTTCCCTAAGATCTACACAAAACTACACATAACATATTCGAGACAACATCTTTCAACACTGAAAGCAAACGCTTGACGCAGACAAATAATAAAAAGTCGCGTTGAGCGACAGAAAAAATCCGCTGGTTGTCTTCACTCTCCATTGTATATTTTCCATTTTCTCTCACTTTCACACTTCTGTTACACATCTTTTATTCTCCCAATTATTTAAAAACCTTGAAGTGACACTGTACAAGTTTGGCTCAGTTTGAAAAGAGTTGAGCTTAATGACTGTGCGTAACTTACTGCACTAGTCATGTATTTACAAAATATTTACATGGATGAAATAGGGTTGATAGTTTGTACCCTTTTTAATACTAAACACTACATTCTACTGAAATACTAATACTAATTCTATAAATATATATATATTCTAATTTGTTGCACAAAATTAATTTAATTTAAGGGAAATAATCTAAGTAACTAAAAAAATGAAAATGATTTGAGATGAGTTATGTATCTTTTTGAAATGAGTAATTTGAGATGGGTTATGTATCTTTTTGAAATGAGTAATGTGAGATGAGTTATGTACCTTTCTGAAATGAGTAATGTGAAATGAGTTATGTACCTTTCTGAAATGAGTAATGTGAAATGTCACAAAATTATAATTACTGGGTTATTTAATACAAAAGAGAAAGTTTATATGTCTACATGAGAAAATATGATTGATAATTTTACTATACATGGTATAAATGATGTATGTTCAAATGTATAATCCTATAAGGTATAAACTACTTTTAATCCTAAATGATGAGGTTGTTAAAGTGTTTATCGAGATGGAATGAAATAATGTGAAATGAAGTGAACTAACTGGTACTGTTCTTATGTAACCTTTTTATCCTTCTCTTTAATTAGCTATTATTAAATTTAAAGTACTATCCTAAGTAAGTGGGTAAATTAGTGATTTATCTAAACTACAAAATAAAATCTATCATATTCCCTAATTCTATTCTAAATCTATATTAAAGTAACTAATCTAATTATAATTTATCACTATATTAAAAACATGTTATAATACATATCACAATAAATAAATATATATACATGGTATTTAACTACCTCAGGTTAGTGGTTGCCATAACGTTCAGAAATTGCTTTTGTTGGCACAGTTCCTAGTTACACACTTGTCCTGGGTATATTAAATAGACTACACAGTCATACTTGTGTCATGGGTATTCTTCCCTCGTAGAGTCCGCTGGTGTCGTAGACTTGTATATTCGTGTCTGTTATTTACGCATTGTTCTGACACTGTTCTTCCATGATTAACACAGGTGGTTCACCGGAACACAAATGGAGCATAGTAAGTAACGAGCTGTCTATGTACACACGGTGATTCACTTGTTCTTGGAGCACAGTTCTTATTCTGCTGTCTATGGACACACAGTGATTCACTGTTATTAGCACACAGCCCTGATCATGATGTCTATGTATTACATAGGATATTTTACACAGGATATTTTAAGTGTCCTAAATTACATTATCTTAGACTACATTTTCATGTGGAGTATCAGGTATTTCTACCTCAGATGGTCGACTAAGGGTATCAGCAAGGATGTTGTCCCTACCCTTAATATGCTCTATACTAAAGGTATAATTTTGTAATATTAACGACCACCTGTAGATGCGGTCATTGCGATGCACCCCACTTTGTATGACCGTGATTGGGGAGTTGTCGGTCTGTACTACGAAGTGATTACCCGCTAGAAATCGATGTAACTTCCTCACCGAATAGATGACACTAAGGGATTCCAACTCTGATATGGAATATCTGGACTCAGCAGGTGTGATCTTGCGGCTCACGTAGCAAATTGGATGGAAGATGTCATCGTAAAACTGGCCTAGTACTGCAGCGATGGAGATCCTGCTGGCATCTGTTCTAAGATAATAAACGAGCCTAGGATTAGGCAAACGCAGAATTGGTACATTACTAAATAGGAGTTTCAATTTTGACAATGCAGAAATTAATAATGCATCTTTGACATCTAATTTTACCGATGCTTTCAAAACATTTGAAAATACACTTGTGATTTCAGCTAAGTTCGGTATGAACTTACTATAATAATTTACTAAACCCAGAAGGCTCCTGACCTGCTTCTTTGTTGTAGGCATGGTCAGGTTCATAATTTTAGTAACAATTCTATTGTCAGTTTTTAGTTGTCCTTGTGAAATGACATGACCCAAAAAATCAATTTCTTGTAGGCCTAGTTCAACTTTGCTAGGTTTGACAGTGAGACCGAAGAGTTGCAACCTGTCGAAGACATGTCTGAGTTTCAGTAAGTGTGTTGTCCAGTCATCTGTATGGACACAAATATCATCTATATATGTCACCGTATTCGTCACTCCATGTAGTAAATCTCTAGTTAGTCGTACGAAAGTGGCAGGAGCGTTACGAAGTCCGAAAGGAAGAAACCGCCACTCGTAAAGACCTAAAGGTGTTGAGAATGCAGTAAGATGGATGGATTGAGTCTGCATAGGGACCTGCCAATATCCCTTAGTAAGATCTAATTTAGAGAAGATTTTGGAGGTGGACATATCAAGAATAAGATCTTCGCAGGAAGGAATTGGTTCTGCATCGATCTTAGTGACATTGTTGAGTTTTCTATAGTCCACACAGAGACGAATTGTGGAGTCTTTTTTCTTGACCAAGACGATTGGAAAGGAGTACTCAGATGTAGATTTCTGGATGATTCCACTAGCTTCTAAATTAAGAATTTCCTTATTTAGACTTTCTCTGTAGCTAAGTGGGATAGAGTACGGCCTGCATTTGATAGGCTTTGAGTCCGAAAGAAGGATGGAGTGCTCGATCCTGTCCGTCCTACCTGGAATGTCGGAAAATATGTCCTTATACTCTGTTAGTAACTCTAATGTCTGTCGTCGTTGTTCTTCTGTTAGTCCCGGTTCTAACCGTATACAATCTAATGTCGCAGTCTTGTCTACAATTGGAACAGGTAGTTCCATCCCGTCGTCGTCTACCTGATTCAGTACGGTGGTGGTGCTAAGTGCGTTTTCTGTATGCTCACTAAGTGTATGCATATCGTCGGCCTTGCCAGTCTCGCTAACTAGTGTAGTTGCGTTATGTATGTCTGTCGTCTCATCAATAGGTGTGGGTGCATTGTGTTCGTCTGTCTCTAGTTCTGTCTCTTGTCGTGAAAAGTAGGGTTTCAACATGTTGATATGAAATATCTTTAAGTGTCCGTTTATCGATATTTCATAATCGACATCTGAAATTTTTCGTACCACTTTGAATGGCCCTCGCCATGAAGTCAATAATAAATTACGTTTGTCTGGGAGTAGAAGCAGTATGTCTTGATCTGGTTCAAGATTAATAGTCCTAGCACCTCTGTTTGCGTATTGGCGGTAGATTTGACCCTTCCTCTCCAAAGCTGCCTTGGCTATGATACACGATTTCATAATTTTATCTCGTGTTTCTGTTACCATCTCATAAGGTGTTTTAGGGGTTGGAATTTCAATCACATTAGTTACTAACTGATGGTAAATTGTTAGGGGTCCACGTGGGTTAGCCCCGTATACTAATTCAAAAGGTGAGAAACCTGTGCTTGAATGGGGAATCTCCCGATAGGCGAACAGCACTGTTGGCAACAGTGTATCCCAATTAGATGGGTTTTCTGCTGTCACCTTAGCCAGCATATGTTTTAGGTCTCCGTTAATTTTCTCTACTATTCCATTGCTGGCTGGATGATAAGCTGTTGTAAAATGCTGTTTAATTCCTAACATTTTTGTAAGGGCTTGCGTTGCAGCCGATATGAATTGGGTTCCACGGTCGGATAAGATGGTACGTGGAAATCCGAATCGTGAGAACAAATGTAGAAATACATTGGCAATATCTTTGGAGGTGATGTATTTCAAAGCTACTGCCTCAACCCACCTTGAACATAGGTCTACTAGCGTTAAGATGAAGCGATTTCCTTTGCCGGACACCTGGTTCAGGAGTCCAACAATATCCACCGCCACACTCTCGAATGGCCTAGAGGCTAGTGTTGAAGGTTGTACTTCAGCTGTAGGATGTTTACCCTTACGTACTAGTTGTTGACAGACATTACATGAACGACAGAATACTTTTATGTCATTACAAAACAGTTTTAGATACGGAGACACACTCGGAACAGCTTTTTGCTGGTCTATAAACTTTTGTCTGGTGGTATCATCCGTGCTAGTTGGTGATAGCAACAGTAGTCTTTCTTCCTGTAGTGTGTCTTGGTGTTTAATAGTATCTGCTCTGGTTGTTGTATTTGCTGCATTTAGTTTTTCCCATGCAGCTATTTCTTCGTTAGTGCAATGCTTCAATTGGGGTAAACATCCCAAAATTAAATCAGTACAAGGGTTATCTAAAATAGCACATGTAAAGGTACCAGAAAGGAAAGGAGTGTTAATACGGGCTCTTGCCAGCGGGTAAATTTCGATATTACCCGAAAAAGTTCGGCATTTGACTGAGTCACCTGTATAATCATTTGGATTCACCAATTCCTTTCTAAGACCGATAAGAGTGCTTCCACTGTCAAGCAAACATTGGCATGGTATGTCGTTGACCAATGCATTGTGGAACACCAAATTGCCTCTGGAGGCTAATGTTGCATTTGCACTCTCGGTGGAGAATGGCACTGTATGTCCACATTCTAATTTTCCGTCTGCATGAAATTGGTGACATCGCTCACAACTGTCAAAGCTTAAAATATTGTTTACACAACAAACATTTTCAGATTGATTAATAGGTAATTCATTCTCGACCTCGCACTCAGTCTCACTCCCACTATCAGAAGATGTATCAATTAACATTGCACTGTTGGCCTTCAATCTTTGACGGCCTAGGCATTTACTGGAATAATGCCCGTAGCTAGAACAGAAAAAAACATTTGACCGCACGCCTGTATGCATTTCTCTTGTTTTGTTGTTTCTTAATGACCATTTCAAGATGTGTCGGATAATTTGGTGATTTATCACACATAGCGTAAGTATCATGAAAAAGTTGGCAATACACACATTTAGGCAATTTTTGATCTTTCTTGTCGACTCTCTGAAATGGTTTTTTATTGCTACGATAGCTTTTAGGTTGGTCCTTAACAAAAGAGACTATTTCAGAGTCGATGTTTGATGTTTTAAAAAGTTCCCTATTCGAGGAAAAATATGCGGAGCCTTTCTTCTCGAATTGTTCTATTGTTTCGATGTCTGACTGCTGAAGGAACTTAGCGAAAGGAGTTGGGACTGTGGATATGACTTTATCCATGGCTATTAAATTTTTAAGTATTTCAAAGTCCTTTCCTATTTTTGCTGCGTTAAGCCATCTATTCAGCACGCTTTGGACATTCGAGACATAATCGATGAAGGTTTCATTTGATTTTGGTTTTAAGTTAGAAAATTGCACTTGATACCCAGGGGCATCAAGTAAAAAATGTTGCATTACCCTATCATGAATGTACTGATAGTTAGATCTAAGATCAGTTGGTATTGATTCAATAACTTTAAGGGGCTCCCCACTGAGGTTTTTCATGTAGATCATGGCCCACATATCGATTGGTACTTGATGGTATTTAAGCTGATATTCGACATTTTCTGTCCAAGCTGATATGGAATCTTCTTTACAGAATTGCTTAATAATATGTTTGTATTTATTAAGTTTATTCTCTTCTTGCTGACTCTTTAGTTTTGTAGCGGAGATCTCTAAGTGTGAATCTACTTCCATACCTTTCATCTTTAACTGTGTCTCTGATTCAATCTGTATTTGTTTTTCTTTCACTCTTGCCATTTCATCTATCTCTCTTTGCTTTAACTCTCTATCCTGATCTAATTGTTTTTGCTTTAATTCCAATTCTTTATGTTTAATCTCTAATTCCTTCTGTTTAGTTTCTTCAGCTAATTGTGCTATCTCTTTTTGGTGTTGTCTCTCTTGTTCTAACTGTTTCTGTTTAGTTTCTTCAGCTAACTGTGCCTCTTTGTGTTTTATTTCTAACTCCTTTTGTTTTGTTATTTCAGCTAGTTCTACAATCTCCTTCTGGTGTTGTCTCTCTCGTGCACGTTCATCTCTATCAGCATCTTTTGCTTCCCTAAAATTTTTGATCAGCATATTGCTCTAATTCCTTTCCTGTGTGTCCTAATTCCTTGCCTGCTTGTATGCAATCAGCTAAAGTTGACATGTTGTTGAATAATTAGCTAGAGTTGATAGGCACTCAAATATTTACTTAGGTATATTCGATATGTTAAGATTTTGAATGCCTGTGTACAAAAAATATTATTAGATTACACCCTGAAAAAGAGATGCATTATTAATCATATTGCATTCAAAATAATTTGGGTATACTCATCTTAACAATCCAGAATAATCAGGTACAATCGTTTGGCACCTCAGGTACAATCGTTTGGCACCACGACATACACCTTGCGTTACTTCTCTAAACGGCTCTTGTTATATCTGGTTTACAAGAGCATCAATAATTAACCAATTGCAAACGACATATGACTTTATACATTTGTTTGACATTTACAATTACATGCCCTCGGACAACAGAATGTGGTATAATTAATAATAAATGTCACTGTCCTGTCTTCGTTCTAATGTCTTCTGCGTTCCTTAACTATTGCTGTTTAATCTATGATAGTGCTGTGCAGACCGAATCTTATTTGCATAAAGAAAGTAGTGCCATCGTGACGGTAGAAAATACAATATGTCCACAAATAAATATATAAATGCTTTAAAATAAATATAAAGGAAATAATAATGTTCAAATTAATAAATATATTCAATAAATAGCTTGTATAAATCAATAATACTTAATATACTTCAAAGATTCAGGCGAGCAGCCGCTTGGCGATTTGTAAACAATCTGTCGCTGATTGCCAGTGGCGTAGGACAGCTGTTTGTCAACCGCGATACGTCACAGGCGCAGCGCTATTTTTAGATTGAAAAAATCGATATTGTCACCGGCTCATTTTTTGTGTATTGCTCCGCCGTGAATCATATTTCATAAATGTTCATAAATAAACAAATAATTGTAGAAATAAATGATGCAAAACTATAATAATAATACTTACAAATCAGAAGAAAACATATTCATAAAGCACAAAACATTTCAATAAGCATAAATAAACGGTAATCGGTCACGATGGCCACAGCTTGCATCTTGTTCTAGTCTGCACACGCCATTTTTCACTAACATAAATTAAACCCTGTGATTAACTGACAGTAATCCTATTTTAGAGCCGTGGGTGAGTGTTTTAGCTTGAACAATTGTCCAAGCCACACTTCTGACACCACTTTTATCCTAGCCTGTCATCAAGCGATGCTACAGGCGTGATGGGATAAACTTCTCTCGCACCACACAAAAAGATTTGTCAGTCGTACGAGAGGAATTGATTACACATTTTTATTGCCACTGGCTCTTGCAATACATCAAATGCACAAAACTGTCTCTAAGGCATCACACATGAATACACAGAGCTTCCTATCACTAGTCGTCCCTAGCCCTACTGCTAAATCTATCTATTCATCTAAAGAAATACGCATCGACTCTAAGCGATGTGTTCCCTACGAAGTCCGTCTCCCGTCTGCCTGTTCTCCGCGTGATGATTACACAGTACGCTGAGGGACCTCGTGCGTACTTCGGCTTTTGCGTGCTACATCATTCAACACGCTTAGAGTAGTCGCCTACTCTTGAGTTCTATTCTAGTTCTTGGTGTCTGTCACGTTGGCGTGAATACACCGTTACCAGAGTGCTTACTCTCTGGTTGACACTTCCGTGTCTCATGAGAGAACTGTTGACAGTTCCCCTTCCTATCTACTCCCTACACCTACCCTGCCCTCATGTTGGGGCACTGGGTTACCACTAATCTACTTGAGGTAGACCACTCATTCAGGGTGGTCTTCCCTCCTATCTATTCTAGTCTTTGACAGACGGCGGTAGTAAACATCACGTGACCAGCCATTTGCGAATAATGTCCATACATTAATAGCAAATTTTCGCTTATAAAGTCTCCCTTTTTGTAAACAATTGGCACTCAATGGGTTAGTTAGTTAGTTAGTTATCAGTTGGGGTATCTTCATTGCACTCCGGACATGTCCATAGGTGCTCAGATCCTCAATGGGTGATGTGGTCAATAGAGCACACTTCGTCTTTACTTTCCAGAACATTTCGTGGTGCTTAGTTTTGGCGGAGTCAACCCGGGAGCAATAGTGGGGATTCAATTATGTACGGGCTAACCATTCGCTATCGGCGCTATCGCGCTCTCGACAGCTTGTGCACTTGGTAAGCGAAATTTAAGGGGAAACAAATACCTCTTTATCACGGGAACATAATATTCATTTTATTGTTTTCAAGGGACATAACTAGCCAACGATTTTCTAAAGAAGCAATTAGTTACATTAATTGTTAAATATTTAAAATAATGACACCATCTATTTATACAATAATTTCGTCCTAAGTTTGAAATACTTTGACTGCTAAAAGTGAATAAAATGTACTTGTTAATGCAATATATACAATGTTTCAACACTGCAATCTTCGTGCACGATGTTAACGACTGTCCTGAATGGACTCCCTAGCATTGTTACTCTGGTTTCTCTTCACAAACGAACAAATCTTTCGCCTTTTCGTGTTTTAGATTTTTCATTGTGGTGATATTTCCGGAATTTCATCAACAGCAGACATGGCTTCAGTTAACAACATGGAATCTGTGGACATCGACCGTTTTCTCGAGGGGACACCGCTTCATAAAAAAGGTACGTTGGTTCTCACTATTACCGGACCTGGCGCGGCGGCCAAAGGCACGCCCCATTTAATTGCCAGCACGTTGCTCGGCCCATGCGGGGTGCCTGCTGGCGGAGTAGCAGACATCTACAGATATGAGACACCCACGCGGTGGTTTGTAAATCTGACCCAAGCTGCCCATGTGGCAGTTTACAAAGGCCTGCATGGCAAGATGATAAAACTGCCGACCGAGGGACTCGAAGTGTCGATTGAACACTTTGAAAAGGAACGGGAACGGGTGACGATCCATTGGCTCCCTAACACGATTCCTCCAGAGGGAGTAAAGTTCATCGTAAAACAGACAATGGGTGACGAAAATGCGGAAGTATTCCGCATCAAGTACGGTGGCGGAAAATGGGGAGTTCTTTGTACCCCAAAAAAACCAATACCTCATTACGCCAAGATTACAGCTCCTGGAGACCACCGTATTATGTTCACAATAGCGGGCCGTCGCACCGAATGCCCAACATGTGGCCTGGACTCACACTGGGCCAACAAATGCCCGAGCCGGAGGCAAAAGAAAGACAATATAAATATCACACAACCAACTGAAAGATCACAAGAAGATTTCTCCTCACTCGGGGGAAAACCTCAAACAATTTCGAACAACAAAAAACAAGATGTCGCCGAGACAGCCGGCCAAAAAGAAGCCACGAGGCCAGACGAGGCCTCAGAAACAGTGATAAAAACAACACAAGAAGACGAAAACGACGGCTTTCAAGTCGTCGGCCAAGGCCGAAAAAGACAATGGAGAGACTGAAGGAACTCGTCACCCAGCAAAGACGTGAAAGAAGAGGAGGAAGGGAACGTCCTCTTCCAACCAAACAAGAAATCCTCAAAAACACAAGAAAAACAGAACGAAAACAGCGATGAGGAAGGGCCACTTTTCATCAACACCGATACTGACACCGACGACGGAGACCAAGAGGAGGACGACAACAACAAAGGAAACACCACAGAGGGAGATAAAACCCAAAACTAAAGACAAGAAAGACAAAGGTACTAACTCTTAAACTACACATTAATTAGTTGTTTTTTTAAATTATTTATAAATGGCTGGCAATTTATGTTTAGTTAGTTTAAATATCCGTGGGATGAAAATGAAATTACAACATATAGTCACACTCATACACAAACACAAGCCAGATTTTCTTTTATTACAAGAAACTAACATCAAAACAGACTTTGAAGCAGCAGAATTAGTGACACGGCTAGGATTAAGAAACTCGTGTTTCAGTTTGGCGAAACATAACGTAGGGTCAGGGACAGCCATTCTCCAAATTTCCGACACGTGGACTATTTTTAGAACACACACAGACGCACAAGGTAGAATTTCCACAGTTCAAGTTAAAAACGACACACACTCATTTGTCATTGTGAACATACACGCACCACCTAACTACAATTATCAACCTCTATTTTATGAAAATTTAGACGACTTACTAACACAGACATACAGGGGACAAAATATTGTTCTTGCCGGCGATTACAATTGTGTTCTTGAAGATTTAGACGTGGTAGGTGGGGAGGTGAGAAAACAGCTGAGGAGAGCCGGCAGGGACAGTTTACATCAACTTGACACACTACGAAATATAAACGATACACACAACCTCACAGACGCATTCAGGCATACACACCCCGACAGTAGAGAAACGACATACACAAACAAAACACACAACAGATCATCTAGATTAGACCGGATTTACACGCCCGCAACACATCACATCATACAAACCAAACACCTACGGGAAACATTAGATTACACAGACCACAAAGCAATACTAGTACACATCAGCACAAACAGCACAAACACGCAGCCAAACAAAAGGTCACCTCACTGGAAGTTCAATAATTTATTATTGGAACACTCAGAATATGCAAAACATATGAAACAGCTCATACACACGTACACAGACAATATACCGACTGAGAACATCACACAATACTGGGACTTATTGAAAAACACCATACGAAGCAGAACACAACATCTAGCAACCATGATCCACAAAGACAGACTAAGACAGGAGCGCATCATACAGACAGCCATACGACTAACAAAACAAACAGACAGAGATGCACATCACTTACACACATTAGAAGCACAACTAGAAGAACACCAACAACACAGATATCTGGGTGCTCTTCTAAGAACAAAACTCAACACAATTACACAAGAGTCAGCTACGAGGCAATATTTAGCAATAGAACAGAATGTACAACGTAACAGACAAATAAGCAAAATATCAGACATGCAAGGAAACATGCAGACAGAAACACCACACATAGAGACTGCTTTCCAAAAACACTACACACAACTATTCACAGCAGAGACAGTCGACACACAGATACAAGACAACTTCTTACAGTACACAAAGAAATTATCTGACACAGACAAAGACACACTGGACACAGAACTGACACTGACGGACATAACACAGGCACTAAGCACACTAAACAAAGACAAAACTCCAGGACCAGACGGTTTGACAGTAGAATTCTACCAACACTTCTTTCCTATTCTAGGCAATCTTCTCCTCAAAGTCTATCAGGAAGCCTTTGACAAAAAAAATCTTCCGGACAGCTGCAACATGTCTTACATTACAATCATATGCAAGGATAAAACTGACAAAACACAACTGAAGAACTACAGACCAATTTCCTTACTCAACACAGACTACAAGATACTCGCCAAATCACTCACCAATAAACTTAAACCTTTCATGCCAACACTAATACACGCAGACCAACAGTGCAGTGTCAAAGACAGAAATATACACAATCACACACACCTCCTTAGAGACATTATTAACTACACACATGGAAAAGACTGTCCATCCTCCATCTTATCCTTGGATCAAGAGAAGGCCTTCGACAGAATTTCCCACACTTACCTACATAGGACACTAGAACACTGTAACATAGGAGAGTACTACAGGCAGTGGATACAGATCTTGTACAAAAATCCTGAGAGCAGAGTGTTGGTGAACCATTCACTGACAGCTAGCTTCAGGCTCACGAGATCGGTAAGACAAGGATGCCCCTTATCACCACTCCTGTATGTGCTCACTCTAGAACCTTTATTAGAGAAGATAAGGCAAGACACAAGTATTAAAGGAACCTTCCTGCATGGGATAGGAGAGCAGAAGCTCATCGCCTATGCAGATGACACTGCCTTCTTTCCCACCAGCAACACATCAATAAGGAATATACTCCATACCTTTACCCATTTTGGAAAAGGCAGTGGAGCCAAAATTAATGTACAGAAATCACAGATAATGGGCCTGGGAAAGTGGAAACAAAAGGCTGATTTCCCTCCAGATCTGAAACACATAGACACCATGAAGCTGTATGGGATCACATTTCCATGCGATCCCACAGAAACACACAGACAGACATGGCACGCACTGACCGAACAGATCACAGACATGTTACACAGGTATAGGTACAAGACATCCACAATATTTGGTAGAAGCACAATAGTCAACACATATATATTACCCAAAATAATATATTTAGCGACAGTACTGGACCCTCCTAAACAGACCGTCACAAACATAAACAAACAAATCAGACGCTTCATCTTCACCAACACGATACACAGCATTAAGCACAAAACTCTCATACAAGACAGGAAACAAGGCGGGATTTCACTACAGGACATCCAGACAAAAATACTGTCACTTAGAATCAGTCACATAGGTAAAATCATCAGACACCCAGAACAGAACAGACTAGCACTATACTACATAGGCCACAACATCAAACATCTCACACCTCTTAACAATGCAACTGCACACTACCAGGGAAGACTACCAACATTCTATCAGACATGCATACAGGCAATAAAAGGACACGAACAGTTAATACAGCAAACAACACACACAATATACAAACATTTAGTTAGAGAGCAAGCACCATCACTAAGACTTAGGATTAAAAGAGGACACAAATACTTCATGACAGACTTCACATGCACCTTTTCAAACCTACACAACAAACACATAACACCAAAAGCTAGGGAGATCACATATAGACTGTTATACAGTATGACCCCCACAACACAGGTAGAAGCATACATATCCAAACAATGTCAATTATGTAGAAACAACACACAAGAGACAGAGGAACACATTTATTATACGTGTCCAACAATTACTGCCACACGCGCAACACTCAAACACCTCATACAAACACACACAGGCAAACAAACCGACATATATAAAGCAATTTTTCTCAATACTATACCAAGGACATCTAAGGACATACATACAAAACTACTTGTAGCACTTTCTTACTACAGACAACTTATACGGACCTGCAGAAATTTTGCCAGATACAAACACCACACATATAACACACATTTAGTTTCCTTCATGTATACGCACAAAATATCACAACTCTTTCCAGAGTTGGTATAAATGGTATACCAACTCCGGAAATTTTGGAAATTTTTTGGTAATTTTGGTATACATGAGTGAGAGAAAGAAAGAAGAAACTGTGAATGAATGGTGAGAGGATGATTAAAAAGACCACATATGGTCAAAAGACCAACGGAAAATCCCTTATGTAAAGAATAGTGGAAGTATAAATGCTTGTTTTATTTGTTTCAATAATGGTTTCACCCTTATACACAAGGGGGAAAAGAAAAGAGGAGAAAAGAAAATTAAACTCCTCCCATTCCAATGTACTATTTATGAAATGTTTTGCTTTAAATGAACTTGTTGTGCTAAACTACCACCACAACTAAGATGATCATTTTAGTAAATAAAATCACATATCCTTTATACTAATATTATTATTATTATTATTATTATTATTATTATTATTATTATTATTATTATTATTATTATTATTATTATTTATTTTATTATTATTAGTATTATTAATACTATCATTAACATTATTATTTTTTACTATCATTACCCTACCCTTTTTATCCTTAGTATCATTAATTAAATAAGTATTAATGATATCACCATTATTATTTTACAACTTCATCCCCCATGTCCCCCCCCCCCTTTTTTTTTGTTTAAGGTTTGTTGCTTTTGCTACTACCCCCACTAATTTGTTTCAAACATTTGCCCTGCCTGTACCACCATTACAGTGGTCATAGGGACATTGGTGCAGTGAAACCAATTGGTGAGAGAGTAGTGAGGAAACAACATGTAAAGACTTTCCCCTATCCTTGTAGTCAATACCTACCTTATCATCCTTAGTATCATTGATGTTATAAGTATTATTGTATAATATAAGTATAATAATATATATATTACCATTGCTGGTTTTTATATTGGCTGTTATTACCCTCAGTATGTCTCTTCTTGTCATCATTATTATTGTCATCATTAGTAATAAAACAAAAACCCTTTCCCATGTGCCCCCCTCCCCTCGCTCATATTTGTTGTTGCCTTTGCTGATACCCACACCGGTTTGGTTCAAATATCTATCCTGCCTTTACCATCATTGCCCAGATAGTGGTGAAAAGGGCATTGATGGAGTGAAACAAATTGGTGAGAAGATGGCAAGGGAAACAAAAATGTAAAGATTGTTAAAATGTTGTGCAAATACTGATACTTGTTTACTTTTTACATAAAGTTTTTTTTTTTTTTTTAAAGAGGAAGGGAAAAAATGAATGAACCCTTACAAATAAGAAAGAAAAAAAAAGAAAAAAAAAAATAAGCAAGGAGAAAATGATAACCAACTCCTTTTACTTCTACTATTATTGAACATTGCATGTTGCAAGTATATGTATAATTTTTAAAAAAAAGGAAAAAAATAAGCAAGGAGAAAAAAGATAACCAACTCCTTTTTACACCTACTATATTATTTAACAGTGCAGGATGCAATTGTTATTGTATGTACCTGCCATGTTTTAACACCATTCCTAAGAAAATCATTTAGCCAATGGAATCACATGTTTGGAAAATGTGATCATTATCAAAACAAATCCTACCATTGTGTTTATAAATATTAGCATTGCTGTCATCACCCTCAGTAGTTTTTTTATTCCTTGTCATTATTATTATAAGATGTATTTCATGTAAACACCATTCCCAAGGTAATCAATTTAGCACATAAAATCACATGTTAAAACTATTATTTATTATCATTGAGTCTATCACTAGTCTCAGCACTGTTATTCCTTGTCACTATGATAATTATTTATGTATTTGGTTGTTACTTTGCATTATTATCATTGTAATCACTATTAATAGATATGGCTTTGTAAACGCGTATACTATCACATCCCCCTTTCCCACCCTGTTGATACTGTGATTGTTGTCTCTGCTGCCGCGCTCACCGTTTTGCTTCAGTTCTGCACCGCCATGTTTATCATCACCGAGGGTGATGGTACTTGGTAGGAGTTTTTGGAGCTGACAGGAGAGCGGGGCGGCAGGGGGAAAAATATGCAATGAATGAATCACCCATAATAAACGAGAAGTAGATAGTGAGCTTTACTAAAACACGACTACAAGAGACAAAGAGGGGAAAAAATAACAGCCCGCTACCATCACGCTTTTGATTTAAAATATTTCCTTACAACAATGTCAATGGAGAAATGTTTAAATGTATAAAATATTTGTAATTTTTGCGCATATGTCACCTACACGCCCACATGCAACGCTCTGTAAAAACACGCACACAAATACTGAACACACAGTACGCATGTAACAACACAAACAATACAAATGCAACAACTACCCCTCCTGCATTGTAAACTAGGATACTCCTTGACAACCCCCCCCCTTCCCCCCACCACCTTTCCGATACTGTTCGTTTTGATGCTGCTGCTGCCTTCACCGGTCGTTTTTAACAAGGTTTACTGCCCTTGTCCTCATTACCAGGTAGTGATGATGGTATTGGTGGGGTTGGAGCTGACAGGTGAAAGGGTGGCAGAGGAAAAAAAAATGGTATACTACCGTCTTGTTGTTGTTTGTACTCGTTTTCCGATTACCTTTCATTTCAAATGTAAATATGTTGAAATAAATGTTGTAAAAATTTGCGCATGTCACCTACACTTCCACATGCAACGCTCTGTAACAACACGAACAATACAAATGCAAAGTTTTCTTAAACACTCAATAAAAGTTTAAAAAAAAAAAAAAAATATTCTTTAATATTTTTTTGTGGCCTATTACAGGCCGGACAAAAATTCTATTATGATTTATGTAAACTTCTCGGCCTTTTGGCTAAGATCAAGTGTATTTGCTGGCCCTAATCCAGTAGTGCGCTTGGTCTGGTCGGAGGCCGGGATGATCATTCTCGGTCCCTTGGCTAAGATCAGACGCATTTGCTGCCCCCCCCCCCCCCCCCACAGTAGTGCGCCTGGTCTGGTCGGGGGCCGGGTGATCAAAAAGAAAAAAACACCTCACATAAGCATCACTTTAAATGTGGGCCTGGTGGACCACTGTGGGCAATAGCTCACAGTGGGACTAAGGGTCCACGCCAAAAACAGGGGAGGCGGGGAACCAGCTAGTCTGGGATGACCGCCAAACCCAAATTTAAAAAAAAAAAAAAAAAAAAATATTCTTTAATATACATATCCATGCAATGTTCAATAATAGTAGAAGTAAAAGGAGTTGGTTTTCTTTTTCTCCTTGCTTATTTTTTGGTCATATTTGTAAGGGTTCATTCATTTTTTCCCTTCCTCTTGTTTTTTTTTTTTTTTTACTTTTTGTAAAAAGTAAAACAAGCATCAGTATTAGCACAAACTTTTTTACAATCTTTACATTTTTGTTTCCCTTGCCATCTCCTCACCAATTTGTTTCATTCCGCCAATGCCTTCATCACCCTTATCTGGGCAATGATGGTAAAGGCAGGATAATTATTTGAACCAAACCGGTGTGGGTATCAGCAAAGGCAAACACAAACCATGAGCAAGGGGAGGGGGGCACATGGGAAAGGGTTTTTTGTTTATTACTAATGATGATAATAATAATAATGGCAAGAAGAGGCATACTGAGGGTAATAACAGCAATTTTAAAAAACAGCAAGGGTACTAATAGTTATGAAAATGATAACATTTTTACAATATGTGATTCCATTTGCTAGGATGATTTTCTTTGGAATGGTGTTAACATAGCCTAGCAGGTACATACACTTGCAAACTGCAGTATTTAGTAATACTTGGAGTAAAGGAGTGGGTTATATTTTCCTCCTTGTTTTTGTTTTTCTAAATGTAGGGGTTCATTCATATTTTCCTCTGTGTTCTCTCTTTCTTTTGTTTTTTTTTAATAAAAATCTAACCAAGCATTTGTATTGGCACAAGTGTTTACAGTATCATTGATTTGGTAACCATTTGTGATTTTGTATTCATTCATTCAACACTCACTCACATGATTCAAAGGGGGTGACAAAGAGAGGAAGGGACATGACCACTCTTTATGATGGTACAGGCTGGACAAATGTTTGAAACAAAATAGTGGGGGTAGTAGCAAAAGCAACAAACCTTAAGCAAAGGTGGGGGGGGGAACATGGGAGATGAAGTTGTAAATTAATAATGATGATATCCTTAATACTTTTCAAATTAATGATACAAAAGATAATAAGGGTAAGGTAATGATAGTAATAATAATCCATCCATCCATCATGTGCCTTGCCGGTAAGCGTGGGCGGTCATGTTCTGCCATCTCACTCGATCAACAGAGTCGTGGATCAGTTCCGTGTTTCTGTCTCGACCATGCCACAAGGCCAAGCCATCCAGATACTTGTTTCTAGGTCTTCCCCTTGGTCTGTTCCCCTCGATCTTACCAGTTGTCACCAAGTTCTCCAAATCATTTCTTCTCATAACATGCCCAAAAAATTGTGACTGTCTACGTCTAATGTCTCTGATGAGTTTACGATCTTCATTTGTTTCTTGAAGGACTTGTTCATTGGTCTTTCTGGCTGTCCATGGTATTCTTTGCATTTTCCTCAGAAACCACATTTCTACAGCCATCAGATGTTTTTCAGCCTGGCTGCTCATTGTCCAAGCTTCACATCCATATAAAAGTACAGGTTCTATGTAGCATCTCAACACTCTTTTTCTCGTTTCAATTGACATCTTTTTATTGGTCAGTATGTTTTTCATCTTGCTAAAGGCTACTTTTGCCATGGCGATTCTTGTTCTAATCTCTTCAAGGCATCTCCCATCAGATGTTATTACTGTTCCGAGATAATTGTACCTGCTCACTTGTTGAAGAATATTCCCATTTACTTGTATATTACATTGTGGTATTTCGTCCTTCCTAGTGACGACCATAATCTGTGTCTTTTTACAATTTAATTCTAACCCTAGTTGTTCACTGTGTGTAACAATCGCATCTACTAAATGTTGCAGGTCCTGTTCATTGTCTGCAATCAAGACTGTATCATCTGCATATCTAATGTTATTGATGCATCGTCCCCCAATGTTGATTCCTTCCATATCTTCAATATTTCTGAAAATACTTTCACTGTACAGGGAAAACAGATCTGGAGACATTACACATCCCTGTCTCACACCCCTTTTAATATGCTGATATTGGCTTACTTCATTATCAACTCTTATGGCAGCTTGTTGTTTCCAATATATGTTTTTTACAAGTCTAAGATCTTTTCCATCAATTTGTAGATCTTCAAGCATCCTTATCATGTTGACATGTCTCACTTTATCAAAAGCCTTTGTGTAGTCAATAAAGCAAAGGTGTAGATCTTTGTTTACTTCTATAGAACGTTCGATTATGTTTCTCAGTATATACACAGCATTTACTGTACCCTTGCCTTCCACAAACCCACATTGTTCTTCTCCTATTTCAGGTTGTATTTTCCTCCTAACTCTTTGCATGATAATTCTTAGCAAAATCTTCGTGATGTGACTCATTATACTAATTGTTCGATGTTGATCACATTCCAAGGCTCCTGATTTCTTTGGGATTGCAATAAATACAGAATTACATAACTCATGAGGTATATTTCCAGTATCATATATTGTATTAAGCAGACTGGTAACTTTATCTATTCCATATTCTTCTAAAGCATTAATCATTTCTGTTGTGACGCTGTCTGGACCGGGTGTTTTGCCAGATTTCATATGATTAAGAGCATTCTGAACCTCCATCTTCAAAATTGCTGGCCCTTCATTGTTATTTTGAACAATATATTGTTCGTCTCTGCTATCGTCATAAAGGTTTTTCACGTAATCTGACCATACATGTAAAATCTGATCTTTTTCTATTATGACTCTTCCATCTTTTGTCTTTAGGCAGCCTGCTGATGTACGTGTTCTTTGATTAGTAATCTCCTGAATTCTTTTGTGCATTAGTTTCGCATTTTTACTGTTGTGTTGTTTTTCAATTTCTCTGCAATTTTTCTCAAGCCATGTTTCTTTAGCCTCCTTACATAAGGTTCTGACTTTTCTGTGAATTTCTTCATATTTGGCAGGATTATTTTTGTTCTGTCTTCTTGTTTCCATTAGTTGTAAAATTTCTTCAGTCATCCATGTCTTACGGCCAACTTTCTTTACTTTTGGAATCGTTTTTTCTGCTGCACAACTGATTGAATTCTTCAGCATTTCCCATTGATCATCTACATCTTGAAATAGGATCTCTAGATCAGACAATAAATCAAATTTGTTCTTTACTTCTATGTTAAAATTATCTTGTATTTCTTTGTCAGTTTTCAATTTGCACAAGTCATATTTAGGGTTTCCTGCTGTATACTTGACTTTCTTTAACTTTACCCTCAATGTGCCAGTAATTAATCTGTGATCACTGTAACAGTCTGCATTTGGAACTGTTTTTACAACTGTTAATGCATTTCGAAACCTTTTGCTTATCAGGATGTAATCTATCTGGTTTTTAATCCTGCTGTCTGGACTCCTCCATGTCCATAATCTTCTAGGATGTTGTTTAAACCAGGTGTTTCCTACAACCAATTCTTGTTCTTTTGCCCATTCTACAAGTCTGTAACCTCTTTCATTTCTCTCTCCCAAACCATGGTTGCCTACACTGTATCCATCGCTTTGCTTTCCTATTTTTGCGTTGAAATCACCCATTATGATATTTATTTCTGATTTTTTACAGTTCTTTAAAGCAGACTCCATGTCATTATAAAATTCCTCTATACTTTCTTCACTGCTTTCACTTGTTGGGGCATATACTTGAATTACATTTATTTTAAAAGGTCTTCCGTTTAATTTTACTAATAGAACTCTGTCTGACACAGCCCAATATCCTTTGACAGAATTTGATGTTTGCTTATCTAATATAATGGCTACACCTCTTTGCTGTTCTTCTCCCCCCGAGTAAATAATCTTACAATCCTCTCCTGTCCTTATCCCTGCTCCTCTCCATCTCGTTTCCGATATTCCTAATATGTTAATCTTCTCCCTCTCCATTTCTTTTTTGATGTCCTCCAACTTTCCATCTGCATTCATTGTTCTAACATTCCAAGTTCCTACTTTCAATGATATTAATCTTTTGCACCTAGTAGCCTGTTGACGGTCTGGAGTCACCTGGTGCGCATGACTATCCCTACCGGGCGAGGCTGCTCCTATGGAGCACCCATTTACGCCGTTTCTCTGATTATCGATAAGTGAACACAACATGATTTTCTTGGCATTTGTAAAGAAGGTAGTTTGCCATTGCTTTCCTTCCCAGCAGTGACCATACTGGTCAGTGACCGTAGCCATTGTCTCCTCAAAAAAAGGAGATCCTCTGCCTACCGTCGTGAAGGTGGAGACCATAACCTACAACTATCTGTCGGCTGCTCTCCATCTTCATCCACCACCTGCACCCATGGCTTCACGTAACCCTGATCGGGGGGCTAAACGGGTACTCCACCTTGCCCAAGGGTGTCCCGTAGGCTAGCGGAGGGAAGGAGGCGCCTTACTTCTCCTTTGATAGGGGATACCCCTACCCCGCTACCCAGTAATAATAATAATGATCATAATAATAGTCGACATTTTCATAATAATAAAAATAATAAATAACAACAAACATATGTTAATAAAAATAGTAATAATAATAATAATAATAATAATAATAATAATAATAATAAATAGTATAACAGATATGTGATTTTATTTACTAAAGTGATAATATTAGTAGTGGTGGTGGTATAGCACAACAAGTGCATTTAAAGCAAAACATTCCATAAATAGTAATTTGGAATGGGAGGAGTTGATTTTCTTTTCTCCTTTTTTCTTTTCCCCTTATCTATAAGGGTAGAAACCATCATTTTGAAGCAAATAAAACAAGCATTTATACTTCCACTATTCTTTACATAAGGGATTTTCCATTGGTATTTTGACCATATGTGATCTTTTTTAATCATTCACTCACCATTCACTCACAGTTTCTACTTTCTTTCTCGCCCTCATGTATACCAAATTTGTAATAAATTAAGGAAGAGTACATATGATTTACTCTGGAAATAGTTATGATATCTTGTGTGTGTACATAAAGGACATTAAATGTGTGTTATATGTGTGGTGTTTGTATCTGGCAAAATTTCTGCAGGTCCATATAAGTTGTCTGTAGTAAGAAAGTGCTACAAGTAGTTTTGTATGTATGTCCTTAGCTGTCTGTGGTATTGTATTGAGAAAAATTGCTTTATATATGTCGGTTTGTTTGCCTGTGTGTGTTTGTATGAGGTGCTTGAGTGTTGCGCATGTGGCAGTAATTGTTGGACATGTATAATAAATGTGTTCCTCTGTCTCTTGTGTGTTTTTTCTACATAATTGACATTGTTTGGATATGTATGCTTCTACCTGTGTTGTGGGGGTCATACTGTATAACAGTCTATATGTGATCTCCCTAGCTTTTGGTGTTATGTGTTTGTTGTGTAGGTTTGAAAAGGTGCATGTGAAGTCAGTCATGAAGTATTTGTGTCCTCTTTTAATCCTAAGTCTTAGTGATGGTGCTTGTTCTCTAACGAAATGTTTGTATATTGTGTGTGTTGTTTGTTGTATTAACTGTTCATGTCCTTTTATTGCCTGTATGCATGTCTGATAGAATGTTGGCAGTCTTCCCTGGTAGTGTGCAGTTGCATTGTCGAGAGGTGTGAGATGTTTGATGTTGTGGCCTATGTAGTATAGTGCTAGTCTGTTCTGTTCTGGGTGTCTGCTGATTTTACCTATGTGACTGATTCTAAGTGACAGTATTTTTGTCTGGATGTCCTGTAGTGCAATCCCGCCTTGTTTCCTGTCTTGTATGAGAGTCTTGTGTTGAATGCTGTGTATTGTGTTGGTGAAGATGAAGCGTCTGATTTGTTTGTTTATGTTTGTGATGGTCTGTTTGGGAGGGTCCAGTACTGTCACTAAATATATTATTTTGGGTAATATGTATGTGTTGACTATTGTGCTTCTACCAAATATTGTGGATGTCTTGTACCTATACCTGTGTAACATGTCTGTGATCTGTTCGGTCAGTGCGTGCCATGTTTGTCTTTTTGTTTCTGTGGGATCACATGGAAATGTGATCCCATACAGCTTCATGGTGTCTATGTGTTTCAGATCTGGAGGGAAATCAGCCTTTTGTTTCCACTTTCCCAGGCCCACTATCTGTGATTTCTGTACATTAATTTTTGCTCCACTGCCTTTTCCAAAATGGGTAAAGGTGTGGAGTATATTCCTTATTGATGTGTTGCTGGTGGGAAAGAAGGCAGTGTCATCTGCATAGGCGATGAGCTTCTGCTCTCCTATCCCATGCAGGAAGGTTCCTTTAATACTAGTGTCTTGCCTTATCTTCTCTAATAAAGGTTCTAGGGTGAGCACATACAGGAGTGGTGATAAGGGACATCCCTGTCTTACAGATCTCGTGAGCCTGAAGCTAGCTGTCAGTGAATGGTTCACCAACACTCTGCTCTCAGGATTTTTGTACAAGATCTGTATCCACTGCCTGTAGTACTCTCCTATGTTACAGTGTTCTAGTGTCCTATGCAGGTAAGTGTGGGAAATTCTGTCGAAGGCCTTCTCTTGATCCAAGGATAAGATGGAGGATGGACAGTCTTTTCCATGTGTGTAGTTGATAATGTCTCTAATGAGGTGTGTGTGGTTGTGTATATTTCTGTCTTTGACACTGCACTGTTGGTCTGGGTGTATTAGTGTTGGCATGAAAGGTTTAAGTTTGTTGGTGAGTGATTTGGCGAGTATCTTGTAGTCTGTGTTGAGTAAAGAAATTGGTCTGTAGTTCTTCAGTTGTGTTTTGTCAGTTTTATCCTTACATATGAGTGTAATGTAAGACATGTTGCAGCTGTCCGGAAGATTTTTTTTTTGTCAAAGGCTTCCTGATAGACTTTGAGGAGAAGATTGCCTAGAATAGGAAAGAAGTGTTGGTAGAATTCTACTGTCAAACCGTCTGGTCCTGGAGTTTTGTCTTTGTTTAGTGTGCTTAGTGCCTGTGTTATGTCTGTCAGTGTCAGTTCTGTGTCCAGTGTGTCTTTGTCTGTGTCAGATAATTTCTTTGTGTACTGTAAGAAGTTGGCTTGTATCTGTGTGTCGACTGTCTCTGCTGTGAATAGTTGTGTGTAGTGTTGTTGGAAAGCAGTCTCTATGTGTGGTGTTTCTGTCTGCATGTTTCCTTGCATGTCTGATATTTTGCTTATTTGTCTGTTACGTTGTACGTTCTGTTCTATTGCTAAATATTGCCTCGTAGCTGACGTGTCAGAATCTCGAATGCCTCCAACCGAGATGCAGGAACATCGTTACGCCCGCCAGGCGAATAGTCCCCAACCGGGATGCAGTAACATCGTTACGCCCGCCAGACGAGTATTAGTTACCTGTCCGCAGGTTGCTGGCTGACGCGATAGCCAGCGGTCAGGCAAGGAGAAAGCAAGACTCACGCAGTCCTCGTGAAGCCAATCCACAGAGGGCAAGCGCTTTGCGAGAAACAGACAGACAGCTTGGGTACTCGGACCAGACAGGACGTGTGGGTAGAGAAAGGATTTGTGGTTTTGAAGAAAAAAAAATTTGTTGACTGACGACATTACGACCTACAATTACACTCAACGCCATACAAAACTAATCAAAACTTAGTGACAAGCATACACACCACATCAGATAGACGCTAATTTATTTCCTCCAAAAACAAAGCAGGTTTTCTGTGCCATCTGAAACCCTTGCCCGTAGAGGTCATTTGTGTTTTGAAGTAGCGACCCTACAGTTCCTAGCCCTAGTGTGAACCGTTCTCCACCGCATCCAGTACACTTGAGTATATTTTTCTTTCTATATACTTTCGGATGCAAATTTGGGCACAAATTGTAAGTTGAACACAATTGTAAATTTTTCACTTTACTAACAACTTGTAACAAATTGGGTGTCTGACAACTCATTTGCATTTAAATTTTCCATCATGTCTTCATTAAATAATTTCATCGAGATGGGTTTAAAGCTAAAGTTAACTGGTGACGAGTTAACAAAGTGGAGTGGAAAAAATACTCTGAATACCACGAACGCGAGCAGAGAGCGGCTGAAAGAGCTGCGAAAACAAAACAGGCAGAGTTAGATAGTGAATTAAGGAAGGCAGAAATCTCAGCTCAGAGTAAAAGAGAAGAGCTTGAGTTACAACTAAAAATTAAACAACTTGAAACTGATACTGCCATAGACAAAGAGTCTAAGAAAGCTCAAAGACTAGAGAAAGAAAACCAGTATAAAAAGTATCAAGGTATTGTAAGAAATTATACCTCAGGTGACTGCATTGCAGCCTTCACCCAAAATTTTGAAACCTTAATGGACCATTACCAGATCCCACTTTCTGAATGGAATATTATTTATATGAGGGGTACCTCTGAAAGTCATAGAGACTATCCCCAAAGACCTCAGAAAAGATTACCATTATCTAAAATCAAAGATTATGGCACATTTTATGCTAGATGAGGCAGGTTACAGAGAACAATTCAGCAAGTTGAGTCCAAAACCGACTCAAACGTTCTCTGACTACCTCTGCTTAGTCCGAGACATATTTACAAAATGGACTTCAGCAGCTAAAATAGATAAAGATTATCAGAAATGAGAAGATCTTATCATCAGGGATAAAGTCATCTCATCCCTTCCATCAGCATTTTCAAAATTGTTGCAAGAGAATGAATGTACGAGTGTAGATCAGATTGAGAGACGTGGTTCGGCTTATTATACAGCCAATAAACATTGTTTTGCTAGTGAAGCTATTGATACAAACTTTGTAGCATCGGCTAACTATGAAAAACCTCGATCAGAAACCTATAATAGGCAAAAACTATATAAGCCTACTTCTGAGAAATACAATCATTGTAGATATTGTAACTTTTCACACCACCAAGGTGAGATGTGTGAAAAGAACCCAGCACATCTTACATATCTACAGAACATCATAAATAGCCAAGATAAGGAACGTAAATCCTTCAAAAATGCACCTAAATGTTTCCTCTGTAAGGCGTACGGGCATTGGCGTCATGCTTGTAAAGGAAGGCAAATGACCAAGAAAGCAAATGCCGCCTTATTTGATAGTTCATCATCAGATGAAGAACAATCAGAGAAACAAACTGTGAACTCAGCACAGGCTGTTGACATGTTTAACGCAAATAAATGTACTGTTTGTAATACCTTTTATGAAGATGGCATTTTGACATGCGGCCACTCCATTCCTATTGCCAATGAAGAAGCTAATTTGGTAATAGATTCCAAAGGCAGAATAAACATCCACCAGGGATATGTGAATGGCAAGCCTGCTACAGTCCTTCGGGACACCGGCAGTTCACTTATTGGACTAAAGAGAAAGTTCATAATGCCTACAGACTATACAGGCAGGCATGTAACATGCAGAACATTCTCTGGAAATATTGAAAAGTACCCATTAGCATGGGCATATATTCAGAAACCTTTCCTCACTGGGAAAGTAAAATGCGCAGCATTAACTAACCCTGTGTGATATTATCATTGGAAATTTACCAGAGGTGAATGATATGCCTCATGATATAACATCTGTTTACATTGATGAGAACATAACATCATCACCATCACATGTCATCATTGATAATGTTATATCGCCAAATGAATGTATGGTAGCTAATGTAGCACTAAGATCTCATGACATCATTGATCAAACTATTTCATCACCATCTGATATCATTGAATGTGTGAACGCAGTAACCAGATCTACTGCTAGAGTGAAGGATGAAATTAATCAAACTGAGGCTATAGAAATGCTTAGCCCAGTGGTACTACCTCAAAAAACCATGAAGAAGACTTTTGTAACAGCCCAAAAGGCTGATCCTTCATTGTCTAAATATTTTAATCTGATCGACCAAAAGCCAAAGGTAACCAAGAATGCAAGATGGCATTTTGCTTTGAAAAATTGCATCCTCACCAGGTACTATACCAGAGGTGACAGCACAACAGAGCAAACTGTTTTGCCAGTTGAATATCGTAAGCAAGCCTTACATCTTGCCCATGATATACCTCTTGCAGGGCATATGGCATACTCTAAGACCAGATCAAGATTACTAACACAGTTTTATTGGCCCAAATTCTGCAATGACATTAAGCAATATTGCAGAAGTTGTGACATCTGCCAAAAACTAGTGAAGAAAGGTAAACACCCACAGGCAAAATTACAGATTACTGACTTAGCCAGTCGACCTTTTGAGAAAATATCTGTCGACATAGTGGGCCCTCTTAATCAGATAACAACCAGAGGGAATAAATATATTATTACCGACATTGATTTATGTAGCCGCTGGCCTGAAGCGATTCCGTTAAAGAACATAACTGCCAATGATATAATGGAAGTTTTCTTCCATATATTTTCACGGATAGGATTTCCAGACACTATCCTATCAGATAGGGGAAGTCACTTTCTTTCCGAAACTTTCTGCTTTCCACAACTAACTTCACAAAGACAATCTAAATATATCTCAACACTCTACAACACTGATGACACATCGCTTACATCAAGATGACATTCAGTAAGGACATAGACATCAAGTTTACAAGATGGCGACAAGGTCACAATGGCGACAACTTCACAATGTCGACAAGGTCAAAATGGCGACAAGTTACACAATCACTGATGTTCTACACGTTTAAATGATCAAACAAATGTATGTACTTTACGTTCACATCTAGCCTCCATATTCAAACAAATGTAATACTATATATGAGGATGAGCCTTTACGATCACATTTAAATGTACATTAAAGCTGGACAAAAGTCCTCACGTTCACAAATCTAGGTTCAAATCTTAATTAATTTAAAGTCGGACGATGCCCCCACGTTCACACATGTCAGGGTCTTAAACCTGGCTCGTTATACCTAACACATGTGAGACAAGTACAAGTACAACATGATTGGACTTTAGACACAACGACACGAAGTTCAATGGATTTATTTACAAGTCACATGCAATACGATCTAGTTTGGCATGTGATGATCATTACAATACATATACAATACATCAATACACTTACAGACAACCCACAGCTTCACAGCCTATCTCACAAGATGTACAAGCACTCGACTTTCGGGCACAGAACTACACAAAGCCTTTCTCTACCCACACGTCCTGTCTGGTCCGAGTACCCAAGCTGTCTGTCTGTTTCTCGCAAAGCGCTTGCCCTCTGTGGATTGGCTTCACGAGGACTGCGTGCGTCTTGCTTTGTCCTTGCCTGACCGCTGGCTATCGCGTCAGCCAGCAACCTGCGGGCAGGTAACTAATACTCGCCTGGCGGGCGTAACGATGTTACTGCATCCCGGTTGGGGACTATTCGCCTGGCGGGCGTAACGACGTTCCTGCATCTCGGTTGGAGGCATTCGAGATTCTGACACACTCTTGTGTAATTGTGTTGAGTTTTGTTCTGAGAAGAGCACCCAGATATCTGTGTTGTTGGTGTTCTTCTAGTTGTGCTTCTAATGTGTGTAAGTGATGTGCGTCTCTGTCTGTTTGTTTTGTTAGTCGTATGGCTGTCTGTATGATGCGCTCCTGTCTTAGTCTGTCTTTGTGGATGATGGTTGCTAGATGTTGTGTTCTGCTTCGTATGGTGTTTTTCAATAAGTCCCAGTATTGTGTGATGTTCTCAGTCGGTATATTGTCTGTGTACGTGTGTATGAGCTGTGTCATATATTTTACATATTCTGAGTGTTCCAATAGTGAATTATTGTACTTCCAGTGAGGTGACCTTTTGTTTGGCTGAGTGTTTGTGCTGTTTGTGCTGATGTGTGCTAGTATTGCTTTGTGGTCTGTGTAATCTAAAGTTTCCCGTAGGTGTTTGGTTTGTATGATGTGATGTGTTGCGGGCGTATAAATCCGGTCTAATCTAGATGATCTGTTGTGTGTTTTGTTTGTGTATGTCGTTTCTCTACTGTCGGGGTGTGTATGCCTGAATGCGTCTGTGAGGTTGTGTGTGTCGATGATATTTCGTAGTGTGTCGAGTTGATGTAAGCTGTCCTTGCCGGCTCTCCTCAGCTGTGTTCTCACCTCCCCACCTACCACGTCTAAATCTTCAAGAACACAATTGTAATCACCGGCAAGAACAATATTTTGTCCCGTGTATGTCTGTGTTAGTAAGTCGTCTAAATGTTCATAAAATAGAGGTTGATAATTGTAGTTAGGTGGTGCGTGTATGTTGACTATGACAAAGGAGTGTGTGTCGTTTTTAACTTGAACTGTGGAAATTCTACCATGTGGGTCTGTGTGTGTTCTAAAAATAGTCCACGTGTCGGAAATTTGGAGAATGGCTGTCCCTGTTTGACCAAACTGAAACACAAATTTCTTAATCCTAAACGTGTTACAAGTTCTGCTGCTTGAAAGTCTGTTTTAATGTTTGTTTCTTGTAGTAAAATAAAATCGGGTTTGTGTTTGTGTATGAGTGTGACTATATGTTGTAATTTCATTTTCATACCACGAATATTCAAACTAATTAAACATAAGTTGTCTGCCATTTTTAAAATTAAATTTAAACAATATGGTGGTTAATTTAAGTGATTACCTTTATCTTTTCTGTGGTAATTCAAATGTGGGTCGTGTCTTCGGTTGTGATAATGTGTTTGTGGTCTTCGTTCTCCTCGTGGTCTTCGTCGGTGTCTTCATCAGTGTTTATAAAAAGTGGTCCTTCATTGTCCCTGTTTTCATTTTGTTTTGTAGCAGTTTTCTTGCATGGTTTGGAAAGGGAAGGGGAAGATCTTCCTTCCTCTTCTCTTATGTCTTTGTTGTTTGAGGAATTCCTTCTCTCTGTCCACTGTCTTTTTCTGCCGTAGTGGACGGTTTTGAAACCGTCGTCGTTGGTATCTTGTGAAATTGTTTTTGTTTGGGTTTCTGCGGCTGTCTCCGTGGTCACCGGTCTGCCAGTTACCTCGACGTCATCTTGGACAGCGTTGTTTTTCTGTGTGTCGGCCTTACCGGTGATTGCTGGGAAATCCTCTTGTGTTGGTTCAGAAGTTTTCTTGTTATTGTCTTTCTTCTATTATTGAACATTGCATGCATATGTATATTTAAAAAAAAAAAAAAAAAAAAACAATAAGCAAGGAGAAAAAAGATAACCAACTCCTTTTTACACCTACTATATTATTTAACAGTGCAGGATGCAATTGTTATTGTATGTACCTGCCATGTTTTAACACCATTCCTAAGAAAATCATTTAGCAAATGGAATCACAGTTTTGGAAAATGTGATCATTATCATAACAAATTCTATCACTGTGTTTATTAGCATTGCTGTTATCACCCTTAGTAGTTTTATTCCTTGTCATTATTATTAAAAGACGTATTTCATGTAAATACCATTCCTAAGATAATCATTCTAGCAAATGGAATCACAATTCACATGTTAAACTATTATTTATTATCACTGCTGTTATTATCTTTGAGTTTATCACCCTTAGCAGTTTTATTCCTTGTCATTATTAATATTATATTATTTATGTATTTGGTTGTTATTTGCATTATTATCATTGTAATCACTATTAATATTTATGGCTTTGTAAACGCGTATACTGTCACATACCCCTTTCCCACCTTTTGATACTGTGATTGTTGTCTCTGCTGCCGCCCTTACCGGTTGCTTCTAAACAGTATTTGCACCGCCATGTTTTATCATCACCGAGGGGTGGTGATGGTACTTGGTAGGAGTTTTCAGGCTGACAGGAGAGCGGGGCGGCAGGGGAAATAATAACAGCGCACTACCATCACGCTTTTGTTTTAAAATATTTCCTTACAACAATGTCAATGGAGAAATGTTCAAATGTATAAAATATTTGTACTTTTTGCGCATATGTCACCTACACGCCCATATGCAACGCTCTGTAAAAACACAAACAATACACTTTGCAACGATTTTAACACTCAATAAAAGTTTAAAAAAAAAAAAATTCTTTAATACCAGATGTTTAAAGACAAATGCCCGAGCCGGAGACAGAAGAAAGGCAATCCCCAACAAACAACTGAAAGACCACAAGAGGATTTCCCCGCACTCGGGGAAAAACTTCAAACGAACTCGAACCACAAAAAACAAGATGTCGCCGAGACAGCCGGCCAAAAAGAAGCCACGAGGCCAGACGAGGCCTCAGTAACAGCGACAAAAACAACACAAGAAGACGAAGACGACGGTTTTCAAATCGTCAGCCACGGCAGAAAAAGACAATGGGGAGACAGAAGAAACTCGTCACCCAGCAAGGCCATGAAAGAAGAGGAGGAAGGAAACGTCCCCTTCCAACCAAACAAGAAATCCTGAAAAAGAGAACGAAAACATCGATGCGGAAGGGCGACTTTTCATCAACACAGATACTGACACCGACGACGGAGACCAAGAGGAGGAAGACAACAACGAAAGAAACACCACAGAGGGAGATAAAATCCACAACTGAAGACAAGACAGCAAACGGTACTAACTTCACACCTACTCATTTTTTTTTTTTTTTTTAGTTTTTAAATTATTTATAAATGGCTGACAATTTATGTTTAATTAGCTTAAATATCCGTGGTATGAGAATGAAATTAAAACACATTATCACACTCATACACAAACACAAGCCAGACTTCATTTTACTACAAGAAACAAACATCAAAACAGACTTTGAAGCAGCAGAATTAGTGACACGTTTAGGATTAAGAAATTCGTGTTTCAGTTTGGTGAAACACAACGTAGGCTCAGGGACAGCCATTCTCCAAATTTCCGACACGTGGACTATTTTTAGAACACACACAGACCCACATGGTAGAATTTCCACAGTTCAAGTTAAAAACGACACACACTCATTTGTCATAGTCAACATACACGCACCACCTAACTACAATTATCAACCTCTATTTTATGAACATTTAGACGACTTACTAACACAGACATACAGTGGACAAAATATTGTTCTTGCCGGTGATTACAATTGTGTTCTTGAAGATTTAGATTTGGTAGGTGGGGAGGTGAGAACACAGCTGAGAAGAGCCGGCAGGGACAGCTTACATCAACTTTACACACTACGAAATATCATCGACACACACAACCTCACAGACGCATTCAGGCATACACACCCGACAGTAGAGAAACGACATACACAAACAAAACACACAACAGATCATCTAGATTAGACCGGATTTACACGCCCGCAACACATCACATCATACAAACCAAACACCTACGGGAAACATTAGATTACACAGACCACAAAGCAATACTAGTACACATCAGCACAAACAGCACAAACACGCAGCTAAACAAAAGGTCACCTCACTGGAAGTATAATAATTCACTATTGGAACACTCAGAATATGTAAAATATATGACACAGCTCATACACACGTACACAGACAATATACCGACTGAGAACATCACACAATACTGGGACATATTGAAAAACACCATACGAAGCAGAACACAACATCTAGCAACCATGATCCACAAAGACAGACTAAGACAGGAGCGCATCATACAGACAGCCATACGACTAACAAAACAAACAGACAGAGATGCACATCACTTACACACATTAGAAGCACAACTAGAAGAACACCAACAACACAGATATCTGGGTGCTCTTCTCAGAACAAAACTCAACACAATTACACAAGAGTCAGCTATGAGGCAATATTTAGCAATAGAACAGAACGTACAACGTAACAGACAAATAAGCAAAATATCAGACATGCAAGGAAACATGCAGACAGAAACACCACACATAGAGACTGCTTTCCAACAACACTACACACAACTATTCACAGCAGAGACAGTCGACACACAGATACAAGACAACTTCTTACAGTACACAAAGAAATTATCTGACACAGACAAAGACACACTGGACACAGAACTGACACTGACAGACATAACACAGGCACAAAGCACACTAAACAAAGACAAAACTCCAGGACCAGACGGTTTGACAGTAGAATTCTACCAACACTTCTTCCCTATTCTAGGCAATCTTCTCCTCAAAGTCTATCAGGAAGCCTTTGACAAAAAAAAATCTTCCGGACAGCTGCAACATGTCTTACATTACACTCATATGTAAGGATAAAACTGACAAAACACAACTGAAGAACTACAGACCAATTTCCTTACTCAACACAGACTACAAGATACTCGCCAAATCACTCACCAACAAACTTAAACCTTTCATGCCAACACTAATACACCCAGACCAACAGTGCAGTGTCAAAGACAGAAATATACACAACCACACACACCGCATTAGAGACATAATCAACTACACACATGGGAAAGACTTCCATCCTCCATCTTATCCTTGGATCAAGAAAAGGCCTTCGACAGAATTTCCCACACATACCTGCATAGGACACTAGAATTTTGTAACATAGGAGAATACTACAGGCAGTGGATACAGATCTTGTATAAAACTCCTAAGAGCAGAGTGTTGGTGAACCATTCACTGACAGCTAGCTTCAGGCTCACGAGATCTGTAAGACAGGGATGTCCCTTATCACAACTCCTGTATGTGCTCACCCTAGAACCTTTATTAGAGAAGATAAGGCAAGACACTAGTATTAAAGGAACCTTCCTGCATGGGATAGGAGAGCAGAAGCTCATCGCCTATGCAGATGACACTGCCTTCTTTCCCACCAGCAACACATCAATAAAGAATATACTCCACACCTTTACCCATTTTGGAAAAGGCAGTGGAGCCAAAATTAATGTACAGAAATCACAGATAATGGGTCTGGGAAAATGGAAACAAAAGGCTGATTTCCCTCCAGATCTGAAACACATAGACACCATGAAGCTGTATGGGATCACACTTTCATGTGATCCCACAGAAACACAGAGACAGACAGGGCACGCACTGACCGAACAGATCACAGACATGTTACACAGGTATAGGTACAAGACATCCACAATATTTGGTAGAAGCACAATAGTCAACACATACATATTACCCAAAATAATATATTTAGCGACAGTACTGGACCCTCCCAAACAGACTGTCACAAACATAAACATACAAATCAGACGCTTCATCTTCACCAACACAATACACAGCATTCAGCACAAAACTCTCATACAAGACAATGGACAAGGGGGGATTGCACTACAGGACATCCAGACAAAAATACTGTCACTTAGAATCAGTCACATAGGTAAAATCATCAGACACCCAGAACAGAACAGACTAGCACTATACTACATAGGCCACAACATCAAACATCTCACACCTCTTAACAATGCAACTGCACACTACCAGGGAAGACTGCCAACTTTCTATCAGACATGCATACAGGCAATAAAAGGACATGAACAGTTAATACAGCAAACAACACACACAATATACAAACAATTAGTTAGAGAACAAGCACCACCACTAAGACTTAGGATTAAAAGAGGACACAAATACTTCATGACTGACTTCACATGCACCTTTTCAAACCTACACAACACATAACTCCAAAAGCTAGAGAAATCACATATAGACTGCTAAACAATATGACCCCCACAACACAGGTAGAAGCATACATATCCAAACAATGTCAATTATGTAGAAACAACACACAAGAGACAGAGGAACACATTTATTATACATGTCCAACAATTACTGCCACACGCGCAACACTCAAACACCTCATACAAACGCACACAGGCAAACAAACCGACATATATAAAGCAATTTTTCTCAACAATATACCAAAGACAGCTAAGGACATACATACAAAACTACTGGTAGCACTTTCTTACTACAGACAACTTATATGGACCTGCAGAACCTTTGCCAGATACAAACACCACACATATAACACACACTTAATTTCCTTTATGTACACACACAAAATATCACAACTATTTCCAGAGTAAATCATATGTATTCTTCTTTATTGTATTACAAATTTGGTATACATGAGTGCGAGAAAGAAAGAAGAAACTGTGAGTGAATGGAGAGTGACTGACTAAAAAGATCACATATGGTCAAAAGACCAATGAAAAATCCCTTATGTAAAGAATAGTTGAAATATAAATGCTTGTTTTATTTCTTTCAAAATGATGGTTTCAACCCTTATAGATAAGGGGAAAAGAAAAAAAGGAGAAAAGAAAATCAACTCCTCCCATTCCAAATTACTATTTATGGAATGTTTGCTTTAAATGCACTTGTTGTGCTATACTACCACCACTACTAAGATTATCACTTTAGTAAATAGAATCACATATCTATTATACTATTTATTATTATTATTATTATTATTATTATTATTATTATTATTATTATTATTATTATGCTTATGTCTACTATTATTACGATCATTATTATTATTACTTTCATTACCTTACCCTTATTTTCTTTAGTATCATTAATTTGAAAGTATTACGGATATCATCATTATTAATTTACAAGTTCATCTCCCATGTTCCCCCCTTTGCTTAAGGTTTGTTATTTTGCAACTACCCCCACTGGTTTGTTTCAAACATTTGTCCTGCCTGTACCATCATTAGAGTGGTCATGGGGACATTGGTGGAGTGAAACCAATTGGTGGGAGGGTAGCGAGGGAAACAAATGTAAAGACTTCCCCCTTTTCCTTGTAGTCAGTACTTACCTTATTATCCTTAATATCATTAATTTTATAAGTATTAATGATATCATCATTAGTAATTTACAATTTCATCTCCCCTGTGCCCCCCTTGCTTATGGTTTGTTGCTTTTGCTACTACCCCCACTGGTTTGTTTCAAACATTCGTCCTGCCTGTACCATCATTAGTGGTCAGAAAATGCATCGGTGGAGTGGAACCAATTGGTGAGAGTGTAGCGAGGGAAACAAAAATGTAAAGTTTTCCCTTTCTATTTGTCACCCCCTCTGAATCATGTGAGTGAATGTTGAATGAATGAATACAAAATCACAAATGGTTACCAAACCAATGATACTGTAAACACTTGTGTTAATACAAATGCTTGGTTAATTTTTATTAAAAAAACAAAAGAAAGAGAGAGCACAGAGGAAAATTTAGGGGGGGGGGGGGAAACAAGGAGGAAAATATAACCCACTCCTTTACTCCAAGTATTACTAAAAACTGCAGTTTGCATTCGTATGTACCTGCTATGCAATGTTAACACCATTCCAAAGAAAATCATCCTAGCAAATGGAATCACATGTTGTAAAAATGTTATCATTTTCATAACTATTATTACCATTGCTGTTTTTTTTTTTAAATTGCTGTTATTACCCTCAGTATGTCTCTTCTTGTCATTATTATTATTGTCATCATTAGTAATAAAACAAGAACCCTTTCCCCATTCCCCCCCCCCCCCCGCTCATGGTTTGTTGTTGCCTTTGCTGACACCCACACCGGTTTGGTTCAAATATTTATCCCGCCTTTACCATCATTGCCCAGAGAGGAGTGGTAAAGGCATTGATGGAGTGGAACCAAATTGGTGAGAGGGTGGCAAGGGAAACAAAAATGTAAAGATTCCCCTTTTCCATAACCCCCATTCACATGTAAATGTGTTGAGGAAATGGAATATGCTAATGGAAAATTTCCTATGTTGTAATCACAAAATATCACAGATATCCCCAGAGTAAACACAAGTACACTTCTTTATGATTGTAAAATTTAGTACACATGAGTGCGAGTAAGAAACAAGAAAATGTGAGTGAATAACGAATGAATGAATACAAAACCACATATGTTTACCAAACCAATGAGATTGTAAAAATGTGTGCTAATTCAGATGCTTGTTTACGTATTACAAAAAAAAAAAAAAAAAAAAAAGAACAAATGAATGAACCCTTACAAATAAGGGGGAAAAAATAAGCAAGGAGAAATAGATAACCAACTCCTTTTACTTCTACTATTATTGAACATTGCATGTTGCAAATATATGTACCTGCTATGCTATGCTAACACCATTCCTAGGAAAATCATTCTAGCAAATGGAATCAGTTTTGGAAAGTGGGATCATTATCATAACTATTATTATCATTTCTGTTACTATCAGTACTGTTTATCACCCTTAGTAGGCTAATGTTTGTCATCATTATTATTGATGTATTTTTTTTATTTGCATAGTATTATTATAGTTACCTTTATTAATATATATTTATAACCTCATTTCCCATGTGACCCCCCCCCCCCTTCCCTTGCTCATGGTTTGTTTGTTTGCCTTTGCTGATACAATCACCCTTTGGTTCCAAAAATTATCCTGCCTTTACCATCATCACCAGAGAGTGGTGATGGAGAAAATTAAAGTGGTAGGTCCAAATGGGTGAGAGTGGGACAATGGAAACAAAAATGGAAAGGTTTATCCTTCTCCCTATCTACTCCCCTTCACATGTAAATATGCCCAATGAATAAAATATGCACACGTCACATACACGCCCACATGCAACGCTCCGTAAACACATCTACACAAATACTAAACACACAGAACGCATGTAACAACACAAACATTAAAAATGCAACCACTACCCCGATACTGTTTACACCTCCCAATCCCACCATCTTGACACTGTTTGTTTGTTGATTCTGTTGCCGCCATCTCCGATCGGTTCAGACTTTTTATACTGCCAGTTTCATCATTACCGAGTGGTGGTGATGAAATTGGAGGTTTTAGAGCCGACAGGAGAGGGAGACGGCAGGGGAAATAATATCGGTGCACTATCATCATGCTGTTGTTTCAGTAAGGGGTTACCCTACAACAAATTCAATGTAGAAATGTTTAAATGTATAAAATATTTGTATCTTTTGCGCATATGTCACCTAAACGCCCACACACAACGCTCTGTAAAAACACAAACAATACACTTTGCAACGATTTTAACACTCAATAAAAGTTTTTTTTTTTTTTTTAATTTACTATACAATTCACAACGACTTTAACAGTCAATAAAAGTATTTTAAAAGAAAGAAAAAAAAGTAGATTGCCTTGTACTCGAGAAACGACAAACATATTGAGCAACAGCACTGGAGCGAAATATTTTACTGTTATTTACGCGCGGCACTGTCCGGGTTTCCTTCTAATAAAATAAATAAAAGAAATGTTTGCATATACTTTACAGGACATCGCTGTCAACATCAGCATATGTCAACTGATTGTTGATTTCTTGGCAAGATTACGCTCAGTAGTTTGCCATCGCTTTCTGAGCGGCCGGCTCACATATCCTGTAAGTTACCGACGCAGCGAGAACCGCCACCGATTCTCGGGAACGTCACGTTACTCACGTGAGTGTACCGGATTACAGAGAAAGTCGCTAACTCATAGGCCAGGGAGGGCGGCACAATCAAATTACAAAGAACTATAATGTCTCAGGGTCATAACAATACAAAGAATTAGGGATGATATTTACAGAGACGTGACAACTATGTTGCCCAGTGGACATAGACAATAGATAAGGACTGACTACCAGTAGACCAAGATGATTCCTAACGGGACAAACCATTGATTGACTTCAATAAAACAATGAAGCATATGACATTAGTGTCATTAGGGATGTGACAAATCATTTACGACAACGATAACAAGGGAAATAACTTCTTCTTCTTCTTCTTCTTCAGCGTTCCGAACCATTGAGGTTCTTTGCTGCAGATACAATCCGTCTCCATTCGTCTCTCTGGTGGACCTTCTCTTGCCAGTCGTTGATTCCAAGTGCTTGTAGGTCTTACATGTATTATCTCTCCACCGCCTTCTTGGTCTACCTCGGGGTCTACGGTCATTTATTTCCTGAGTGTAAGCGAGTTTTGTTTCCCTATTATCTTCCATTCTTTCTATATGCCCCAGCCATTGTAGTCTATTAGCCTTCATGATACCAGTGATTAGCGGGGACTTAAACAGATCATAAATGTCTTTGTTACTTCTTCTTTTCCACTCTCCACTTTGTGTATCCCTAATGGGTCCAAAGATGCGTCTTAAAATTTTGTTCTCAAAGGTTTGTAACAAGGCTTCGTCTCCTTTCGTTGTACTCCAGGTTTCAGAGCCATACAGCACAACTGGTCTGATCAGTGTTTTGTATATTGTGATTTTGGTGTTACGAGATAGCGCCTTTGATTTTAGTAGATGTTGTAGTGCATAGTATATCTTATTTTCAGAGTTGATTCTAGTTTGTATTTCTTCCCTTATGATATTGGAGCAGATGAAGATTGTACCCAGGTATTTGTATGTTTCCGTTCTTTTAATGGTCATATTATCTATTTGTATGTGGCCAGAGTTTCTAGCCATTCCGTCTCTTGAAATTACCATATATTCTGTCTTATCTTGGTTGATAACCAGCCCCATCTGTTGGGCTTTTCCCTTTAAGTGAGTCAATATTTCCAATGTCTTTTGTTCACTTTGCCCTATAATATCTATATCATCTGCATAACCAAGCAGCTTGGATGTTCCTCCAACATCATATTCCTCCTTTACCGTCCTTACAACTTTCTCTAGAGCCAGATTGAAGAGTAGCGGCGATAGTGCATCACCCTGTTTCAAGCCAGATGTTATTTGGAAGGGGTCTGATTTCCTGCCTTTATATGTTACTATATTATAAGTATCTTCCATGCATAGTCTGGTCATGTTGATTAACTTCCTTGGTATTCCAAATTCCTGCATAGCATTCCATAGACTATTCCTATGGACACTATCATAAGCCTTTTTAAAATCCACAAAAATGTTATGGAGATCTCTTTTATATTCCCAATGTTTCTCGGCTATTTGTCGTAAGATAAATATCTGATCTATTGTTGATCTGTTTTGTCTAAAACCCGCCTGGTAGTCACCTAATATGTCTTCTGAATATGGTTTTAGTCTATTTAGTAATACTGCGGATAGTATCTTATAGCTTGTGGACAGTAGTGATATTCCTCTATAATTTCCACATTGGAACTTGTCTCCTTTCTTAATAACACGACTGTTAATTATTGCAAGGGACAATACCCAAAGAATAAATGGAATAAAATCATAGTGACATAAAATTGAACAATCAAGCAGCATTATAAGCCGCTTGGTTATTTAATTACAAAGACATGTGGTAAAAATGAATTCTTTGTAAACTATTATCTTTTGCAGGATAACAAAAAAAATTGCAATTACATGTTTAGAAATATTTTTATTTTCTAATCCTAAATTTGAATTATCTATAGTTATTGATATGTCATTACCGTGTATATGTGTAAACCTTATTTTTCATTTCCATTTTTGAAGGGTACATTTACATTGCCTTGTACTCGATAAACAACAAACATATTGAGCAACAACAAAAAATTTTTTTACTAAAGATTTCCGTGGAGAGGCGCAATATAATGAGTCTAAAGACTATATTTCAGACCCTACACCGTAGGGTATATTGGAATAAATGTTACGAATGGTTTAAAATGCAACATATCATCATATGTTATTCCGGGGAACGTGGGAATCTTGTATGTTAGTATATAGTACCGCTACCAGCCTTTTTCACGAGTTTGTAAGAAATTAAATTTCACACGTCATCCAAAAACTGACATGTGACAATGCTCCGTAGCACACAATGAAACTTTACGAATAAACGGCAAAATCTTGAAGGAAAAAAAAAATATTCTTAGTACTCTGTTGAACTATCTGGGAGTTCGAGGTGACATTTTGTGCCAGTCTAGGTCCCTTCTGGGTTTGTACTTTGGCCGGACATTTATTACTCCAGTGGGAGTCTTCCCCACAGACTGTACACACCGTACGGCGCCCCGGAACTGTGATGAAGAGACGGTGTAGCGTATCTTCTACCCCGTCCAACTCCATGTCCACGTAATGTGGCAGAGGTTCTTTTGGGTTGCACAGAAGTAACCACTTGTCTGTGCTGTTTTTCAGCTTATGCACTTCCGCGTTTATATCTCCCGAAATATCCGAGGCTATTTGCTTCACTGTCTCAATCTTTGCGATTGTAGGCATCCAGTGAATCATAGCCTTGGTCTTTTCCTTCTCTATGTTTTCAAATACAATAGTTACTTTAGGATCCTGCAGTTCATGCTTCATCCCGTGAAGCCGTTCATAATGAGCCGCCTTTGCTTCCGGTGTCAGCGTAGCGTACCATCTTTTAGGGTCCTCAAAACGGTAGATGGATTTTATCCCTTCCCTACCGATCCCACAAGGCCCCCTCAAGACGCTCGCCATCAGCGAGTAGTTGAACCGGAATACATGAGGTCCTGATATAGAAAACACAAGTGTGTTTGCTTGGTGGAACGCTCCTCCCTCGAAACCTTCACTCGTGTTGACTTTGACACGTTTAACAATTTGGTTTTCCATCTTATATGATCCGTGACAGAGGAAATCTTGAATACAGATTTACACGTGGTGAAAACAATTGAAAACACTTCCACACAATTGAAATCACTGATATGTTTGAATAATCCGTGACAGAGGAAATCTTTAATGCAGATGTACACGTGGTGAAAACAATCGAAAACACTTCCACAAAATTGAGATGACTGATATATTTGAATAATCCGTGACAGAGGAAATTTTAATCCAGATCTACACGTGGCGATACAACTATCGAATTCACTTCCACAAAATTAAAAATCACAGATATTTATAAAATAATTCGTTAGTAAGGATAAGGAGGATGAAGACGGTTTCCAGCTGGTCAGTCGGAAAAGGGGACACTCAATCAAGAGCCTGTCTGACGGGGGGAGCTCGACACCTCCAGCCTGCCAAACACCTGTTACCACGCTGCCGCCCCTCAACAACCACGACTACCCTACACTGCCTGAAGCGCACAGGTCAAACAAAAAGAAATGTGTAAGTAATTATACTGAACAGATAACGTCCAGCGCCATGACTGGAATAGACAGTGATAATATTAACACACCACCACGACAAAGAAATCTGTCAGATTATTCACCACGCCTCGTTATTGACTTAGAGATTTCAAGCCCTGCGAAGGATTCTACTGACTATCTCCAGAAATGATAACATGAATACAGACAGTCTGAAACTAGAAACGTAATTATACTCAAACGTTTCTTATATTACAACAAAAATGGCAGCGGAAATTAAAATAATGAGTATTAATATTCGAGGTATAAGATTCAAAATTAATCATTTTATACCACTCATACACAAATATAAACCTGATTTTATACTCATTCAGGAAGCTAACGTTAAAACCGACGAACACACATCGTATATCACAACATGCTTAGGTCTAAGACACTCATGTTTTAGTCTTAATACTCAACATATCGGATTGGATACAGCAATAATACAGACATCGGACAGGTGGCAAATTATAGAGAAGGACAGGGACTGCCAGGGTAGGATAGCCATAGTACAGGTGGGAAATAACATAAATAAATACACAATTGTAAACATACACGCACCGCCTGACTACAGAATTCAGCCGCTCTTCTACCAAACACTGGAAAATTTATTATCACGCTCATATCGGGGTCACAACATCATTCTAGGGGGCGATTTTAACTGCGTACTTTCGGCGCACGACCTTATAAATGGAGATGTAAGAATGCAAATTAGAAACACAACGGGGGAGGAGGATCATCAATTAGGCACACTGCAAACCATTTTAGATATCCATGGGCTAACAGACGCATACAGGCAGATGCATTCCCATGGAATAGATACAACACACACAAACAATGCGCATAATAGAGCAGCGCGATTAGATAGAATTTATGCGCCCATAACACATCATATAACACAAGTCAAGCATTTACAGGAGACACTGAACTTCACAGATCATAAGGCGGTAGTTGCAACAATAAACACAGTACAAGCAACACCACATCTTAGAAGATCTTCCCATTGGAAACTGAACTGCACACTTTTACAAAATCAGGACTATATAGATTGCATAAGAAAACTTATCCTCACATACACAAGCGATATACCAGAGGGTAATGCGCGAGAACTCTGGGAAACACTTAAATAAACTATACGAGAGAGAACACAAACACTAGCAGCAGTAATACACAAGCAAAAACTACAACAAGAAAAAGTATTGGAAAATGCAATTAAGCTCTTACTACAAACAGACAAAAATTCACCACACATCATAGCATTACAGGAAGAATTAGATCTCCACAGACATCATCGATTTCAGGGGGCTTTACTGCGAACAAAGTTACAAACTATAATACAAGAGATACCGAGTAAGCAATACTTAGCTTTAGAACAAAACATACAGCGCAGCAGACAGATAGGCCAGATAATTGACAGGGAAGGAAATATACAAGTCGAGCCACAAAAAAATAGCCTCAGCCTTTGAAGATTATTACAAGAACCTTCATACAGAGGAAAACACACAGGCGCACGTGCAAGAACACTTTATGAAATTCACAAAAGAACTCACAGAGGAACAGAAACTAACACTAGATACTGAATTAACACTAACAGACATAGCACAAGCGGTTCATGGAATGCAGAAGGGCAAATCGCCTGGCCCTGACGGTGTTACCGCTGAATTATATCAGTTTTTCTTTCCTCTTCTAGGTCCCCTTTTACTAACAGTATTCTCTTAATCTTTCCAAAAACAAGAACTCCCATTCAGTTTCAACACCTCTTACATCACTCTTATTCCGAAGGAGAACACCGACAAGACACTTTTAAAGAGTTACAGACCGATCTCGCTTTTAAATGTAGACTACAAGATTTTAACAAAGGCTTTAACGAATAAATTGAAACCAGTAATGTCATCTCTCATTCATGAAGACCACAAATGTAGTGTGCAACACCGGAATATCCAGCAACACACACACTTCATAAGGGACATCATCAACTACACACATCTGAAAAACTGTCAGTCCTCAATTTTCTCTTTAGATCAAGAAAAAGCATTCGACAGAATATCTCACTCATACCTCCACAAAACTCTCTCACACTGCAACGTGGGAAATTATTTTCGGACATGGGTCAAAATTTTATATTTGAAACCGGAAAGTCGGATTCTATTAAACCATACCCTAACCAATTCTTTCAGGTTGACTAGGTCAGTGAGACAGGGATGTCCCTTGTCCCAATTACTGTACGTTGTCGCTCTAGATCAACTTCTAGAAAAGATACGACAGGACGACAATGTAAGGGGTACGTTCATACCAGGGAAGGGTGAACAAAAGCTGCGTGCTTATGCGGACGATACCATTTTCTTTCCGACAACTGAAAAATCTGTAGGGATCATTTTGTAGACGTTCTCGTTTTTCGGCAAAGGGAGTGGAGCAAAATTAAACGTCCAAAAATCTACTATAATAGGCTTAGGCAAATGGAAAAATAAGGCGGATTTTCCATTTGACTTAATATCAAACAATCGTATAAAAGTGTACGGAATAGTCTTCCCATGTCAACCAAATCAGACACACAAAGACACTTGGCAAAATCTAGAGAAGAAAATAACAGATATGTTACAGAGGTACAAATACAAAACAACTACCATATTTTGTAGAAGTACCATTGTTAATACATATATAATTCCAAAAATACTATATATGTACACAGTCCTAGATCCTCCACGTCAGACTGTCACAAACATAAACAAAGAGATTAGACGCTTTGTGTTTGGCAGCACCATCTACAGTATCAAACATACTACACTCATGCAAGACAAAAAAGATGGAGGTATCGCCCTCCAAGACATAACAACCAAAATACAAGCACTTAGGATCAAACACGTAGGTGAAATCCTACAACACCCAGAAAAACACCCTTTAGCACACTATTACATTGGAATTAGGCTATCTTATTTAAAACCTATTAGGAATACATCCCCACATTACTTTGGCACTCTCCCAACGTTCTACAAAACATGTATTTCAGCCATTAAAGGACACGAAAAATTACTACACAAGAAAACACATACAATCTACAGGCATTTAGTTAAATTACAAGCAACTCCGGTACATCTCAGAATTAAAAGAGGACATAGATATTTCATAAAGATTATACCGAAATTTTCTCTAATATTCACAACAAGCAGATTACCCCAAAAGCAAAGGAAATTACATATAGGCTTGTTTACAGCATGACCCCAACATCAGAGAGAACAGCAAAAATAACAAAACAAATACTACAGTGTCAGCTTTGTAGACGGAACGCCCAAGAATCAGAAGAGCACATCTATTACGAATGCAACACAATCATGTCAACAAGAAATCTCCTACAAAACATCCTAAACACTTATACCAAACAAAGAACAGATGTTTTCAAAGCAACCATGATAAATTCCATTCCTTACTCCACACAAGACATCCACACAAAGCTACTTGTTCTACAGGCAGAGTACAGAAATCTTATATGGACATTAAGAAACAAAGCACTATACAATTACAGAACAATCAACAAAGAAATTGTCCAACAACTTTATCAACAAAAAGTCGCAAACATTCTAATCTTAGCCCCACAAGCGCAAATCTCGTAAAAGATTTGGCTGAAGACAGCACATATTACAGAAGAAGCAAATAACTTGTTTTAAACAAAGGATACTACAACTGTAAATGTGTTTATTGATGGTATTAATAATCTTACAATTATATTATTATTAATAATACTATTATTATTACTGCTACTATTATTATTAATTTTCCCATTATTATATTTCAATGTGTAACATGAAATATATTGTGGATGGGTGTCTGTGCCGTTTGCAGTAATATGTCTGTGTGTGGATGCAAGTGTGGGTGCGTGTGTGTGTGGTGTATGAATTTGCACGCGCATGTGTATGGGTGTGTGTGTGTTTGTGTGTGTGTGTGCGCGCGCGCGCGTGTAGCAGCCTTTAAACCAAGTCGGTATCTCAAGTATTAAAATGATGTTATATGGTAATGATATGTTTCAAAAGGAAAAATATGCACCACCATGTATAAACAAATTGAATGAGCCCTTTAAGCACCCAGTAAGCTAAGGTGGCTTTTAGTGGCCAGGTTTTAAGTCCTTCCCATTGTATATGAAACCCAGACACTATCACAACTTTGGACCAATAATCTCCCTGGGGACAGGCCATGGACTCTAATTACTAGTAGTAAATCCCTGATTCTTGTCCCCCAAACAAAAGATATCATAGACTAGAGCGTCACCCTGTAATTTGTCATCAGGCAACAACACCAACGACCTTCGCCTCGGTAGCTAAGTGACCCAGAAATTACAAAGAAGCCACATTTTAATGGAAATGATAGTGTAAAGTTTATTGTCCAAGCGCGGGGCATTTAATGTACTGCGGTCTCCAGAAAGCACGAGATTGTGTGTGTGTGTGTGTGTGTGTGTGTGTGTGAGAGAGAGAGAGAGAGAGAGAGAGAGAGAGAGAGAGAGAGAGGTGGTAGAGGGAGAGATGGACAGGTGTTTCGTGAATTCCGCTTGCGGAAGTGGAAGTGGAGCATATGCAAGGAATGTATATCTACATGCACTATGTCATAAATGTCAATTTATCATAACTGTATATACGTATGTATATGTTTTATTAACAATGTCACACTTAACACTAACAAACGGCAACGCTCTGTAATATACACAAACAAAAGAAACACACACTACAACTTGTAAATACACATTGATTTGTATGAAATAAAAGTTTTAAAAAAAAAATATTCTTAGTACTCTTCTTTCTGATTTTAAAATTTAGTACACATGAGTGCCATAAAGAAACAAGAAGATGTGAGTGAATAATGAATGAATGAATACAAAACCACATATGTTTACCAAACCAATGAGATTGTAAAAATTTGTGCTAATACAGATGCTTGTTTACTTTTTACAAAAAGGAAGGGAAAAAATGAATGAACCCTTACAAATAAGACCCCCAAAAAATAAGCAAGGAGAAAAAGATAACCAACTCCTTTTACTTCTACTATTATTGAACATTGCATGTTGCAATTATATGTACTTGCTATGCTATGCTAACACCATTCCTAGGGAAATCAATCTAGCAAATGGAATCACAGTTTTGGAAAGTGGGATCATTATCATAACTATTATTATCATTGCTGTTACTATCAGTACTTTTATCACCCTTAGTAGGTTAATGTTTGTCATCATTATTATTGATGTATTTGGTTTTATTTGCATTATTATTATAGTTACCTTTATTAATATATAACCTCATCTCCCATGTGACCCCCCTCCCCCATCCCTTGCTCATGGTTTGTTTATTTTGCCTTTGCTGACACCCTCACCCTTTGGTTCCAAAAATTATCCTGCTTTACCATCATTACCCATTAGTGTGGTGGGACAAATGGGTGAGAGTGTGACAATGGAAACAAAAATGGAAAGGTTTATCCTTCTCCCTATCTACCCCCCTTCACATGTAAATATGCCCAATGAATAAAATATGCACACGTCACATACACACCCACATGCAACGCTCCGTAAACACACCTACACAAATACTAAATACACAGAACACATGTAACAACACAAACATTATAAATGCAACCACTACCCTTTCTGCCTTGTAAACCCCGATACTGTTTACACCTCCCATTCCCATCATCTTGATACTGTGTGTTTGTTGATGCTGCTGCCGCCATCTCCAATCGGTTCAGACATTTTATACAGCCAGTTTCATCATTACCGAGTGGTGGTGATGGTATTGGAGTTTTGGAGCTGACAGGAGAGGGAGGCGGCAGGGGAAATAATATCGGTGCACTATCATCATGCTGTTGTTTCTGTAAGGTTTTACCCTACAAGAAATTCAATTTAGAAATGTTAAAATGTATAAAATATTTGTATTTTTTGCGCATATGTCACCTACACGCCCACACGCAACGCTCTGTAAAAACACAAGCAAAACACTTTGCAACGATTTTAACACTCAATAAAAGTTTTTTTTTTTTTTTTTTAAATTTTACTAAAGATTTCCGTGGAGAGGAGCAATATAAAAAAAAAAATTCTTGTATGATGGCGTTACCTCATACGTGACGTGCCCTAATTTTTTTTTGTAATTCTTCCCATGCACGGATTCAGTTTTATTAGGATTACCAAACCGATGATATAGTAAATCAGTGAAAATATCAATTTTGTGGAAGTGAATTCGATAGCTTTTCACCACATGCAGAAGTGGATTAAAATTTCCTCTGTCACGGATTATTCAAACATATCAGTGATTTCAATTTTGTGGAAGTGTTTTCGATTGTTTTCACCACGTGTAAATCTGTATTAAAGATTTCCTCTGTCACGGATTATATCAGATGGAAAACCAAATTGTTAAACGTGTCAAAGTCAACACAAGCGAAGGTTTCGAGGGAGGGGCGTTCCACCAAGCAAACACACTTGTGTTTTCCATATCAGGACCTCATATTCCGGTTCAACTACTCGCTGATGGCGAGCGTCTTGAGGGGTCCTCTGCGGTATCGGTAGGGAAGGGATAAAATCCATCTACCGTTTTGAGGACCCTAAAAGATGGTACGCTACGCTGACACCGGAAGCAAAGGCGGCTCATTATGAACGGCTTCACGGGATGAAGCATGAACTGCAGGATCATAAAATAACTATTGTAATTGAAAACATAGAGAAGGAAAAGACCAAGGCTATGATTCACTGGATGCCGACAACCGCAAAGATTGAGACAGTGAAGCAAACAGCCGCGGATATTTCGGGAGATATAAATGCGGAAGTGCATAAACTTAAAAACAGCACGGACAAGTGGTTACTTCTGTGCAACCCGAAAGAACCTCTGCCACATTACGTGGACATGGAGTTGGACGGGGTAGAAGACAAGCTACACCGTCTCTTCACCACAGTTCCGAGGCGCCGTTCGGCGTGTACAGTCTGTGGGGAGGACTCCCAATGGAGTAATGAGTAAAAGCTCCCAATGAGCTTTTCCGACTGACCAGCTGGAAACCCTCTTCATCCTCCTTACTATGTTGATCTGTCTGGGAGTTCGAGGTGACTTTTTGCGCCAATCTAGGTCCCTTCTGGGTTTGTACTTTGGCCGGACATTTATTACTCCAGTGGGAGTCTTTCCCACAGACTGTACACGCCGAACGGCGCCCCGGAACTGTGATGAAGAGACTGTCAAAGAGCTACGGAAGAGCTAAGAACTAAGAAATATAGAAATAGATCTAGAGAGGAGAAATATAACATAGCGATCTAGGAAACCAGACAGAAGGGACACAAGCACGAGTGAGAACTATAAATAGTTCTCGAACTGGACACACTTGTGTCAACAAGGAGGTCATTGAGTAGACGTGAACTGGGGTTACCCAAGAGACTGGGAAACCCGCATCACGAGAAGTGACCATGTAACACTGGTTACTCTAACCAGGGTACCAGCTACTAATTGCGTGCTGGACCTCCAAGCACGCAAACCAGCTAATGCACGAAGAGTCAACTGCTCGTGGCTGAACACGCCACGGAGATTTGTCAGACAGGGACTCGACGGCGTAGAGGACAAACTGTATATTCGCTGTGAATACTTTGTTGCTAAGAAGGACAGTACCAATAGTTGGGACTTAAGCTTAGCGTCAATAGTTATTACCATCAACATCATCTTCTCATTACATCGTTATAACATACCATGATGTTTAATACCGATGTGGTATTCCGCTCGTGGAGCTAATGTACTATCAGCTCCAAATAAATTGTGTTATCATTATATCCTTTTGTAAGACTTACGAGTTGTCATTTTCGTGTGGTACAAAAGAAGGGAATCCGTGTATGCCTGTCGCAGTTGAGTTGTTGACAGAGACGGTGTAGCTTGTCTTCTACCCCGTCCAACTCCATGTCCACGTAATGTGGCAGAGGTTCTTTCGGGTTGCATAGAAGTAACCACTTGTCCGTGCTGTTTTTAAATTTATGCACTTTCGCATTTATATCTCCCGAAATATCCGCGGCTATTTGCTTCACTGTCTCAACTTCTGTGGTTGTAGGCATCCAGTGAATCATAGCCTTGGTCTTTTCCTTCTCTATGTTTTCAATTACAATAGTTACTTTAGGATCCTGCAGTTCATGCTTCATCCAGTGAAGCTGTTCATAATGAGCCGCCTTTGCTTCCGGTGTCAGCGTAGCGTACCATCTTTTAGGGTCCTCAAAACGGTAGATGGATTTTATCCCTTCCCTACCGATCCCACAAGGCCCCCTCAAGACGCTCGCCATCAGCGAGTAGTTGAACCGGAATATGAGGTCCTGATACTGAAAACACAAGTGTGTTTGCTTGGTGGAACGCTCCTCCCTCGAAACTTTCACTCGTGTTGACTTTGACACGTTTTACAATTTAGTTTTCCATCTTATATAATCCGCGACAGAGGAAATCTTTAATACAGATTTACACGTGGTGAAAACAATCGAAAACACTTCCACACAATTAAAATCATTGATATGTTTGAATAATCTGTGACAGAGGAAATTTTAATCCAGATCTGCACGTGGTGAAAAACTATCGAATTCACTTCCACAAAATTAATATCACTGATATTTTCACTGATTTACTAAATCATTGGCTTGGTAATCCTTCTAAAACTGAATCCATGACTGGGAAGAATTACAACAAAAATTAGGGCACGTCCTGTTGCGATAAGCGGCAATGCCAATAACGTACAAGAATATTTTTTTGTTTTGGTGTACAAGAATTTTTTTTTTTTTTTAAATTCCGGTACACTTTATGTGGTCATAGGAGGCCAGTAAAAAAATTTTCTCCCCCCATATAGGGGGAATAGTCAGTAAAAATTATGAGAGATGTACAAGAATATATTTTTTTTTTTTTTAACTTTTATTGAGTGTTAAGAAACATTTGCATTTGTATTGTTTGTGTTGTTACAGAACGTTGCATGTGGAAGTGTAGGTGACATATGCGCAAATTTTTACAACATTTGTTTCAACCTTTTTACATTTGAAATGGGGGGGGGGGGGGGGGTAACGAAAAACGAGTACAAACAAACAACAAGACGGTAGTATACCATTATTTTCCCTCTGCCACCCTTTCACCTGTCAGCTCCAACCCCACCAATACCATCATCACCACTTGGTAATGAGGAAAATGGCAGTAAAACTTGTTAGAACCGACCGGTGAAGGCAGCAGCAGCATCAAAACCAACAGTATCGAAAAGGTGGGGGGGGGGGTTGTCAAGGAGTATCCTAGTTTACAATGCAGGAGGGGTAGTTGTTGCATTTGTATTGTTTGTGTTGTTACATGCGTACTGTGTGTTCAGTATTTGTGTGCGTGTTTTTACAGAGCGTTGCATGTGGGCGTGTAGGTGACATATGCGCAAAAATTACAAATATTTTATACATTTAAACACTTCTCCATTGACATTGTTGTAAGGAAATATTTTAAATCAAAAGCGTGATGGTAGCGGGCTGTTATTATTTCCCCTGCCTCCCCGCTCTCCTGTCAGCTCCAAAAACTCCTACCAAGTACCATCACACTCGGTGATGATAAACATGGCGGTGCAGAACTGAAACAAAACGGTGAGGGTGGCAGCAGAGACAACAATCACAGTATCAAAAGGGTGGGAAAGGGGGATGTGATAGTATACTCGTTTACAAAGCCATATATATTAATAGTGATTACATGATATAATGCAAAGTAACAACCAAATACATAAATAAATATCATAGTGACAAGGAATAACAGTGCCGAGACTAGTGATAGACTCAATGATAATAAATAATAGTTTTAACATGTGATTTTATGTGCTAAATTGATTAGCTTAGGAATGGTGTTTACATGAAATACATCTTATAATAATAATGACAAGGAATAAAAAAAAACTACTAAGGGTGATGACAGCAATGCTAATATTAATAAACACAATGGCAGGATTTGTTTTGATAATGATCACATTTTCCAGACATGTGATTCCATTTGCTAAAATGATTTTCTTAGAAATAGTGTTAAAATATGGCTGGTGCATACAATAACAATTGCATCCTGCACTGTTTAATAATATAGTAGGTGTAAAAAGCAGTTGGTTATCTTTTTTTTCTCCTTGCTTATTTTTTTTTTTTTTTTTTTTTTTTTTTTTTTTTTTTAAATTATACATATACTTGCAACATGCAATGTTCAATAATAGCAGAAGTAAAAGGAGTTGGTTATCTTTTTCTCCTTGTTTATTTTTTTCTTTTGGTCTTATTTGTAAGGGTTTATTCATTTTTTCCCTTCCTCTTTTTTTTTTTTTAAAACTTATTGTAGAAAGTAAACAAGCATCAATATTAGCACAAATTTTTACAATCTTTACATTTTGTTTCCCTTGCCACCCTCTCACCAATTTGGTTCCACTCCACCAATGCCATTACCCCCCCCCCCTCCTCTCTGGGCAATGATGGTAAAGGCAGGATAAATATTTGAACCAAACCGGTGTGGGTACTAGCAAAGGCAACAACAACCATGGGCGAGGGGAGGGGGCACATGGGAAAGGGGTTTTGTTTATTACTAATGATGGCAATAATAATAATGACAAGAAGAGACATACTGAGGGTAATAATAGCCAATATAAAAAAAACTAGCAATGGTGATAATGGTTGTGAAAATGATAAACTTTTTGCAAATTGTGGTTTCCATTTGCTCGGATGATTTTCTTTGGAATGGTGTTAACATAGCATAGCAGTGTACATACACAAGCCAAATATAGTTTTTAATAATAGTTGTAGTACAGGGAGTTGGTTTTTTTTTTCCCCTCATTTCCTCAATCATTTGTATTTGCACAAATTTATTTCAGTATTATTGATTTGGTAACCATATGTGATTTTGTATTTATTCCTTCAACACTCCTTCACATGATTCAAAAGGGGTGACTAGGAGAAAGGGAAATCTTTACATTTTTGTTTACTTTGCCGCACTCCCACTAATCGCTTTCACTCCAATGCCCCTCCGACCACCCTTAATGATGGTACAGGCAGGACAAATGTTTGAACTGACCAGTGGGGGTGGTAGCAAAGGCAATTAACCATGAGCAAAATGGGGCACTAGGGGAGATGAAGTTGTAAAATAATAATGATGATATCACTAATACTTATAACATTAATGATACTAAGGATAATAAGGTAGATACTGAATACAAAGAAAAGGAGGAATCTTGCATGTTTCCTCCCCTCACTATACTCTCCTCAACTGGTTTCACCCCACCAAACCCTCATGCCAACTCTTAATGATGGTACAGGCAGGACAAGTGTTTGAACCAACCAGTTGGGGTAGCAGCAAGGGTAGCAAAACATAAGCAACAGGGGAGATGAAGTTGTAAAATAATAGTGATGAAATCAATAATACTTGTAAAATCAATGATACTAAGGATAATGGGGTAAGTATTGACTGCAAGGATAGGGGAAAGTCTTTACATGTTGTTCCCTCTCTACTCTCCCCCCGATTGGTTTCAATCACCAATGTCCCCATGACCACTCTAATGATGGTACAGGCAGGGCAAATGTTTGAAACAAACTAGTGGGGGTAGTAGCAAAAACCACAAACCTTAAACAAAAGGGGGAGGGGCATGGGGGATGAAGTTGTAAAATAATAAAGGTGATATCATTAATACTTATTAAATTAATTATACTAAGGATAAAAGGGGTTGGGTAATGATAGTAAAAAATAAAAATGATAATGATAGTGATAATAATAATAATAATAATAATGAAAACAATAATAATGATAAAATAATAATAGTAATACTATAATAGATATGTGATTTCCTTTACTAAAATGATAATCTTAGTTGTGGTGGTAGTTTAGCACAATAAATTCATTTGTATCAAACATTCCATAATTAGTACATTGGAATGGGAGGAGTTAAGTTTTCTTTTCTCTTTTTCCCTTTTTCCCCTTATCTATAAGGGTGAAACCATCATTTTGAAACAAATAAAACAAGCATTTGTACTTCCACTATTCTTTACATAAGGGATTTTCCATTGGTCTTTTGACCATATGTGATCTTTTTAATCATTCACTCCCAGTTTCTTCTTTCTTTCTCTCACTCATGTATACCAAAATTACCAAAAAAATTACCAAAATTGCCAGAGTTGGTATACCATTTATACCAACTCTGGAAATAGTTGTGATATCTTGTGTGTGTACATAAAGGAAATTAAATGTGTGTTGTATGTGTGGTGTTTGTATCTGGCAAAATTTCTGCAGGTCCATATAAGTTGTCTGTAGTAAGAAAGTGCTACCAGTAGTTTTGTATGTATGTCCTTAGATGTCATTGGTATAGTATTGAGAAAAATTGCTTTATATATGTCGGTTTGTTTGCCTGTGTGTGTTTGTATGAGGTGTTTGAGTGTTGCGCATGTGGCAGTAATTGTTGGACATGTATAATAAATGTGTTCCTCTGTCTCTTGTGTGTTGTTTCTACATAATTGACATTGTTTGGATATGTATGCTTCTACCTGTGTTGTGGGGGTCATACTGTATAACAGTCTATATGTGATCTCCCTAGCTTTTGGTGTTATGTGTTTGCTGTGTAGGTTTGAAAAGGTGCATGTGAAGTCAGTCATGAAGTATTTGTGTCCTCTTTTAATCCTAAGTCTTAGTGATGGTGCTTGTTCTCTAACTAAATGTTTGTATATTGTGTGTGTTGTTTGCTGTATTAACTGTTCATGTCCTTTTATTGCCTGTATGCATGTCTGATAGAATGTTGGCAGTCTTCCCTGGTAGTGTGCAGTTGCATTGTTAAGAGGTGTGAGATGTTTGATGTTGTGGCCTATGTAGTATAGTGCTAGTCTGTTCTGTTCTGGGTGTCTGATGATTTTACCTATGTGACTGATTCTAAGTGACAGTATTTTTGTCTGGATGTCTTGTAGTGAAATCCCGCCTTGTTTCCTGTCTTGTATGAGAGTTTTGTGTTTAATGCTGTGTATCGTGTTGGTGAAGATGAAGCGTCTGATTTGTTTGTTTATGTTTGTGACGGTCTGTTTAGGAGGGTCCAGTACTGTCGCTAAATATATTATTTTGGGTAATATGTATGTGTTGACTATTGTGCTTCTACCAAATATTGTGGATGTCTTGTACCTATACCTGTGTAACATGTCTGTGATCTGTTCGGTCAGTGCGTGCCATGTCTGTCTGTGTGTTTCTGTGGGATCGCATGGAAATGTGATCCCATACAGCTTCATGGTGTCTATGTGTTTCAGATCTGGAGGGAAATCAGCCTTTTGTTTCCACTTTCCCAGGCCCATTATCTGTGATTTCTGTACATTAATTTTGGCTCCACTGCCTTTTCCAAAATGGGTAAAGGTGTGGAGTATATTCCTTATTGATGTGTTGCTGGTGGGAAAGAAGGCAGTGTCATCTGCATAGGCGATGAGCTTCTGCTCTCCTATCCCATGCACGAAGGTTCCTTTAATACTAGTGTCTTGCCTTATCTTCTCTAATAAAGGTTCTAGAGTGAGCACATACAGGAGTGGTGATAAGGGACATCCTTGTCTTACAGATCTCGTGAGCCTGAAGCTAGCTGTCAGTGAATGGTTCACCAACACTCTGCTCTCAGGATTTTTGTACAAGATCTGTATCCACTGCCTGTAGTACTCTCCTATGTTACAGTGTTCTAGTGTCCTATGTAGGTAAGTGTGGGAAATTCTGTCGAAGGCCTTCTCTTGATCCAAGGATAAGATGGAGGATGGACAGTCTTTTCCATGTGTGTAGTTAATAATGTCTCTAATGAGGTGTGTGTGGTTGTGTATATTTCTGTCTTTGACACTGCACTGTTGGTCTGGGTGTATTAGTGTTGGCATGAAAGGTTTAAGTTTGTTGGTGAGTGATTTGGCGAGTATCTTGTAGTCTGTGTTGAGTAAGGAAATTGGTCTGTAGTTCTTCAGTTGTGTTTTGTCAGTTTTATCCTTGCATATGATTGTAATGTAAGACATGTTGCAGCTGTCCGGAAGATTTTTTTTGTCAAAGGCTTCCTGATAGACTTTGAGGAGAAGATTGCCTAGAATAGGAAAGAAGTGTTGGTAGAATTCTACTGTCAAACCGTCTGGTCCTGGAGTTTTGTCTTTGTTTAGTGTGCTTAGTGCCTGTGTTATGTCTGTCAGTGTCAGTTCTGTGTCCAGTGTGTCTTTGTCTGTGTCAGATAATTTCTTTGTGTACTGTAAGAAGTTGTCTTGTATCTGTGTGTCGACTGTCTCTGCTGTGAATAGTTGTGTGTAGTGTTGTTGGAAAGCAGTCTCTATGTGTGGTGTTTCTGTCTGCATGTTTCCTTGCATGTCTGATATTTTGCTTATTTGTCTGTTACGTTGTACGTTCTGTTCTATTGCTAAATATTGCCTCGTAGCTGACTCTTGTGTAATTGTGTTGAGTTTTGTTCTGAGAAGAGCACCCAGATATCTGTGTTGTTGATGTTCTTCTAGTTGTGCTTCTAATGTGTGTAAGTGATGTGCATCTCTGTCTGTTTGTTTTGTTAGTCGTATGGCTGTCTGTATGATGCGCTCCTGTCTTAGTCTGTCTTTGTGGATCATGGTTGCTAGATGTTGTGTTCTGCTTCGTATGGTGTTTTTCAATAAGTCCCAGTATTGTGTGATTATTTTTTTTTTTTTTTTTTTTTTTTCTTTTTAGGGTTTGGCGGTCATCCCAGACTAGCTGGTTCCCGGCCTCCCCTGTTTTTGGCGTGGACCCTTAGTCCCACTGTGAGCTATTGCCCACAGTGGTCCACCGGGCCCACATTTAAAGTGATGCTAATGTGAGGTTTTTTTTTTTTTTTTTTGATCACCCGGCAAGATATATACGTTGTGAAGAGAAACCAGAGTAACAATGCTAGGGAGTCCATTGGGGACAGTCGTTAACTTCGTGCACGAAGCTTGCAGTGTTTAAACATTGTATGTATTGCATTTACAAGTACAATTTATTCGCTTTTAGCAGTCAAAGTACTTCAACCTTTAGGACGAAATTATTGTGTAAATAGATGGTGTCATTATTTTAAATATTTAACAATTAATGTAACTAACTGCTTCTTTAGAAAAACGTTAACGAGTTATGTCCCTTGCGAACATTAAAATGAATATTATGTTCCCGTGAAAAAGAGGTATTTGTTTCCCCTTAAATTTCGCTTACCAAGTGCACAGGATATCGACAGCACGATAGCGCCGATAGCGAATGGTTAGCCCGTACATCATGTAATTGAATCCCCACTATTGCTCCCGGGTTGACTCCGCCAAAACTAAGCACCATGAAATGTTCTGGAAAGTAAAGACGAAGTGTGCTCTATTGACCACATCACCCATTGAGTGCCAATTGTTTACAAAAAGGGAGACTTTATAAGCAAATATTTGCTATTAATGTATTGACATTATTCGCAAATGGCTGGTCACATGATGTTTACTACCGCCGTCGATTGGCTTAAGAAGACTATTATTCTCCCTTCTTGTCTGTCTTTTGTTTGCAAGTTCTTTTTATTCAAACCCCATCTTCATCTACATCTACATACTAGTTTATTCCACACAACTTTAATGTTCATATCCTAATGAATGCCTAGATACGGTACTTACTTCTATTTGGATATAGTAGGGGGAGGGGGGCAAAGCAGGAATCAAGACACAATTAAGAAGTGACAGGAATGGAATATACCAAGTGGATATACTACAGAATACGTTAGACACACACAATTTAGCAGACACTTTCAGACACAGACACACTCTTAACATTGCAACAACACACAAAAATAGGGCTTACAATAGATCAGCCAGACTAGACAATATACACACCTTCAACACACCACATAATACACACAAAACATCTACAAGAGACGTTACAATACACAGATCACAAAGCAGTACTAGCACATATCACTACAGACACTACGAATGCAAGGCCATCAAAATTCAACAACACATGACTCTAAAACACAGGTTATGTACAACATTACCTTATTCTAACATACACTAATAGAGCACCCACCGACAACATAACACAAATTTGGGATCTGCTAAAGAATACAATACGTTACAGAACACAACAAATTAGCACCCAGCATACACAAAGACAACCTACAACAATAACATATCATACAAACAGCAATACAACTCACAAAACAGACTGACAAAATGCACTACACCTACACACATTAGAATCACAATTAGAACAACACCAGAAACACAAATTCTGTGGTGCACTCCTTCGAACTAAACTTACTACCATATCAGAAGAAAGTCCCTGCAGACAAAACCTGACAGTAGAACAAAATGATTGATTGATTGATTTAGGAACCGACATCACAGCATTCGGGGTATTCCCATAAGCGCTCCGTCACCATCCTCAGCAGCCAGCAAAGAGTTCCAACACTAATAGTGTAGTTGAGGTTCAAAAAGAAAGTGGGGTTTGAATGAAAAGAAGAAGGGAGAATAATAGTTTTCTTAAGTCAATCGACGGCGATAGTAAACGTCACGTGACCAGCCGTTTGCGAATAGTGTTCGTACATTAATAGCGAATGTTTGCTTATAAAGTCTCCCAAACGTATAACCTTCAGTGGAATCAGCTTTGGTGGAGGAAAAAATCATGACTGCAATCAGGACTCAGTTGGAAAATTTGCAAATTTCGTGCGCTCTGTTCATACACTGCATCATACATCAGCAAGCACTCTGTGGGGAAAGACTTAGACATTTCTTGTACTGAAACCAGTCATTTCTGCTGTGAACTTCATTCGGGGATATGCACTCAATCACCGTCAGTTAAAGGTGTTTCTTGAAGAAATTGATTCTGACTTCTGTGACTTGCCTTATCACACATCAGTGAGTTTGGCGCAGCTGCGGTTAAATCCTGTTTCGTTTTTACAAGCTACGAAACGAAATAGATGTTTTCAACACTGAAAACAATAGAACTGATCCACAGCTGCCAGATCCTACTTGGCTGTCAAAGTTGTCATTTTTGGTCGACATCACATTATATGATACTGAAGATATACCTTCCGAATTATGTAACTCTGTGTTTCCATCTGGTCAAAGGAAGAGGCCGACCCCGTAAACGTTGGATGGAGGGAATAGCAGAGTCCATGGGAATGTCGATATATGAAGCCCATAATCGGGCACTCTCACGAAGTTTATACTTCACCTCGACACAGCAAGGTACAAGAGGAACATGATGAGATGAGATGAGACTTGTATTTTACATTGTGGTACTTCGTTCTTCCTAGTGACGACCATAACCTGTGTCTTCTTACAATTTAATTCCAACCCCAACTGCTCACTGTGTACAACAACAGCGTCTACTAATTGTTGTAGATCGTGTGCATTGTCTGCAATCAATACTGTATCATCTGCATATCTAATGTTATTGATGTTTCGTCCTCCAACGCTGATTCCGTTTATATCTTCTACATTTCTGAAAATATTTTCACTGTATAGGGAAAAAAAAGATCTGGAGACATCACACATCCCTGCTTAACACCTCTTTTAATTGGCTGATACTGTCCCACTTCATTCTCAATCCTTATGAAAGCTTGTTGTTTACTTGTAAAATACAAGTAAATGGGAATATTCTTCAACAAGTGAATCGATACAATTATCTCGGAACAGTCATAACATCTGATGGGAGATGCCTTGAAGAGATTAGAACAAGAATCGCCATGGCGAAAGTAGCCTTTAGCCAGATGAAAAACATTTTGGCCAATAAAAAGATGTCAATTGAAACGAGAAAAAGAGTGTTGAGAGATTACATGGAGCCTGTTCTTTTGTATGGATGTGAAACTTGGACAATGTGCAGTCAAGCCGAAAAACATCTGATGGCTGCAGAAATGGGGTTTCTGAGGAAAATGCAAAGAGTACCATGGACAGACAGAAAAATCAATGACCAAGTACTACAGAAGACAAATGAAAATCGTAAATTGATTAGAGAAATTAGACGTAGACAGTCAAATTTTTTTTTTTGAACATATTATGAGAAGAAATGGATTGGAGAACTTAGTGACAACTGGCAAGATCGAAGGGAACAGACCAAGAGGAAGACCGAGAGGAAAATACCTGGATGGCTTAGCCACATGGCATGGACGAGACAGGAACACTGAGCTGATCCACGACGCCGGTGATCGAGTAAAATGGCGAGTCATGACCGCCCACACTTTCCAACATGGCACATGATTGATTGATAGATCACGACAAACATGAATGATCTGAATTTGAAACTTCAGGGAAAGGATAATCTCGTCTGTGATCTCTACAGAATCATCAAAAGGATGTCTGAGAAAGCTGTCATTGTTTGTAATACAACAGGAAGGAGAAAACGTTTCTCATTTTCACTGTTTCAAAGAGTTTTTCGCTACAATCGCCGAAGATGTCAAACTCGATATTCCGAAAAAAAATTATTCGTGACTTGAAAAAGCATTTGTTTGGAGAGATTTTCAGATCTTGACAATTGTAAGTGACATTCTTCTGTTCCAGAATCCGTTTGATTTTAACTTTGATGATGTGTCAGTTGAACTACAGTTGAAGTTCACTGATTTGCAAGCAGATGACTTGTTGAAAGAGAAGCACAGAGAAGGAAAAGTTGTTGAATTTTACCGCTGCTTAGCTGATGCTGAGTTTCCGAAACTGAAGCAATTTGCCGCTGGTATGGCATCAGTGCCCGTCTCACTGGTATAGGAGTTAAACGAATTTCTCCGTAATCCCGTATACTCTCGTAAGTAACGTGATGTGGGTGAGAATTGGTAGCGGTTCTGTCCACGTCAGTAACCTATGGGGTATGTGAGCCGGCCGCTCAGAAAGCAATTGCAAACTACTGAGCGTAATCTTGCCAAGAAATCAACAATCAGTTGAAAGATGCTGATGTTGACAGCGATGACTTGTAAACGATATGAAACAAAAAGTGGTATCAGTGTTTGGAACAACTTATGTTTGTGAGCAAACATTTTCAAAAATGAAATATGTGAAATCAATACATCGAACGAGATTGTCTGATGAACATTTGAAAGCAATTCTCTAGATTGGATGCTGCAATTCCAAACCAAACATGGATGAAATCTTGAAAGCCAAATATCAGCTTCACAAGTCTCACTAACCTTTTTTGCTGCTTAGTTTGTGAGATTCGTATATGTGCACACTAGGTCTGATGTAACTATATTTGCTGCTAACGTCGCCTTCTTTGATAACCTTTTGTAGTAAATAAATATGTCGGTTGTCTTTGTTTTTTGTGCATTGCACGCCATTCACCCATGATTAACTTAGTTTTTCGTCTTTTTTCCCAAGAGCGTTCATTCTGGCTTGCAAGTGTTGTTAACGTTAGTTGTATATCCTTTACAGGACGTTTGCAGTGAACACCAGCATTTTTTACTGTTGTTGCTGTCTCGGCAAGTTTACTTTCAGTAGTTTGCCATTGTTTTCTGAACGACCCGCACCCATACCATAGCGTAAAAAAACAGCGCAATGCGGTCTGCTACCAAATCGCGTGCATCTGTGTTTCGAACGCGGGTATACGGGATTACGAACCGCGTCCGTAAGACCTTCGCCACGGAGTCCGGCGCAAGTATTGTACAGAATGAGTATGCGGCCCGCGCTCGTCATTATTTCAGTTATCGAGAAAAAAGTTTGGTGACCCCTGTCCTAGACAGATCCTACCCCTAGTCATGACTACCTGTGGGTAGCTGGTTGTTTTCTTGTTTAAAACAATTGATCGGGCGTCAGAGTTCGGTCTATGCTGAGTGTCTCCGCGCATGCCTGGACATTTTAGCCGGGGCAGTCGCGCATGGTCTGCCACCTGTTGTGTGTTGCTGGAGCTCATTGTCTGTGTGTGTGTGTGTGTGGGGGGGGGGGTGTTGATATAGTATGGATATATGTACTAGTGTATGTATTGGTAGCGTACAGGTATACATGTTGGCAAGTGGGTGGATATCGTGCGGATATTATGTGGATATTGTGGGCATGTTTATGGGTATATGTTTGGGTATTATGTGGGCATGTATGTATTTGTGTGGGTATTATGTGAATATTGCGCGGACATCTGTGTGGGTATTTGTGTGGGTATTATTTGGGCATGTGTGTGGGTATTTGTGTGGGCATTATGTGAATATTATGTAGGCATGTGTGTGGGTATTTGTGTGGGTATTATGTGGATATTGTGTGGGCATGTGTATGATATTTCTGTAGGTGTTGTGCGGTTATTGTGTGGGAATGTATGTGAGTATTGTCTCGGTATTATGTGGGTATTATGTGGGTAAGGAGTATCTAGCCGAGCGGTTAGACGCCAGTTCCCATTCGGGAGACACGGGTTCGAATCCTCGGTGTGGTGACTGAGATTTTTCTGTCAGAGGGAAAAAGAATACCCTAACCTGCGCAATTCGTGGCGCCTGCACTAGCCATGCCGAGTGAATACTTCACGCTTAAGACTCCTCTGCCCTACGCCGCAAGGTAATGACAGATTTTTTTTTTATGTGGCCTTGTTTGCGTGCGTATGTGCATAGGTGCGTGTGTGTGTGTATAGATATGTACGATTATGTTTGTATGGGTATATGTGGGGGTATGTTTGTGTGGATTTGTGTGGGGGGTATGTTTGTGTGGGTATTTTTCTGGGTTTGTTTGTGTGATTATTGTGTGGATGCGTGTCTGCGTATGTTTGCGGGTATGTTTGTATAGGTATGTTTGTGTGGATATGTGTCAATTATGTCGGGTGTAGACGTGTGACACTTTCAGACGCCGGGCCACGAGCAATTACCTCACAGGATGAAGGGAGATCACCGATCACTGGATGCTCCTGGCCAATTATTCGTATTTCCTCCCCTGTGTTGACAGACAGTTGCCGCTGGCAATGCTTGAAACTGTCCATGCGATCTGCAGAGAGACAGACACGAGTTACACCGACGGAGACAGTTACACAGACATACATAAGATTACACAGACGGAGACAGTTACACACACATACATAAGATTACACAGACGGAGACAGTTACATAGACAGACATGAGTTACACAGACGGAGACATTTACACAGACAGACATGAGTTACACAGACGGAGACAGTTACACAGACAGACTGAGTTACACAGACGGAGACATTTACACAGACAGACATGAGTAAAACAGACGGAGACATTTACACAGACAGACATGAGTTACACAGACGGAGACATTTACACAGACACATATGAGTTACACAGACGGAGACAGTTACACAGACATACATAAGATTACACAGACGGCGACAGTTACATAGACAGACATGAGTTACACAGACGGAGACATTTACACAGACAGACATGAGTTACACAGACGGAGACATTCACACAGACAGACATGAGTTACACAGACGGAGACATTCACACAGACCGACATGAGATACACAGATGGAGACAGTTACACAGACATACATATGATTACACAGACGGAGACAGTTACATAGACAGACATGAGTAACACAGACGGAGACAGTTACACAGACAGACATGAGATTACACAGACGGAGACAGTTACACAGACATACATAAGATTGAACAGACGGAGACAGTTACATAGACAGACATGAGTTACACAGAAGGAGACATTTACACAGACAGACATGAGTTACACAGACGGAGACAGTTACACAGACAGACATGAGTTACACAGACGGAGACAGTTACACAGACAGACTGAGTTACACAGACGGAGACATTTACACAGACAGACATGAGTTACACAGACGGAGACAGTTACACAGACAGACATGAGTTACACAGACGGAGACATTTACACAGACAGAGATGAGTTACACAGACGGAGACATTTACACAGACAGACATGAGTTACACAGACGGAGACAGTTACACAGACATACATAAGATTACACAGACGGAGACAGTTACATAGACAGACATGAGTTACACAGACGGAGACATTTACACAGACAGACATGAGTTACACAGACGGAGACATTTACACAGACATACATAAGATTACACAGACGGAGACAGTTACACACACATACATAAGATTACACAGACGGAGACAGTTACATAGACAGACATGAGTTACACAGACGGAGACATTTACACAGACAGACATGAGTTACACAGACGGAGACATTCACACAGACAGACATGAGTAACACAAACGGAGACATTTACACAGACAGACATGAGTTACACAGACGGAGACAGTTACACAGACAGACTGAGTTACACAGACGGAGACATTTACACAGACAGACATGAGTAAAACAGACGGAGACATTTACACAGACAGACATGAGTTACACAGACGGAGACATTTACACAGACACATATGAGTTACACAGACGGAGACAGTTACACAGATATACATAAGATTACACAGACGGCGACAGTTACATAGACAGACATGAGTTACACAGACGGAGACATTTACACAGACAGACATGAGTTACACAGACGGAGACATTCACACAGACAGACATGAGTTACACAGACGGAGACATTCACACAGACCGATATGAGATACACAGATGGAGACAGTTACACAGACATACATATGATTACACAGACGGAGACAGTTACATAGACAGACATGAGTAACACAGACGGAGACAGTTACACAGACAGACATGAGATTACACAGACGGAGACAGTTACATAGACAGACATGAGTTACACAGAAGGAGACATTTACACAGACAGACATGAGTTACACAGACGGAGACAGTTACACAGACAGACATGAGTTACACAGACGGAGACAGTTACACAGACAGACTGAGTTACACAGACGGAGACATTTACACAAACAGACATGAGTTACACAGACGGAGACAGTTACACAGACAGACATGAGTTACACAGACGGAGACATTTACACAGACAGAGATGAGTTACACAGACGGAGACATTTACACAGACAGACATGAGTTACACAGACGGAGACAGTTACACAGACATACATAAGATTACACAGACGGAGACAGTTACATAGACAGACATGAGTTACACAGACGGAGACATTTACACAGACAGACATGAGTTACACAGACGGAGACATTTACACAGACAGACATGAGTTACACAGACGGAGACAGTTACACAGACAGACTGAGTTACACAGACGGAGACATTTACACAGACAGACATGAGTAAAACAGGCGGAGACATTTACACAGACAGACATGAGTTACACAGACGGAGACATTTACACAGACACACATGAGTTACACAGACGGAGACAGTTACACAGACATACATAAGATTACACAGACGGCGACAGTTACATAGACAGACATGAGTTACACAGACGGAGACATTTACACAGACAGACATGAGTTACACAGACGGAGACATTCACACAGACCGACATGAGTTACACAGATGGAGACAGTTACACAGACGGAGACAGTTACACAGACGGAGACATTTACACAGACGGAGACAGTTACACAGACAGACATGAGTTACACAGATGGAGACAGTTACACGGACGGACATGAGTTACACAGACGGAGACAGTTACACTGACAGACATGAGTTACACAGACGGAGACAGTTACATAGACAGACATGAGTTACACAGACGGAGACAGTTACATAGACAGACATGAGTTACACAGACGGAGACATTTACACAGACAGACATGAGTTACACAGACGGAGACATTTAAACAGACAGACATGAGTTACACAGACGGAGACATTTACACAGACCGACATGAGTTACACAGATGGAGACAGTTACACAGACAGAGATGAGTTACACAGACGGAGACATTTACACAGACAGACATGAGTTACACAGACGGAGACATTTACACAGAAACACATGAGTTAAACAGACGGAGACATTTACACAGACAGAGATGAGTTACACAGATGGAGACAGCTACACAGACAGAGATGAGTTACACAGACGGAGACAGTGACACAGACGGAGACAGTTACACAGACAGACATGAGTTACACAGATGGAGACAGTTACACAGACGGACATGAGTTACACAGACGGAGACAGTTACACAGACAGACATGAGTTACACAGACGGATACAGTTACACAGACAGACATGAGTTACACAGACGGAGACAGTTACATAGACAGACATGAGTTAGACAGATGGAGACAGTTACACAGACAGACATGAGTTACACAGATGGAGACAGTTACACAGACAGACATGAGTTACACAGACGGAGACAGTTACATAGACAGACATGAGTTAGACAGATGGAGACAGTTACACAGACAGACATGAGTTACACAGATGGAGACAGTTACACAGACCGACATGAGTTACACAGACGGAGACAGTTACACAGACAGACATAAGTTACACAGACGGAGACAGTTACACAGACCGACATGAGTTACACAGACGGAAACAGTTACACAGACAGAGACAGTTACTCAGACGGAGACAGTTACACATACGGAGACAGTTACACAGACAGACATGAGTTACACAGTTGGAGACAGTTACACAGACAGACATGAGTTATACAGACGGAGACAATTACACAGACGGAGACAGTTACACAGACAGACATGAGTTACACAGACGGAGACAATTACACAGACGGAGACAGTTACACAGACAGACATGAGTTACACAGACGGAGACAGTTACACAGACAGACATGAGTTACACAGATGGAGACAGATACACAGACGGACATGAGCTACACAGACGGAGACATTTACACAGACAGATATGAGTTACACAGATGGAGACAGTTACACAGACAGACATGAGTTACACAGATGGAGACATTTACACAGACAGACATGAGTTACACAGATGGAGACAGTTACACAGACAGACATGAGTTACACAGATGGAGACAGATACACAGACGGACATGAGCTACACAGACGGAGACATTTACACAGACAGATATGAGTTACACAGATGGAGACAGTTACACAGACAGACATGAGTTACACAGATGGAGACATTTACACAGACAGACATGAATTAAACAGATGGAGACAGTTACACAGACAGACATGAGTTACACAGACGGAGACATTTACACAGACAGACATGAGATTACACAGACGGAGACAGTTACACAGACATACATAAGATTACACAGACGGAGACAGTTACATAGACAGACATGAGTTACACAGAAGGAGACATTTACACAGACAGACATGAGTTACACAGACGGAGACAGTTACACAGACAGACATGAGTTACACAGACGGAGACATTTACACAGACATACATAAGATTACACAGACGGAGACAGTTACACACACATACATAAGATTACACAGACGGAGACAGTTACATAGACAGACATGAGTTACACAGACGGAGACATTTACACAGACAGACATGAGTTACACAGACGGAGACATTCACACAGACAGACATGAGTAACACAAACGGAGACATTTAGACAGACAGACATGAGTTACACAGACGGAGACAGTTACACAGACAGACTGAGTTACACAGACGGAGACATTTACACAGACAGACATGAGTAAAACAGACGGAGACATTTACACAGACAGACATGAGTTACACAGACGGAGACATTTACACAGACACATATGAGTTACACAGACGGAGACAGTTACACAGACATACATAAGATTACACAGACGGCGACAGTTACATAGACAGACATGAGTTACACAGACGGAGACATTTACACAGACAGACATGAGTTACACAGACGGAGACATTCACACAGACAGACATGAGTTACACAGACGGAGACATTCACACAGACCGACATGAGATACACAGATGGAGACAGTTACACAGACATACATATGATTACACAGACGGAGACAGTTACATAGACAGACATGAGTAACACAGACGGAGACAGTTACACAGACAGACATGAGATTACACAGACGGAGACAGTTACATAGACAGACATGAGTTACACAGAAGGAGACATTTACACAGACAGACATGAGTTACACAGACGGAGACAGTTACACAGACAGACATGAGTTACACAGACGGAGACAGTTACACAGACAGACTGAGTTACACAGACGGAGACATTTACACAGACAGACATGAGTTACACAGACGGAGACAGTTACACAGACAGACATGAGTTACACAGACGGAGACATTTACACAGACAGAGATGAGTTACACAGACGGAGACATTTACACAGACAGACATGAGTTACACAGACGGAGACAGTTACACAGACATACATAAGATTACACAGACGGAGACAGTTACATAGACAGACATGAGTTACACAGACGGAGACATTTACACAGACAGACATGAGTTACACAGACGGAGACAGTTACACAGACAGACATGAGTTACACAGACGGAGACATTTACACAGACATACATAAGATTACACAGACGGAGACAGTTACACACACATACATAAGATTACACAGACGGAGACAGTTACATAGACAGACATGAGTTACACAGACGGAGACATTTACACAGACAGACATGAGTTACACAGACGGAGACATTCACACAGACAGACATGAGTAACACAAACGGAGACATTTACACAGACAGACATGAGTTACACAGACGGAGACAGTTACACAGACAGACTGAGTTACACAGACGGAGACATTTACACAGACAGACATGAGTAAAACAGACGGAGACATTTACACAGACAGACATGAGTTACACAGACGGAGACATTTACACAGACACATATGAGTTACACAGACGGAGACAGTTACACAGACATACATAAGATTACACAGACGGCGACAGTTACATAGACAGACATGAGTTACACAGACGGAGACATTTACACAGACAGACATGAGTTACACAGACGGAGACATTCACACAGACAGACATGAGTTACACAGACGGAGACATTCACACAGACCGACATGAGATACACAGATGGAGACAGTTACACAGACATACATATGATTACACAGACGGAGAAAGTTACATAGACAGACATGAGTAACACAGACGGAGACAGTTACACAGACAGACATGAGATTACACAGACGGAGACAGTTACATAGACAGACATGAGTTACACAGAAGGAGACATTTACACAGACAGACATGAGTTACACAGACGGAGACAGTTACACAGACAGACATGAGTTACACAGACGGAGACAGTTACACAGACAGACTGAGTTACACAGACGGAGACATTTACACAGACAGATATGAGTTACACAGACGGAGACAGTTACACAGACAGACATGAGTTACACAGACGGAGACATTTACACAGACAGAGATGAGTTACACAGACGGAGACATTTACACAGACAGACATGAGTTACACAGACGGAGACAGTTACACAGACATACATAAGATTACACAGACGGAGACAGTTACATAGACAGACATGAGTTACACAGACGGAGACATTTACACAGACAGACATGAGTTACACAGACGGAGACATTTACACAGACAGACATGAGTTACACAGACGGAGACAGTTACACAGACAGACTGAGTTACACAGACGGAGACATTTACACAGACAGACATGAGTAAAACAGGCGGAGACATTTACACAGACAGACATGAGTTACACAGACGGAGACATTTACACAGACACACATGAGTTACACAGACGGAGACAGTTACACAGACATACATAAGATTACACAGACGGCGACAGTTACATAGACAGACATGAGTTACACAGACGGAGACATTTACATAGACAGACATGAGTTACACAGACGGAGACATTTACACAGACAGACATGAGTTACACAGACGGAGACATTTACACAGACATACATAAGATTACACAGACGGAGACAGTTACACACACATACATAAGATTACACAGACGGAGACAGTTACATAGACAGACATGAGTTACACAGACGGAGACATTTACACAGACAGACATGAGTTACACAGACGGAGACATTCACACAGACAGACATGAGTAACACAAACGGAGACATTTACACAGACAGACATGAGTTACACAGACGGAGACAGTTACACAGACAGACTGAGTTACACAGACGGAGACATTTACACAGACAGACATGAGTAAAACAGACGGAGACATTTACACAGACAGACATGAGTTACACAGACGGAGACATTTACACAGACACATATGAGTTACACAGACGGAGACAGTTACACAGACATACATAAGATTACACAGACGGCGACAGTTACATAGACAGACATGAGTTACACAGACGGAGACATTTACACAGACAGACATGAGTTACACAGACGGAGACATTCACACAGACAGACATGAGTTACACAGACGGAGACATTCACACAGACCGACATGAGATACACAGATGGAGACAGTTACACAGACATACATATGATTACACAGACGGAGACAGTTACATAGACAGACATGAGTAACACAGACGGAGACAGTTACACAGACAGACATGAGATTACACAGACGGAGACAGTTACATAGACAGACATGAGTTACACAGAAGGAGACATTTACACAGACAGACATGAGTTACACAGACGGAGACAGTTACACAGACAGACATGAGTTACACAGACGGAGACAGTTACACAGACAGACTGAGTTACACAGACGGAGACATTTACACAGACAGACAAAAGTTACACAGACGGAGACAGTTACACAGACAGACATGAGTTACACAGACGGAGACATTTACACAGACAGAGATGAGTTACACAGACGGAGACATTTACACAGACAGACATGAGTTACACAGACGGAGACAGTTACACAGACATACATAAGATTACACAGACGGAGACAGTTACATAGACAGACATGAGTTACACAGACGGAGACATTTACACAGACAGACATGAGTTACACAGACGGAGACATTTACACAGACAGACATGAGTTACACAGACGGAGACAGTTACACAGACAGACTGAGTTACACAGACGGAGACATTTACACAGACAGACATGAGTAAAACAGGCGGAGACATTTACACAGACAGACATGAGTTACACAGACGGAGACATTTACACAGACACACATGAGTTACACAGACGGAGACAGTTACACAGACATACATAAGATTACACAGACGGCGACAGTTACATAGACAGACATGAGTTACACAGACGGAGACATTTACACAGACAGACATGAGTTACACAGACGGAGACATTCACACAGACCGACATGAGTTACACAGATGGAGACAGTTACACAGACGGAGACAGTTACACAGACGGAGACATTTACACAGACGGAGACAGTTACACAGACAGACATGAGTTACACAGATGGAGACAGTTACACGGACGGACATGAGTTACACAGACGGAGACAGTTACACTGACAGACATGAGTTACACAGACGGAGACAGTTACATAGACAGACATGAGTTACACAGACGGAGACAGTTACATAGACAGACATGAGTTACACAGACGGAGACATTTACACAGACAGACATGAGTTACACAGACGGAGACATTTAAACAGACAGACATGAGTTACACAGACGGAGACATTTACACAGACCGACATGAGTTACACAGATGGAGACAGTTACACAGACAGAGATGAGTTACACAGACGGAGACATTTACACAGACAGACATGAGTTACACAGACGGAGACATTTACACAGAAACACATGAGTTAAACAGACGGAGACATTTACACAGACAGAGATGAGTTACACAGATGGAGACAGCTACACAGACAGAGATGAGTTACACAGACGGAGACAGTGACACAGACGGAGACAGTTACACAGACAGACATGAGTTACACAGATGGAGACAGTTACACAGACGGACATGAGTTACACAGACGGAGACAGTTACACAGACAGACATGAGTTACACAGACGGATACAGTTACACAGACAGACATGAGTTACACAGATGGAGACAGTTACATAGACAGACATGAGTTAGACAGATGGAGACAGTTACACAGACAGACATGAGTTACACAGATGGAGACAGTTACACAGACCGACATGAGTTACACAGACGGAGACAGTTACACAGACAGACATAAGTTACACAGACGGAGACAGTTACACAGACCGACATGAGTTACACAGACGGAAACAGTTACACAGACAGAGACAGTTACTCAGACGGAGACAGTTACACATACGGAGACAGTTACACAGACAGACATGAGTTACACAGTTGGAGACAGTTACACAGACAGACATGAGTTATACAGACGGAGACAATTACACAGACGGAGACAGTTACACAGACAGACATGAGTTACACAGACGGAGACAATTACACAGACGGAGACAGTTACACAGACGAAGACAGTTACACAGACGGAGACATTTACACAGACAGACATGAGTTACACAGACGGAGACAGTTACACAGACAGACATGAGTTACACAGATGGAGACAGATACACAGACGGACATGAGCTACACAGACGGAGACATTTACACAGACAGATATGAGTTACACAGATGGAGACAGTTACACAGACAGACATGAGTTACACAGATGGAGACATTTACACAGACAGACATGAATTAAACAGATGGAGACAGTTACACAGACAGACATGAGTTACACAGACGGAGACATTTACACAGACAGACATGAGATTACACAGACGGAGACAGTTACACAGACATACATAAGATTACACAGACGGAGACAGTTACATAGACAGACATGAGTTACACAGAAGGAGACATTTACACAGACAGACATGAGTTACACAGACGGAGACAGTTACACAGACAGACATGAGTTACACAGATGGAGACAGTTACACAGACAGACTGAGTTACACAGACGGAGACATTTACACAGACAGACATGAGTTACACAGACGGAGACAGTTACACAGACAGACATGAGTTACACAGACGGAGACATTTACACAGACAGAGATGAGTTACACAGACGGAGACATTTACACAGACAGACATGAGTTACACAGACGGAGACAGTTACACAGACATACATAAGATTACACAGACGGAGACAGTTACATAGACAGACATGAGTTACACAGACGGAGACATTTACACAGACAGACATGAGTTACACAGACGGAGACATTTACACAGACATACATAAGATTACACAGACGGAGACAGTTACAAACACATACATAAGATTACACAGACGGAGACAGTTACATAGACAGACATGAGTTACACAGACGGAGACATTTACACAGACAGACATGAGTTACACAGACGGAGACATTCACACAGACAGACATGAGTAACACAAACGGAGACATTTACACAGACAGACATGAGTTACACAGACGGAGACAGTTACACAGACAGACTGAGTTACACAGACGGAGACATTTACACAGACAGACATGAGTAAAACAGACGGAGACATTTACACAGACAGACATGAGTTACACAGACGGAGACATTTACACAGACACATATGAGTTACACAGACGGAGACAGTTACACAGACATACATAAGATTACACAGACGGCGACAGTTACATAGACAGACATGAGTTACACAGACGGAGACATTTACACAGACAGACATGAGTTACACAGACGGAGACATTCACACAGACAGACATGAGTTACACAGACGGAGACATTCACACAGACCGACATGAGATACACAGATGGAGACAGTTACACAGACATACATATGATTACACAGACGGAGACAGTTACATAGACAGACATGAGTAACACAGACGGAGACAGTTACACAGACAGACATGAGATTACACAGACGGAGACAGTTACACAGACATACATAAGATTGAACAGACGGAGACAGTTACATAGACAGACATGAGTTACACAGAAGGAGACATTTACACAGACAGACATGAGTTACACAGACGGAGACAGTTACACAGACAGACATGAGTTACACAGACGGAGACAGTTACACAGACAGACTGAGTTACACAGACGGAGACATTTACACAGACAGACATGAGTTACACAGACGGAGACAGTTACACAGACAGACATGAGTTACACAGACGGAGACATTTACACAGACAGAGATGAGTTACACAGACGGAGACATTTACACAGACAGACATGAGTTACACAGACGGAGACAGTTACACAGACATACATAAGATTACACAGACGGAGACAGTTACATAGACAGACATGAGTTACACAGACGGAGACATTTACACAGACAGACATGAGTTACACAGACGGAAACATTTACACAGACAGACATGAGTTACACAGACGGAGACAGTTACACAGACAGACTGAGTTACACAGACGGAGACATTTACACAGACAGACATGAGTAAAACAGGCGGAGACATTTACACAGACAGACATGAGTTACACAGACGGAGACATTTACACAGACACACATGAGTTACACAGACGGAGACAGTTACACAGACATACATAAGATTACACAGACGGCGACAGTTACATAGACAGACATGAGTTACACAGACGGAGACATTTACACAGACAGACATGAGTTACACAGACGGAGACATTCACACAGACCGACATGAGTTACACAGATGGAGACAGTTACACAGACGGAGACAGTTACACAGACGGAGACATTTACACAGACGGAGACAGTTACACAGACAGACATGAGTTACACAGATGGAGACAGTTACACGGACGGACATGAGTTACACAGACGGAGACAGTTACACTGACAGACATGAGTTACACAGACGGAGACAGTTACATAGACAGACATGAGTTACACAGACGGAGACAGTTACATAGACAGACATGAGTTACACAGACGGAGACATTTACACAGACAGACATGAGTTACACAGACGGAGACATTTAAACAGACAGACATGAGTTACACAGACGGAGACGTTTACACAGACCGACATGAGTTACACAGATGGAGACAGTTACACAGACAGAGATGAGTTACACAGACGGAGACATTTACACAGACAGACATGAGTTACACAGACGGAGACATTTACACAGAAACACATGAGTTAAACAGACGGACACATTTACACAGACAGAGATGAGTTACACAGATGGAGACAGCTACACAGACAGAGATGAGTTACACAGACGGAGACAGTGACACAGACGGAGACAGTTACACAGACAGACATGAGTTACACAGATGGAGACAGTTACACAGACGGACATGAGTTACACAGACGGAGACAGTTACACAGACAGACATGAGTTACACAGACGGATACAGTTACACAGACAGACATGAGTTACACAGACGGAGACAGTTACATAGACAGACATGAGTTAGACAGATGGAGACAGTTACACAGACAGACATGAGTTACACAGATGGAGACAGTTACACAGACAGACATGAGTTACACAGACGGAGACAGTTACATAGACAGACATGAGTTAGACAGATGGAGACAGTTACACAGACAGACATGAGTTACACAGATGGAGACAGTTACACAGACCGACATGAGTTACACAGACGGAGACAGTTACACAGACAGACATAAGTTACACAGACGGAGACAGTTACACAGACCGACATGAGTTACACAGACGGAAACAGTTACACAGACAGAGACAGTTACTCAGACGGAGACAGTTACACATACGGAGACAGTTACACAGACAGACATGAGATACACAGTTGGAGACAGTTACACAGACAGACATGAGTTATACAGACGGAGACAATTACACAGACGGAGACAGTTACACAGACAGACATGAGTTACACAGACGGAGACAATTACACAGACGGAGACAGTTACACAGACGAAGACAGTTACACAGACGGAGACAGTTACACAGACAGACATGAGTTACACAGATGGAGACAGATACACAGACGGACATGAGCTACACAGACGGAGACATTTACACAGACAGATATGAGTTACACAGATGGAGACAGTTACACAGACAGACATGAATTAAACAGATGGAGACAGTTACACAGACAGACATGAGTTACACAGACGGAGACATTTACACAGACAGACATGAGTTACACAGATGGAGACATTTACACAGACAGACATGAGTTACACAGACGGAGACAGTTACACAGACAGACATGAGTTACACAGATGGAGACAGTTACACAGACAGACATGAGTTACACAGACGGAGACAATTACACAGACGGAGACAGTTACACAGACGGAGACATTTACACAGACAGACATGAGTTACACAGACGGAGACAGTTACACAGACAGACATGAGTTACACAGACGGAGACAGTTACACAGACAGATATGAGTTACACAGACAGACATGAGTTATATAAACGGAGACAGTTACACAGACAGACATGAGTTATATAGACGGAGACTGTTACACAGACAGACATGAGTTATATAGACGGAGACAGTTACACAGACAGACATGAGTTATATAGACGGAGACAGTTACACAGACAGACATGAGTTATATAGACGGAGACAGTTACACAGACAGACATGAGTTATATAGACGGAGACAGTTACACAGACGGAGACAGTTACATAGACAGACATGAGTTATATAGACGGAGACAGTTACACTGACGGAGACAGTTACACAGACGGAGACAGTTACACAGACAGAGACAGTTACATAGACAGACATGAGTTATATAGACAGAGACAGTTACACAGACGGAGACAGTTACACAGACAGACATGAGTTATGTAGACGGAGACAGTTACACAGACAGACATGAGTTATATAGACAGAGACAGTTACACAGACGGAGACAGTTACACAGACAGACATGAGTTATATAGACGGAGACAGTTACACAGACAGACATGAGTTATATAGACGGAGACAGTTACACAGACGGAGACAGTTACACAGACGGAGACAGTTACACAGACAGACAAGAGTTACACAGACGGAGACAGTTACACAGACGGAGACAGTTACATAGACAGACGTGAGTTACACAGACGGAGACAGTTACACAGACAGACATGAGTTACACAGACGGAGACAGTTACACAGACAGACATGAGTTACACAGACCGAGACAGTTACACAGACAGATATGAGTTACACAGACGGAGACAGTTACACAGACAGACATGAGTTACACAGACGGAGACAGTTACACAGACAGACATGAGTTACACAGACGGAGACAGTTACACAGACAGAGATGAGTTACACAGACGGAGACAGTTACACAGACGGAGACAGTTACACAGACGGAGACATTTACACAGACGGAGACAGTTACACAGACATCATGAGTTACACAGATGGAGACAGTTACACGGACGGACATGAGTTACACAGACGGAGACAGTTACACTGACAGACATGAGTTACACAGACGGAGACAGTTACATAGACAGACATGAGTTACACAGACGGAGACAGTTACATAGACAGACATGAGTTACACAGACGGAAACATTTTCACAGACAGACATGAGTTACACAGACGGAGACATTTAAACAGACTACCATGAGTTAAACAGATAGAGACAGTTACACAGATAGAGATGAGTTACACAGACGGAGACATTTACACAGACAGACATGAGTTACACAGACGGAGACATTTACACAGACCGACATGAGTTACACAGATGGAGACAGTTACACAGACAGAGATGAGTTACACAGACGGAGACATTTACACAGACAGACATGAGTTACACAGACGGAGACATTTACACAGACCGACATGAGTTAAACAGACGGAGACATTTACACAGACAGAGATGAGTTACACAGATGGAGACAGTTACACAGACAGACATGAGTTACACAGACGGAGACAGTTACACAGACGGAGACAGTTACACAGTCAGACATGAGTTACACAGATGGAGACAGTTACACAGACGGACATGAGTTACACAGACGGAGACAGTTACACGGACAGACATGAGTTACACAGACGGAGACAGTTACACAGACAGACATGAGTTACACAGACGGAGACAGTTACATAGACAGACATGAGTTAGACAGATGGAGACAGTTACACAGACAGACATGAGTTACACAGATGGAGACAGTTACACAGACAGACATGAGTTACACAGACGGAGACAGTTACATAAACAGACATGAGTTAGACAGATGGAGACAGTTACACAGACAGACATGAGTTACACAGATGGAGACAGTTACACAGACCGACATGAGTTACACAGACGGAGACAGTTACACAGACAGACATAAGGTACACAGACGGAGACAGTTACACAGACCGACATGAGTTACACAGACGGAAACAGTTACACAGACGGAGACAGTTACTCAGACGGAGACAGTTACACAGACGGAGACAGTTACACAGACAGACATGAGTTACACAGTAGGAGACAGTTACACAGACAGACATGAGTTATACAGACGGAGACAATTACACAGACGGAGACAGTTACACAGACAGACATGAGTTACACAGACGGAGACAATTACACAGACGGAGACAGTTACACAGACGAAGACAGTTACACAGACGGAGACATTTACACAGACAGACATGAGTTACACAGACGGAGACAGTTACACAGACAGACATGAGTTACACAGATGGAGACAGATACACAGACGGACATGAGCTACACAGACGGAGACATTTACACAGACAGATATGAGTTACACAGATGGAGACAGTTACACAGACAGACATGAGTTACACAGATGGAGACATTTACACAGACAGACATGAATTAAACAGATGGAGACAGTTACACAGACAGACATGAGTTACACAGACGGAGACATTTACACAGACAGACATGAGTTACACAGACGGAGACAGTTACACAGACAGACATGAGTTACACAGATGGAGACAGTTACACAGACAGACATGAGTTACACAGACGGGGATAATTAAACAGACGGAGACAGTTACACTGACGGAGACATTTACACAGACAGACATGAGTTACACAGACGGAGACAGTTACACAGACAGACATGAGTTACACAGACGGAGACAGTTACACAGACAGATATGAGTTACACAGACAGACATGAGTTATATAAACGGAGACAGTTACACAGACAGACATGAGTTATATAGACGGAGACTGTTACACAGACAGACATGAGTTATATAGACGGAGACAGTTACACAGACAGACATGAGTTATATAGACGGAGACAGTTACACAGACAGACATGAGTTATATAGACGGAGACAGTTACACAGACAGACATGAGTTATATAGACGGAGACAGTTACACAGACAGACATGAGTTATACAGACGGAGACAGTTACACGGACGGAGACAGTTACACAGACGGAGACAGTTACACAGACAGACATGAGTTACACAGACAGACATGAGTTATATAGACGGAGACAGTTACACAGACAGACATGAGTTATATAGACGGAGACATTTACACACACAGACATGAGTTATATAGACGGAGACAGTTACACAGACGGAGACAGTTACATAGACAGACATGAGTTATATAGACGGAGACAGTTACACTGACGGAGACAGTTACACAGACGGAGACAGTTACACAGACAGAGACAGTTACATAGACAGACATGAGTTATATAGACGGAGACAGTTACACAGACGGAGACAGTTACACAGACAGACATGAGTTATGTAGACGGAGACAGTTACACAGACAGACATGAGTTATATAGACGGAGACAGTTACACAGACGGAGACAGTTATACAGACAGACATGAGTTATATAGACGGAGACAGTTACACAGACAGACATGAGTTATATAGACGGAGACAGTTACACAGACAGACATGAGTTATATAGACGGAGACAGTTACACAGACGGAGACAGTTACACAGACGGAGACAGTTACACAGACAGACATGAGTTACACAGACGGAGACATTTACACAGACAGACATGAGTTACACAGACGGAGACATTCACACAGACAGACATGAGTTACACAGACGGAGACATTCACACAGACCGACATGAGATACACAGATGGAGACAGTTACACAGACATACATATGATTACACAGACGGAGACAGTTACATAGACAGACATGAGTAACACAGACGGAGACAGTTACACAGACAGACATGAGATTACACAGACGGAGACAGTTACATAGACAGACATGAGTTACACAGAAGGAGACATTTACACAGACAGACATGAGTTACACAGACGGAGACAGTTACACAGACAGACATGAGTTACACAGACGGAGACAGTTACACAGACAGACTGAGTTACACAGACGGAGACATTTACACAGACAGACATGAGTTACACAGACGGAGACAGTTACACAGACAGACATGAGTTACACAGACGCAGACATTTACACAGACAGAGATGAGTTACACAGACGGAGACAGTTACATAGACAGACATGAGTTACACAGACGGAGACAATTACACAGACAGACATGAGTTACACAGACGGAGACATTTACACAGACAGACATGAGTTACACAGACGGAGACAGTTACACAGACAGACTGAGTTACACAGACGGAGACATTTACACAGACAGACATGAGTAAAACAGGCGGAGACATTTACACAGACAGACATGAGTTACACAGACGGAGACATTTACACAGACACACATGAGTTACACAGACGGAGACAGTTACACAGACATACATAAGATTACACAGACGGCGACAGTTACATAGACAGACATGAGTTACACAGACGGAGACATTTACACAGACAGACATGAGTTACACAGACGGAGACATTCACACAGACCGACATGAGTTACACAGATGGAGACAGTTACACAGACGGAGACAGTTACACAGACGGAGACATTTACACAGACGGAGACAGTTACACAGACAGACATGAGTTACACAGATGGAGACAGTTACACGGACGGACATGAGTTACACAGACGGAGACAGTTACACTGACAGACATGAGTTACACAGACGGAGACAGTTACATAGACAGACATGAGTTACACAGACGGAGACAGTTACATAGACAGACATGAGTTACACAGACGGAGACATTTACACAGACAGACATGAGTTACACAGACGGAGACATTTAAACAGACAGACATGAGTTACACAGACGGAGACATTTACACAGACCGACATGAGTTACACAGATGGAGACAGTTACACAGACAGAGATGAGTTACACAGACGGAGACATTTACACAGACAGACATGAGTTACACAGACGGAGACATTTACACAGAAACACATGAGTTAAACAGACGGAGACATTTACACAGACAGAGATGAGTTACACAGATGGAGACAGCTACACAGACAGAGATGAGTTACACAGACGGAGACAGTGACACAGACGGAGACAGTTACACAGACAAACATGAGTTACACAGATGGAGACAGTTACACAGACGGACATGAGTTACACAGACGGAGACAGTTACACAGACAGACATGAGTTACACAGACGGATACAGTTACACAGACAGACATGAGTTACACAGACGGAGACAGTTACATAGACAGACATGAGTTAGACAGATGGAGACAGTTACACAGACAGACATGAGTTACACAGATGGAGACAGTTACACAGACCGACATGAGTTACACAGACGGAGACAGTTACACAGACAGACATAAGTTACACAGACGGAGACAGTTACACAGACCGACATGAGTTACACAGACGGAAACAGTTACACAGACAGAGACAGTTACTCAGACGGAGACAGTTACACATACGGAGACAGTTACACAGACAGACATGAGTTACACAGTTGGAGACAGTTACACAGACAGACATGAGTTATACAGACGGAGACAATTACACAGACGGAGACAGTTACACAGACAGACATGAGTTACACAGACGGAGACAATTACACAGACGGAGACAGTTACACAGACGAAGACAGTTACACAGACGGAGACATTTACACAGACAGACATGAGTTACACAGACGGAGACAGTTACACAGACAGACATGAGTTACACAGATGGAGACAGATACACAGACGGACATGAGCTACACAGACGGAGACATTTACACAGACAGATATGAGTTACACAGATGGAGACAGTTACACAGACAGACATGAGTTACACAGATGGAGACATTTACACAGACAGACATGAATTAAACAGATGGAGACAGTTACACAGACAGACATGAGTTACACAGACGGAGACATTTACACAGACAGACATGAGATTACACAGACGGAGACAGTTACACAGACATACATAAGATTACACAGACGGAGACAGTTACATAGACAGACATGAGTTACACAGAAGGAGACATTTACACAGACAGACATGAGTTACACAGACGGAGACAGTTACACAGACAGACATGAGTTACACAGATGGAGACAGTTACACAGACAGACTGAGTTACACAGACGGAGACATTTACACAGACAGACATGAGTTACACAGACGGAGACAGTTACACAGACAGACATGAGTTACACAGACGGAGACATTTACACAGACAGAGATGAGTTACACAGACGGAGACATTTACACAGACAGACATGAGTTACACAGACGGAGACAGTTACACAGACATACATAAGATTACACAGACGGAGACAGTTACATAGACAGACATGAGTTACACAGACGGAGACATTTACACAGACAGACATGAGTTACACAGACGGAGACATTTACACAGACATACATAAGATTACACAGACGGAGACAGTTACACACACATACATAAGATTACACAGACGGAGACAGTTACATAGACAGACATGAGTTACACAGACGGAGACATTTACACAGACAGACATGAGTTACACAGACGGAGACATTCACACAGACAGACATGAGTAACACAAACGGAGACATTTACACAGACAGACATGAGTTACACAGACGGAGACAGTTACACAGACAGACTGAGTTACACAGACGGAGACATTTACACAGACAGACATGAGTAAAACAGACGGAGACATTTACACAGACAGACATGAGTTACACAGACGGAGACATTTACACAGACACATATGAGTTACACAGACGGAGACAGTTACACAGACATACATAAGATTACACAGACGGCGACAGTTACATAGACAGACATGAGTTACACAGACGGAGACATTTACACAGACAGACATGAGTTACACAGACGGAGACATTCACACAGACAGACATGAGTTACACAGACGGAGACATTCACACAGACCGACATGAGATACACAGATGGAGACAGTTACACAGACATACATATGATTACACAGACGGAGACAGTTACATAGACAGACATGAGTAACACAGACGGAGACAGTTACACAGACAGACATGAGATTACACAGATGGAGACAGTTACACAGACATACATAAGATTGAACAGACGGAGACAGTTACATAGACAGACATGAGTTACACAGAAGGAGACATTTACACAGACAGACATGAGTTACACAGACGGAGACAGTTACACAGACAGACATGAGTTACACAGACGGAGACAGTTACACAGACAGACTGAGTTACACAGACGGAGACATTTACACAGACAGACATGAGTTACACAGACGGAGACAGTTACACAGACAGACATGAGTTACACAGATGGAGACATTTACACAGACAGAGATGAGTTACACAGACGGAGACATTTACACAGACAGACATGAGTTACACAGACGGAGACAGTTACACAGACATACATAAGATTACACAGACGGAGACAGTTACATAGACAGACATGAGTTACACAGACGGAGACATTTACACAGACAGACATGAGTTACACAGACGGAGACATTTACACAGACAGACATGAGTTACACAGACGGAGACAGTTACACAGACAGACTGAGTTACACAGACGGAGACATTTACACAGACAGACATGAGTAAAACAGGCGGAGACATTTACACAGACAGACATGAGTTACACAGACGGAGACATTTACACAGACACACATGAGTTACACAGACGGAGACAGTTACACAGACATACATAAGATTACACAGACGGCGACAGTTACATAGACAGACATGAGTTACACAGACGGAGACATTTACACAGACAGACATGAGTTACACAGACGGAGACATTCACACAGACCGACATGAGTTACACAGATGGAGACAGTTACACAGACGGAGACAGTTACACAGACGGAGACATTTACACAGACGGAGACAGTTACACAGACAGACATGAGTTACACAGATGGAGACAGTTACACGGACGGAGACAGTTACACAGACAGAGACAGTTACATAGACAGACATGAGTTATATAGACGGAGACAGTTACACAGACGGAGACAGTTACACAGACAGACATGAGTTATGTAGACGGAGACAGTTACACAGACAGACATGAGTAAAACAGGCGGAGACATTTACACAGACAGACATGAGTTACACAGACGGAGACATTTACACAGACACACATGAGTTACACAGACGGAGACAGTTACACAGACATACATAAAATTACACAGACGGCGACAGTTACATAGACAGACATGAGTTACACAGACGGAGACATTTACACAGACAGACATGAGTTACACAGACGGAGACATTCACACAGACCGACATGAGTTACACAGATGGAGACAGTTACACAGACGGAGACAGTTACACAGACGGAGACATTTACACAGACGGAGACAGTTACACAGACAGACATGAGTTACACAGATGGAGACAGTTACACGGACGGAGACAGTTACACAGACAGAGACAGTTACATAGACAGACATGAGTTATATAGACGGAGACAGTTACACTGACGGAGACAGTTACACAGACGGAGACAGTTACACAGACAGAGACAGTTACATAGACAGACATGAGTTATATAGACGTAGACAGTTACACAGACGGAGACAGTTACACAGACAGACATGAGTTATGTAGACGGAGACAGTTACACAGACAGACATGAGTTATATAGACGGAGACAGTTACACAGACGGAGACAGTTATACAGACAGACATGAGTTATATAGACGGAGACAGTTACACAGACAGACATGAGTTATATAGACGGAGACAGTTACACAGACAGACATGAGTTATATAGACGGAGACAGTTACACAGACGGAGACAGTTACACAGACGGAGACAGTTACACAGACAGACATGAGTTACACAGACGGAGACATTTACACAGACAGACATGAGTTACACAGACGGAGACATTCACACAGACAGACATGAGTTACACAGACGGAGACATTCACACAGACCGACATGAGATACACAGATGGAGACAGTTACACAGACATACATATGATTACACAGACGGAGACAGTTACATAGACAGACATGAGTAACACAGACGGAGACAGTTACACAGACAGACATGAGATTACACAGACGGAGACAGTTACATAGACAGACATGAGTTACACAGAAGGAGACATTTACACAGACAGACATGAGTTACACAGACGGAGACAGTTACACAGACAGACATGAGTTACACAGACGGAGACAGTTACACAGACAGACTGAGTTACACAGACGGAGACATTTACACAGACAGACATGAGTTACACAGACGGAGACAGTTACACAGACAGACATGAGTTACACAGACGCAGACATTTACACAGACAGAGATGAGTTACACAGACGGAGACATTTACACAGACTGACATGAGTTACACAGACGGAGACAGTTACACAGACATACATAAGATTACACAGACGGAGACAGTTACATAGACAGACATGAGTTACACAGACGGAGACAATTACACAGACAGACATGAGTTACACAGACGGAGACATTTACACAGACAGACATGAGTTACACAGACGGAGACAGTTACACAGACAGACTGAGTTACACAGACGGAGACATTTACACAGACAGACATGAGTAAAACAGGCGGAGACATTTACACAGACAGACATGAGTTACACAGACGGAGACATTTACACAGACACACATGAGTTACACAGACGGAGACAGTTACACAGACATACATAAGATTACACAGACGGCGACAGTTACATAGACAGACATGAGTTACACAGACGGAGACATTTACACAGACAGACATGAGTTACACAGACGGAGACATTCACACAGACCGACATGAGTTACACAGATGGAGACAGTTACACAGACGGAGACAGTTACACAGACGGAGACATTTACACAGACGGAGACAGTTACACAGACAGACATGAGTTACACAGATGGAGACAGTTACACGGACGGACATGAGTTACACAGACGGAGACAGTTACACTGACATACATGAGTTACACAGACGGAGACAGTTACATAGACAGACATGAGTTACACAGACGGAGACAGTTACATAGACAGACATGAGTTACACAGACGGAGACATTTACACAGACAGACATGAGTTACACAGACGGAGACATTTAAACAGACAGACATGAGTTACACAGACGGAGACATTTACACAGACCGACATGAGTTACACAGATGGAGACAGTTACACAGACAGAGATGAGTTACACAGACGGAGACATTTACACAGACAGACATGAGTTACACAGACGGAGACATTTACACAGAAACACATGAGTTAAACAGACGGAGACATTTACACAGACAGAGATGAGTTACACAGATGGAGACAGCTACACAGACAGAGATGAGTTACACAGACGGAGACAGTGACACAGACGGAGACAGTTACACAGACAGACATGAGTTACACAGATGGAGACAGTTACACAGACGGACATGAGTTACACAGACGGAGACAGTTACACAGACAGACATGAGTTACACAGACGGATACAGTTACACAGACAGACATGAGTTACACAGACGGAGACAGTTACATAGACAGACATGAGTTAGACAGATGGAGACAGTTACACAGACAGACATGAGTTACACAGATGGAGACAGTTACACAGACCGACATGAGTTACACAGACGGAGACAGTTACACAGACAGACATAAGTTACACAGACGGAGACAGTTACACAGACCGACATGAGTTACACAGACGGAAACAGTTACACAGACAGAGACAGTTACTCAGACGGAGACAGTTACACATACGGAGACAGTTACACAGACAGACATGAGTTACACAGTTGGAGACAGTTACACAGACAGACATGAGTTATACAGACGGAGACAATTACACAGACGGAGACAGTTACACAGACAGACATGAGTTACACAGACGGAGACAATTACACAGACGGAGACAGTTACACAGACGAAGACAGTTACACAGACGGAGACATTTACACAGACAGACATGAGTTACACAGACGGAGACAGTTACACAGACAGACATGAGTTACACAGATGGAGACATTTACACAGACAGACATGAGTTACACAGACGGAGACAGATACACAGACGGACATGAGCTACACAGACGGAGACATTTACACAGACAGATATGAGTTACACAGATGGAGACAGTTACACAGACAGACATGAGTTACACAGATGGAGACATTTACACAGACAGACATGAATTAAACAGATGGAGACAGTTACACAGACAGACATGAGTTACACAGACGGAGACATTTACACAGACAGACATGAGATTACACAGACGGAGACAGTTACACAGACATACATAAGATTACACAGACGGAGACAGTTACATAGACAGACATGAGTTACACAGAAGGAGACATTTACACAGACAGACATGAGTTACACAGACGGAGACAGTTACACAGACAGACATGAGTTACACAGATGGAGACAGTTACACAGACAGACTGAGTTACACAGACGGAGACATTTACACAGACAGACATGAGTTACACAGACGGAGACAGTTACACAGACAGACATGAGTTACACAGACGGAGACATTTACACAGACAGAGATGAGTTACACAGACGGAGACATTTACACAGACAGACATGAGTTACACAGACGGAGACAGTTACACAGACATACATAAGATTACACAGACGGAGACAGTTACATAGACAGACATGAGTTACACAGACGGAGACATTTACACAGACAGACATGAGTTACACAGACGGAGACATTTACACAGACATACATAAGATTACACAGACGGAGACAGTTACACACACATACATAAGATTACACAGACGGAGACAGTTACATAGACAGACATGAGTTACACAGACGGAGACATTTACACAGACAGACATGAGTTACACAGACGGAGACATTCACACAGACAGACATGAGTAACACAAACGGAGACATTTACACAGACAGACATGAGTTACACAGACGGAGACAGTTACACAGACAGACTGAGTTACACAGACGGAGACATTTACACAGACAGACATGAGTAAAACAGACGGAGACATTTACACAGACAGACATGAGTTACACAGACGGAGACATTTACACAGACACATATGAGTTACACAGACGGAGACAGTTACACAGACATACATAAGATTACACAGACGGCGACAGTTACATAGACAGACATGAGTTACACAGACGGAGACATTTACACAGACAGACATGAGTTACACAGACGGAGACATTCACACAGACAGACATGAGTTACACAGACGGAGACATTCACACAGACCGACATGAGATACACAGATGGAGACAGTTACACAGACATACATATGATTACACAGACGGAGACAGTTACATAGACAGACATGAGTAACACAGACGGAGACAGTTACACAGACAGACATGAGATTACACAGACGGAGACAGTTACACAGACATACATAAGATTGAACAGACGGAGACAGTTACATAGACAGACATGAGTTACACAGAAGGAGACATTTACACAGACAGACATGAGTTACACAGACGGAGACAGTTACACAGACAGACATGAGTTACACAGACGGAGACAGTTACACAGACAGACTGAGTTACACAGACGGAGACATTTACACAGACAGACATGAGTTACACAGACGGAGACAGTTACACAGACAGACATGAGTTACACAGACGGAGACATTTACACAGACAGAGATGAGTTACACAGACGGAGACATTTACACAGACAGACATGAGTTACACAGACGGAGACAGTTACACAGACATACATAAGATTACACAGACGGAGACAGTTACATAGACAGACATGAGTTACACAGACGGAGACATTTACACAGACAGACATGAGTTACACAGACGGAGACATTTACACAGACAGACATGAGTTACACAGACGGAGACAGTTACACAGACAGACTGAGTTACACAGACGGAGACATTTACACAGACAGACATGAGTAAAACAGGCGGAGACATTTACACAGACAGACATGAGTTACACAGACGGAGACATTTACACAGACACACATGAGTTACACAGACGGAGACAGTTACACAGACATACATAAGATTACACAGACGGCGACAGTTACATAGACAGACATGAGTTACACAGACGGAGACATTTACACAGACAGACATGAGTTACACAGACGGAGACATTCACACAGACCGACATGAGTTACACAGATGGAGACAGTTACACAGACGGAGACAGTTACACAGACGGAGACATTTACACAGACGGAGACAGTTACACAGACAGACATGAGTTACACAGATGGAGACAGTTACACGGACGGACATGAGTTACACAGACGGAGACAGTTACACTGACAGACATGAGTTACACAGACGGAGACAGTTACATAGACAGACATGAGTTACACAGACGGAGACAGTTACATAGACAGACATGAGTTACACAGACGGAGACATTTACACAGACAGACATGAGTTACACAGACGGAGACATTTACACAGACAGAGATGAGTTACACAGATGGAGACAGCTACACAGACAGAGATGAGTTACACAGACGGAGACAGTGACACAGACGGAGACAGTTACACAGACAGACATGAGTTACACAGATGGAGACAGTTACACAGACGGACATGAGTTACACAGACGGAGACAGTTACACAGACAGACATGAGTTACACAGACGGATACAGTTACACAGACAGACATGAGTTACACAGACGGAGACAGTTACATAGACAGACATGAGTTAGACAGATGGAGACAGTTACACAGACAGACATGAGTTACACAGATGGAGACAGTTACACAGACAGACATGAGTTACACAGACGGAGACAGTTACATAGACAGACATGAGTTAGACAGATGGAGACAGTTACACAGACAGACATGAGTTACACAGATGGAGACAGTTACACAGACCGACATGAGTTACACAGACGGAGACAGTTACACAGACAGACATAAGTTACACAGACGGAGACAGTTACACAGACCGACATGAGTTACACAGACGGAAACAGTTACACAGACAGAGACAGTTACTCAGACGGAGACAGTTACACATACGGAGACAGTTACACAGACAGACATGAGTTACACAGTTGGAGACAGTTACACAGACAGACATGAGTTATACAGACGGAGACAATTACACAGACGGAGACAGTTACACAGACAGACATGAGTTACACAGACGGAGACAATTACACAGACGGAGACAGTTACACAGACGAAGACAGTTACACAGACGGAGACAGTTACACAGACAGACATGAGTTACACAGATGGAGACAGATACACAGACGGACATGAGCTACACAGACGGAGACATTTACACAGACAGATATGAGTTACACAGATGGAGACAGTTACACAGACAGACATGAGTTACACAGATGGAGACATTTACACAGACAGACATGAATTAAACAGATGGAGACAGTTACACAGACAGACATGAGTTACACAGACGGAGACATTTACACAGACAGACATGAGTTACACAGATGGAGACATTTACACAGACAGACATGAGTTACACAGACGGAGACAGTTACACAGACAGACATGAGTTACACAGATGGAGACAGTTACACAGATAGACATGAGTTACACAGACGGAGACAATTACACAGACGGAGACAGTTACACAGACGGAGACATTTACACAGACAGACATGAGTTACACAGACGGAGACAGTTACACAGACAGACATGAGTTACACAGACGGAGACAGTTACACAGACAGATATGAGTTACACAGACAGACATGAGTTATATAAACGGAGACAGTTACACAGACAGACATGAGTTATATAGACGGAGACTGTTACACAGACAGACATGAGTTATATAGACGGAGACAGTTACACAGACAGACATGAGTTATATAGACGGAGACAGTTACACAGACAGACATGAGTTATATAGACGGAGACAGTTACACAGACAGACATGAGTTATATAGACGGAGACAGTTACACAGACGGAGACAGTTACATAGACAGACATGAGTTATATAGACGGAGACAGTTACACTGACGGAGACAGTTACACAGACGGAGACAGTTACACAGACAGAGACAGTTACATAGACAGACATGAGTTATATAGACAGAGACAGTTACACAGACGGAGACAGTTACACAGACAGACATGAGTTATGTAGACGGAGACAGTTACACAGACAGACATGAGTTATATAGACAGAGACAGTTACACAGACGGAGACAGTTACACAGACAGACATGAGTTATATAGACGGAGACAGTTACACAGACAGACATGAGTTATATAGACGGAGACAGTTACACAGACGGAGACAGTTACACAGACGGAGACAGTTACACAGACAGACAAGAGTTACACAGACGGAGACAGTTACACAGACGGAGACAGTTACATAGACAGACGTGAGTTACACAGACGGAGACAGTTACACAGACAGACATGAGTTACACAGACGGAGACAGTTACACAGACAGACATGAGTTACACAGACCGAGACAGTTACACAGACAGATATGAGTTACACAGACGGAGACAGTTACACAGACAGACATGAGTTACACAGACGGAGACAGTTACACAGACAGACATGAGTTACACAGACGGAGACAGTTACACAGACAGAGATGAGTTACACAGACGGAGACAGTTACACAGACGGAGACAGTTACACAGACGGAGACATTTACACAGACGGAGACAGTTACACAGACAGACATGAGTTACACAGATGGAGACAGTTACACGGACGGACATGAGTTACACAGACGGAGACAGTTACACTGACAGACATGAGTTACACAGACGGAGACAGTTACATAGACAGACATGAGTTACACAGACGGAGACAGTTACATAGACAGACATGAGTTACACAGACGGAAACATTTTCACAGACAAGACATGAGTTACACAGACGGAGATATTTAAACAGACTACCATGAGTTAAACAGATGGAGACAGTTACACAGATAGAGATGAGTTACACAGACGGAGACATTTACACAGACAGACATGAGTTACACAGACGGAGACATTTACACAGACCGACATGAGTTACACAGATGGAGACAGTTACACAGACAGAGATGAGTTACACAGACGGAGACATTTACACAGACAGACATGAGTTACACAGACGGAGACATTTACACAGACCGACATGAGTTAAACAGACGGAGACATTTACACAGACAGAGATGAGTTACACAGATGGAGACAGTTACACAGACAGACATGAGTTACACAGACGGAGACAGTTACACAGACGGAGACAGTTACACAGACAGACATGAGTTACACAGATGGAGACAGTTACACAGACGGACATGAGTTACACAGACGGAGACAGTTACACGGACAGACATGAGTTACACAGACGGAGACAGTTACACAGACAGACATGAGTTACACAGACGGAGACAGTTACATAGACAGACATGAGTTAGACAGATGGAGACAGTTACACAGACAGACATGAGTTACACAGATGGAGACAGTTACACAGACAGACATGAGTTACACAGACGGAGACAGTTACATAGACAGACATGAGTTAGACAGATGGAGACAGTTACACAGACAGACATGAGTTACACAGATGGAGACAGTTACACAGACCGACATGAGTTACACAGACGGAGACAGTTACACAGACAGACATAAGGTACACAGACGGAGACAGTTACACAGACCGACATGAGTTACACAGACGGAAACAGTTACACAGACGGAGACAGTTACTCAGACGGAGACAGTTACACAGACGGAGACAGTTACACAGACAGACATGAGTTACACAGTAGGAGACAGTTACACAGACAGACATGAGTTATACAGACGGAGACAATTACACAGACGGAGACAGTTACACAGACAGACATGAGTTACACAGACGGAGACAATTACACAGACGGAGACAGTTACACAGACGAAGACAGTTACACAGACGGAGACAGTTACACAGACAGACATGAGTTACACAGACGGAGACAGTTACACAGACAGACATGAGTTACACAGATGGAGACAGATACACAGACGGACATGAGCTACACAGACGGAGACATTTACACAGACAGATATGAGTTACACAGATGGAGACAGTTACACAGACAGACATGAGTTACACAGATGGAGACATTTACACAGACAGGCATGAGTTACACAGATGGAGACATTTACACAGACAGGCATGAGTTACACAGATGGAGACAGTTACACAGACAGACATGAGTTACACAGACGGAGACATTTACACAGACAGGCATGAGTTACACAGATGGAGACATTTACACAGACAGACATGAGTTACACAGACGGAGACAGTTACACAGACAGACATGAGTTACACAGATGGAGACAGTTACACAGACAGACATGAGTTACACAGACGGAGACAATTAAACAGACGGAGACAGTTACACTGACGGAGACATTTACACAGACAGACATGAGTTACACAGACGGAGACAGTTACACAGACAGACATGAGTTACACAGACGGAGACAGTTACACAGACAGATATGAGTTACACAGACAGACATGAGTTATATAAACGGAGACAGTTACACAGACAGACATGAGTTATATAGACGGAGACTGTTACACAGACAGACATGAGTTATATAGACGGAGACAGTTACACAGACAGACATGAGTTATATAGACGGAGACAGTTACACAGACAGACATGAGTTATATAGACGGAGACAGTTACACAGACAGACATGAGTTATATAGACGGAGACAGTTACACAGACAGACATGAGTTATACAGACGGAGACAGTTACACGGACGGAGACAGTTACACAGACGGAGACAGTTACACAGACAGACATGAGTTACACAGACAGACATGAGTTATATAGACGGAGACAGTTACACAGACAGACATGAGTTATATAGACGGAGACATTTACACACACAGACATGAGTTATATAGACGGAGACAGTTACACAGACGGAGACAGTTACATAGACAGACATGAGTTATATAGACGGAGACAGTTACACTGACGGAGACAGTTACACAGACGGAGACAGTTACACAGACAGAGACAGTTACATAGACAGACATGAGTTATATAGACGGAGACAGTTACACAGACGGAGACAGTTACACAGACAGACATGAGTTATGTAGACGGAGACAGTTACACAGACAGACATGAGTTATATAGACGGAGACAGTTACACAGACGGAGACAGTTATACAGACAGACATGAGTTATATAGACGGAGACAGTTACACAGACAGACATGAGTTATATAGACGGAGACAGTTACACAGACAGACATGAGTTATATAGACGGAGACAGTTACACAGACGGAGACAGTTACACAGACGGAGACAGTTACACAGACAGACATGAGTTACACAGACGGAGACAGTTACACAGACGGAGACAGTTACACAGACAGACATGAGTTATATAGACGGAGACAGTTACACAGACGGAGACAGTTATACAGACAGACATGAGTTATATAGACGGAGACAGTTACACAGACAGACATGAGTTATATAGACGGAGACTGTTACACAGACAGACATGAGTTATATAGACGGAGACAGTTACACAGACAGACATGAGTTATATAGACGGAGACAGTTACACAGACAGACATGAGTTATATAGACGGAGACAGTTACACAGACAGACATGAGTTATATAGACGGAGACAGTTACACAGACGGAGACTGTTACACAGACAGACATGAGTTATATAGACGGAGACAGTTACACAGACAGACATGAGTTATATAGACGGAGACAGTTACACAGACAGACATGAGTTATATAGACGGAGACAGTTACACAGACAGACATGAGTTATATAGACGGAAACAGTTACACAGACGGAGACAGTTACATAGACAGACATGAGTTATATAGACGGAGACAGTTACACTGACGGAGACAGTTACACAGACGGAGACAGTTACACAGACAGAGACAGTTACATAGACAGACATGAGTTATATAGACAGAGACAGTTACACAGACGGAGACAGTTACACAGACAGACATGAGTTATGTAGACGGAGACAGTTACACAGACAGACATGAGTTATATAGACAGAGACAGTTACACAGACGGAGACAGTTACACAGACAGACATGAGTTATATAGACGGAGACAGTTACACAGACAGACATGAGTTATATAGACGGAGACAGTTACACAGACGGAGACAGTTACACAGACGGAGACAGTTACACAGACAGACAAGAGTTACACAGACGGAGACAGTTACACAGACGGAGACAGTTACATAGACAGACGTGAGTTACACAGACGGAGACAGTTACACAGACAGACATGAGTTACACAGACGGAGACAGTTACACAGACAGACATGAGTTACACAGACCGAGACAGTTACACAGACAGATATGAGTTACACAGACGGAGACAGTTACACAGACAGACATGAGTTACACAGACGGAGACAGTTACACAGACAGACATGAGTTACACAGACGGAGACAGTTACACAGACAGAGATGAGTTACACAGACGGAGACAGTTACACAGACGGAGACAGTTACACAGACGGAGACATTTACACAGACGGAGACAGTTACACAGACAGACATGAGTTACACAGATGGAGACAGTTACACGGACGGACATGAGTTACACAGACGGAGACAGTTACACTGACAGACATGAGTTACACAGACGGAGACAGTTACATAGACAGACATGAGTTACACAGACGGAGACAGTTACATAGACAGACATGAGTTACACAGACGGAAACATTTTCACAGACAAGACATGAGTTACACAGACGGAGATATTTAAACAGACTACCATGAGTTAAACAGATGGAGACAGTTACACAGATAGAGATGAGTTACACAGACGGAGACATTTACACAGACAGACATGAGTTACACAGACGGAGACATTTACACAGACCGACATGAGTTACACAGATGGAGACAGTTACACAGACAGAGATGAGTTACACAGACGGAGACATTTACACAGACAGACATGAGTTACACAGACGGAGACATTTACACAGACCGACATGAGTTAAACAGACGGAGACATTTACACAGACAGAGATGAGTTACACAGATGGAGACAGTTACACAGACAGACATGAGTTACACAGACGGAGACAGTTACACAGACGGAGACAGTTACACAGACAGACATGAGTTACACAGATGGAGACAGTTACACAGACGGACATGAGTTACACAGACGGAGACAGTTACACGGACAGACATGAGTTACACAGACGGAGACAGTTACACAGACAGACATGAGTTACACAGACGGAGACAGTTACATAGACAGACATGAGTTAGACAGATGGAGACAGTTACACAGACAGACATGAGTTACACAGATGGAGACAGTTACACAGACAGACATGAGTTACACAGACGGAGACAGTTACATAGACAGACATGAGTTAGACAGATGGAGACAGTTACACAGACAGACATGAGTTACACAGATGGAGACAGTTACACAGACCGACATGAGTTACACAGACGGAGACAGTTACACAGACAGACATAAGGTACACAGACGGAGACAGTTACACAGACCGACATGAGTTACACAGACGGAAACAGTTACACAGACGGAGACAGTTACTCAGACGGAGACAGTTACACAGACGGAGACAGTTACACAGACAGACATGAGTTACACAGTAGGAGACAGTTACACAGACAGACATGAGTTATACAGACGGAGACAATTACACAGACGGAGACAGTTACACAGACAGACATGAGTTACACAGACGGAGACAATTACACAGACGGAGACAGTTACACAGACGAAGACAGTTACACAGACGGAGACAGTTACACAGACAGACATGAGTTACACAGACGGAGACAGTTACACAGACAGACATGAGTTACACAGATGGAGACAGATACACAGACGGACATGAGCTACACAGACGGAGACATTTACACAGACAGATATGAGTTACACAGATGGAGACAGTTACACAGACAGACATGAGTTACACAGATGGAGACATTTACACAGACAGGCATGAGTTACACAGATGGAGACATTTACACAGACAGGCATGAGTTACACAGATGGAGACAGTTACACAGACAGACATGAGTTACACAGACGGAGACATTTACACAGACAGGCATGAGTTACACAGATGGAGACATTTACACAGACAGACATGAGTTACACAGACGGAGACAGTTACACAGACAGACATGAGTTACACAGATGGAGACAGTTACACAGACAGACATGAGTTACACAGACGGAGACAATTAAACAGACGGAGACAGTTACACTGACGGAGACATTTACACAGACAGACATGAGTTACACAGACGGAGACAGTTACACAGACAGACATGAGTTACACAGACGGAGACAGTTACACAGACAGATATGAGTTACACAGACAGACATGAGTTATATAAACGGAGACAGTTACACAGACAGACATGAGTTATATAGACGGAGACTGTTACACAGACAGACATGAGTTATATAGACGGAGACAGTTACACAGACAGACATGAGTTATATAGACGGAGACAGTTACACAGACAGACATGAGTTATATAGACGGAGACAGTTACACAGACAGACATGAGTTATATAGACGGAGACAGTTACACAGACAGACATGAGTTATACAGACGGAGACAGTTACACGGACGGAGACAGTTACACAGACGGAGACAGTTACACAGACAGACATGAGTTACACAGACAGACATGAGTTATATAGACGGAGACAGTTACACAGACAGACATGAGTTATATAGACGGAGACATTTACACACACAGACATGAGTTATATAGACGGAGACAGTTACACAGACGGAGACAGTTACATAGACAGACATGAGTTATATAGACGGAGACAGTTACACTGACGGAGACAGTTACACAGACGGAGACAGTTACACAGACAGAGACAGTTACATAGACAGACATGAGTTATATAGACGGAGACAGTTACACAGACGGAGACAGTTACACAGACAGACATGAGTTATGTAGACGGAGACAGTTACACAGACAGACATGAGTTATATAGACGGAGACAGTTACACAGACGGAGACAGTTATACAGACAGACATGAGTTATATAGACGGAGACAGTTACACAGACAGACATGAGTTATATAGACGGAGACAGTTACACAGACAGACATGAGTTATATAGACGGAGACAGTTACACAGACGGAGACAGTTACACAGACGGAGACAGTTACACAGACAGACATGAGTTACACAGACGGAGACAGTTACACAGACGGAGACAGTTACATAGACAGAAGTGAGTTACACAGACGGAGACAGTTACACAGACAGACATGAGTTACACAGACGGAGACAGTTACACAGACAGACATGAGTTACACAGACCGAGACAGTTACACAGACAGATATGAGTTACACAGACGGAGACAGTTACACAGACAGACATGAGTTACACAGACGGAGACAGTTACACAGACAGACATGAGTTACACAGACGGAGACAGTTACACAGACAGACATGAGTTACACAGACGGAGACAGTTACACAGACAGACATGAGTTACACAGACGGAGACAGTTACACAGACAGACGTGAGTTACACAGACGGAGACAGTTACACAGACAGACATGAGTTATATAGACGGAGACAGTTACACAGACAGACATAAGTTATATAGACGGAGACAGTTACACAGACAGACATGAGTTATATAGACGTAGACAGTTACACAGACGGAGACAGTTACACAGACGGAGACAGTTACACAGAAAGACATGAGTTACACAGACGGAGACGGAGACAGTTACACAGACGGAGACAGTTACACAGACGGAGACAGTTACACAGACGGAGACAGTTACACAGACAGACATGAGTTACACAGACGAAGACAGTTACACAGACGGAGACAGTTACACAGACAGACATGAGTTACACAGATGGAGACAGTTACACAGATAGACATGAGTTACACAGACGGAGACAATTACACAGACGGAGACAGTTACACAGACGGAGACATTTACACAGACAGACATGAGTTACACAGACGGAGACAGTTACACAGACAGACATGAGTTACACAGACGGAGACAGTTACACAGACAGATATGAGTTACACAGACAGACATGAGTTATATAAACGGAGACAGTTACACAGACAGACATGAGTTATATAGACGGAGACTGTTACACAGACAGACATGAGTTATATAGACGGAGACAGTTACACAGACAGACATGAGTTATATAGACGGAGACAGTTACACAGACAGACATGAGTTATATAGACGGAGACAGTTACACAGACAGACATGAGTTATATAGACGGAGACAGTTACACAGACGGAGACAGTTACATAGACAGACATGAGTTATATAGACGGAGACAGTTACACTGACGGAGACAGTTACACAGACGGAGACAGTTACACAGACAGAGACAGTTACATAGACAGACATGAGTTATATAGACAGAGACAGTTACACAGACGGAGACAGTTACACAGACAGACATGAGTTATGTAGACGGAGACAGTTACACAGACAGACATGAGTTATATAGACAGAGACAGTTACACAGACGGAGACAGTTACACAGACAGACATGAGTTATATAGACGGAGACAGTTACACAGACAGACATGAGTTATATAGACGGAGACAGTTACACAGACGGAGACAGTTACACAGACGGAGACAGTTACACAGACAGACAAGAGTTACACAGACGGAGACAGTTACACAGACGGAGACAGTTACATAGACAGACGTGAGTTACACAGACGGAGACAGTTACACAGACAGACATGAGTTACACAGACGGAGACAGTTACACAGACAGACATGAGTTACACAGACCGAGACAGTTACACAGACAGATATGAGTTACACAGACGGAGACAGTTACACATACAGACATGAGTTACACAGACGGAGACAGTTACACAGACAGACATGAGTTACACAGACGGAGACAGTTACACAGACAGAGATGAGTTACACAGACGGAGACAGTTACACAGACGGAGACAGTTACACAGACGGAGACATTTACACAGACGGAGACAGTTACACAGACAGACATGAGTTACACAGATGGAGACAGTTACACGGACGGACATGAGTTACACAGACGGAGACAGTTACACTGACAGACATGAGTTACACAGACGGAGACAGTTACATAGACAGACATGAGTTACACAGACGGAGACAGTTACATAGACAGACATGAGTTACACAGACGGAAACATTTTCACAGACAAGACATGAGTTACACAGACGGAGATATTTAAACAGACTACCATGAGTTAAACAGATGGAGACAGTTACACAGATAGAGATGAGTTACACAGACGGAGACATTTACACAGACAGACATGAGTTACACAGACGGAGACATTTACACAGACCGACATGAGTTACACAGATGGAGACAGTTACACAGACAGAGATGAGTTACACAGACGGAGACATTTACACAGACAGACATGAGTTACACAGACGGAGACATTTACACAGACCGACATGAGTTAAACAGACGGAGACATTTACACAGACAGAGATGAGTTACACAGATGGAGACAGTTACACAGACAGACATGAGTTACACAGACGGAGACAGTTACACAGACGGAGACAGTTACACAGACAGACATGAGTTACACAGATGGAGACAGTTACACAGACGGACATGAGTTACACAGACGGAGACAGTTACACGGACAGACATGAGTTACAAAGACGGAGACAGTTACACAGACAGACATGAGTTACACAGACGGAGACAGTTACATAGACAGACATGAGTTAGACAGATGGAGACAGTTACACAGACAGACATGAGTTACACAGATGGAGACAGTTACACAGACAGACATGAGTTACACAGACGGAGACAGTTACATAGACAGACATGAGTTAGACAGATGGAGACAGTTACACAGACAGACATGAGTTACACAGATGGAGACAGTTACACAGACCGACATGAGTTACACAGACGGAGACAGTTACACAGACAGACATAAGGTACACAGACGGAGACAGTTACACAGACCGACATGAGTTACACAGACGGAAACAGTTACACAGACGGAGACAGTTACATAGACAGACATGAGTTATATAGACGGAGACAGTTACACTGACGGAGACAGTTACACAGACGGAGACAGTTACACAGACAGAGACAGTTACATAGACAGACATGAGTTATATAGACGGAGACAGTTACACAGACGGAGACAGTTACACAGACAGACATGAGTTATGTAGACGGAGACAGTTACACAGACAGACATGAGTTATATAGACGGAGACAGTTACACAGACGGAGACAGTTATACAGACAGACATGAGTTATATAGACGGAGACAGTTACACAGACAGACATGAGTTATATAGACGGAGACAGTTACACAGACAGACATGAGTTATATAGACGGAGACAGTTACACAGACGGAGACAGTTACACAGACGGAGACAGTTACACAGACAGACATGAGTTACACAGACGGAGACAGTTACACAGACGGAGACAGTTACATAGACAGAAGTGAGTTACACAGACGGAGACAGTTACACAGACAGACATGAGTTACACAGACGGAGACAGTTACACAGACAGACATGAGTTACACAGACCGAGACAGTTACACAGACAGATATGAGTTACACAGACGGAGACAGTTACACAGACAGACATGAGTTACACAGACGGAGACAGTTACACAGACAGACATGAGTTACACAGACGGAGACAGTTACACAGACAGACATGAGTTACACAGACGGAGACAGTTACACAGACAGACATGAGTTACACAGACGGAGACAGTTACACAGACAGACGTGAGTTACACAGACGGAGACAGTTACACAGACAGACATGAGTTATATAGACGGAGACAGTTACACAGACAGACATAAGTTATATAGACGGAGACAGTTACACAGACAGACATGAGTTATATAGACGTAGACAGTTACACAGACGGAGACAGTTACACAGACGGAGACAGTTACACAGAAAGACATGAGTTACACAGACGGAGACGGAGACAGTTACACAGACGGAGACAGTTACACAGACGGAGACAGTTACACAGACGGAGACAGTTACACAGACAGACATGAGTTACACAGACGAAGACAGTTACACAGACGGAGACAGTTACACAGACAGACATGAGTTACACAGATGGAGACAGTTACACAGATAGACATGAGTTACACAGACGGAGACAATTACACAGACGGAGACAGTTACACAGACGGAGACATTTACACAGACAGACATGAGTTACACAGACGGAGACAGTTACACAGACAGACATGAGTTACACAGACGGAGACAGTTACACAGACAGATATGAGTTACACAGACAGACATGAGTTATATAAACGGAGACAGTTACACAGACAGACATGAGTTATATAGACGGAGACTGTTACACAGACAGACATGAGTTATATAGACGGAGACAGTTACACAGACAGACATGAGTTATATAGACGGAGACAGTTACACAGACAGACATGAGTTATATAGACGGAGACAGTTACACAGACAGACATGAGTTATATAGACGGAGACAGTTACACAGACGGAGACAGTTACATAGACAGACATGAGTTATATAGACGGAGACAGTTACACTGACGGAGACAGTTACACAGACGGAGACAGTTACACAGACAGAGACAGTTACATAGACAGACATGAGTTATATAGACAGAGACAGTTACACAGACGGAGACAGTTACACAGACAGACATGAGTTATGTAGACGGAGACAGTTACACAGACAGACATGAGTTATATAGACAGAGACAGTTACACAGACGGAGACAGTTACACAGACAGACATGAGTTATATAGACGGAGACAGTTACACAGACAGACATGAGTTATATAGACGGAGACAGTTACACAGACGGAGACAGTTACACAGACGGAGACAGTTACACAGACAGACAAGAGTTACACAGACGGAGACAGTTACACAGACGGAGACAGTTACATAGACAGACGTGAGTTACACAGACGGAGACAGTTACACAGACAGACATGAGTTACACAGACGGAGACAGTTACACAGACAGACATGAGTTACACAGACCGAGACAGTTACACAGACAGATATGAGTTACACAGACGGAGACAGTTACACATACAGACATGAGTTACACAGACGGAGACAGTTACACAGACAGACATGAGTTACACAGACGGAGACAGTTACACAGACAGAGATGAGTTACACAGACGGAGACAGTTACACAGACGGAGACAGTTACACAGACGGAGACATTTACACAGACGGAGACAGTTACACAGACAGACATGAGTTACACAGATGGAGACAGTTACACGGACGGACATGAGTTACACAGACGGAGACAGTTACACTGACAGACATGAGTTACACAGACGGAGACAGTTACATAGACAGACATGAGTTACACAGACGGAGACAGTTACATAGACAGACATGAGTTACACAGACGGAAACATTTTCACAGACAAGACATGAGTTACACAGACGGAGATATTTAAACAGACTACCATGAGTTAAACAGATGGAGACAGTTACACAGATAGAGATGAGTTACACAGACGGAGACATTTACACAGACAGACATGAGTTACACAGACGGAGACATTTACACAGACCGACATGAGTTACACAGATGGAGACAGTTACACAGACAGAGATGAGTTACACAGACGGAGACATTTACACAGACAGACATGAGTTACACAGACGGAGACATTTACACAGACCGACATGAGTTAAACAGACGGAGACATTTACACAGACAGAGATGAGTTACACAGATGGAGACAGTTACACAGACAGACATGAGTTACACAGACGGAGACAGTTACACAGACGGAGACAGTTACACAGACAGACATGAGTTACACAGATGGAGACAGTTACACAGACGGACATGAGTTACACAGACGGAGACAGTTACACGGACAGACATGAGTTACAAAGACGGAGACAGTTACACAGACAGACATGAGTTACACAGACGGAGACAGTTACATAGACAGACATGAGTTAGACAGATGGAGACAGTTACACAGACAGACATGAGTTACACAGATGGAGACAGTTACACAGACAGACATGAGTTACACAGACGGAGACAGTTACATAGACAGACATGAGTTAGACAGATGGAGACAGTTACACAGACAGACATGAGTTACACAGATGGAGACAGTTACACAGACCGACATGAGTTACACAGACGGAGACAGTTACACAGACAGACATAAGGTACACAGACGGAGACAGTTACACAGACCGACATGAGTTACACAGACGGAAACAGTTACACAGACGGAGACAGTTACTCAGACGGAGACAGTTACACAGACGGAGACAGTTACACAGACAGACATGAGTTACACAGTAGGAGACAGTTACACAGACAGACATGAGTTATACAGACGGAGACAATTACACAGACGGAGACAGTTACACAGACAGACATGAGTTACACAGACGGAGACAATTACACAGACGGAGACAGTTACACAGACGAAGACAGTTACACAGACGGAGACAGTTACACAGACAGACATGAGTTACACAGACGGAGACAGTTACACAGACAGACATGAGTTACACAGATGGAGACAGATACACAGACGGACATGAGCTACACAGACGGAGACATTTACACAGACAGATATGAGTTACACAGATGGAGACAGTTACACAGACAGACATGAGTTACACAGACGGAGACATTTACACAGACAGACATGAGTTACACAGACGGAGACATTTACACAGACAGGCATGAGTTACACAGATGGAGACATTTACACAGACAGACATGAGTTACACAGATGGAGACAGTTACACAGACAGACATGAGTTACACAGACGGAGACAATTAAACAGACGGAGACAGTTACACTGACGGAGACATTTACACAGACAGACATGAGTTACACAGACGGAGACAGTTACACAGACAGACATGAGTTACACAGACGGAGACAGTTACACAGACAGATATGAGTTACACAGACAGACATGAGTTATATAAACGGAGACAGTTACACAGACAGACATGAGTTATATAGACGGAGACTGTTACACAGACAGACATGAGTTATATAGACGGAGACAGTTACACAGACAGACATGAGTTATATAGACGGAGACAGTTACACAGACAGACATGAGTTATATAGACGGAGACAGTTACACAGACAGACATGAGTTATATAGACGGAGACAGTTACACAGACAGACATGAGTTATACAGACGGAGACAGTTACACGGACGGAGACAGTTACACAGACGGAGACAGTTACACAGACAGACATGAGTTACACAGACAGACATGAGTTATATAGACGGAGACAGTTACACAGACAGACATGAGTTATATAGACGGAGACATTTACACACACAGACATGAGTTATATAGACGGAGACAGTTACACAGACGGAGACAGTTACATAGACAGACATGAGTTATATAGACGGAGACAGTTACACTGACGGAGACAGTTACACAGACGGAGACAGTTACACAGACAGAGACAGTTACATAGACAGACATGAGTTATATAGACGGAGACAGTTACACAGACGGAGACAGTTACACAGACAGACATGAGTTATGTAGACGGAGACAGTTACACAGACAGACATGAGTTATATAGACGGAGACAGTTACACAGACGGAGACAGTTATACAGACAGACATGAGTTATATAGACGGAGACAGTTACACAGACAGACATGAGTTATATAGACGGAGACAGTTACACAGACAGACATGAGTTATATAGACGGAGACAGTTACACAGACGGAGACAGTTACACAGACGGAGACAGTTACACAGACAGACATGAGTTACACAGACGGAGACAGTTACACAGACGGAGACAGTTACATAGACAGAAGTGAGTTACACAGACGGAGACAGTTACACAGACAGACATGAGTTACACAGACGGAGACAGTTACACAGACAGACATGAGTTACACAGACCGAGACAGTTACACAGACAGATATGAGTTACACAGACGGAGACAGTTACACAGACAGACATGAGTTACACAGACGGAGACAGTTACACAGACAGACATGAGTTACACAGACGGAGACAGTTACACAGACAGACATGAGTTACACAGACGGAGACAGTTACACAGACAGACATGAGTTACACAGACGGAGACAGTTACACAGACAGACGTGAGTTACACAGACGGAGACAGTTACACAGACAGACATGAGTTATATAGACGGAGACAGTTACACAGACAGACATAAGTTATATAGACGGAGACAGTTACACAGACAGACATGAGTTATATAGACGTAGACAGTTACACAGACGGAGACAGTTACACAGACGGAGACAGTTACACAGAAAGACATGAGTTACACAGACGGAGACGGAGACAGTTACACAGACGGAGACAGTTACACAGACGGAGACAGTTACACAGACGGAGACAGTTACACAGACAGACATGAGTTACACAGACGAAGACAGTTACACAGACGGAGACAGTTACACAGACAGACATGAGTTACACAGACGGAGACAGTTACACAGACAGACATGAGTTACACAGACGGAGACAGTTACACAGACGGAGACAGTTACACAGACGGAGACAGTGACACAGACGGAGACATTTACACAGACAGACATGAGTTACACAGACGGAGACAGTTACACAGACAGACATGAGTTACACAGACGGAGACAGTTACACAGACGGAGACAGTTACACAGACAGACATGAGTTACACAGACGGAGACAGTTACACAGACGGAGACAGT
>OY992882.1:2493200-2535700 GCA_963921405.1 Cepaea hortensis | reverse complement strand
TTCTTCTTCTTCTTCTTCTTCTTCTTCTTTCTTCTTCTTCTTCTTCTTCTTCTTCTTCTTCTTCTTCTTCTTCTTCTTCTTCTTCTTCTTCTTCTTCTTCTTCTTCTTCTTCTTCTTCTGCTTCTTCTTCTTCTTCTTCTCCTTCGACACCTCCTCTTATACAGTCTCCTTCTCCACACCCTCCTCCTCCTCCTCCTCCTCCTCCTTCTTCTTCTTCTTCTTCTTCTTCTTCTTCTTCTTCTTCTTCTTCTTCTTCTTCTTCTTCTTCTTCTTCTTCTTCTTCTTCTTCCTCCTCTTCTTCTTCTCCTCCTCCTCCTCCTTCTCCTCCTCCTCCTCCTCCGACACCTCCTCTTATACAGTCTCCTTCTCCACACCCTCCTGCTCCTCCTCATCCACCATCCCTCCCCCCGTCCAGCTGCAGTTATCCAACAATATGCTCACAAGTTGTACAGCAGGAAATGACGTTGTGCATGTTTACACCAGAGTTGTGCCATCTACGCCTTTCACCCGACACATCCGACTTTCTCCCCCAAAATATCCTACTTTCCCCCAGCACGTGTTGGTTGAGGTGTCTTCTCCGCTGCCACATGTCCAACACCTTCTATAAATGTGCTAGAATTATTGCTCACGCCCCAAAAACGATATCCCGGTATTGGGTATGCGGTATTCTGTATCCAGTACACTTTATCCGGTACACTGTATTCTATATCCCACCTGGCATCGAGTTCCGGTTTTATCGTATTCATTGTCTACTTCCCAATCGGTACAAAATATGATGTTTGTGCTGTGTCCTTTAAAAGTGAAGCTACCATATTGTGTGTGGCCTCACATTCAATTCAGCAGACTGATGTTAGAGTCCAGTTCTCTTCCCCCTGCAACAACTGATCCAGCGCAACACACATCAAGGTGACATAGTGATCTACACCAATGGGTCAGTGGCGACAAGCAGACGTAGTAACTGGGATTTTATTGCGAAAGCTAATGGACGATACTTGAAAAAAGGAGAGTCTGGCATATGAGACTACAACCTCCAGCATGAGAATGGAGGTGAAAGTGGTAACATCAGCCTTCCCATGGTTAGAGGAGACCCCTGCAAAACACACTGCATTCATTACGGTCTCACGGAGTATGCTTAGTAAGGCGGAGAAAGGAATGTTTCGTGTGTAAAATGTGTTGCCTGGCTTCAGGGGTCACAGATTGTGAGAATTGTATGGATTTTCTGCCCTGGTCGTGCAGAGGAATGAACAGGCTGATAGGCTGACAGGGAATGTACCTCTCGGTGGTAGATTACCTATGGGCAAGGGAGAGGTGGTCGTGCGCCCGAGGGAACAGGCGGAGAAAGCGGGGGAACAGACTGAGAACTCGCATGTGCAGAGAATGAAATGGCGGGGATCGGCATGGGCTCTGGGCGAATCTCAACACTGAGAGGGAAGACCAGGAGAACTTTCGATCAGATTGCGGTTGGAACTATCAGCAGTATGACTATTCGCTGGCTATTTAACGAGGGGGCGGAGCGTGTGGGGGAATGTCCTGAGTGAAGTGATCTCGGTTCTCAGCTCAACTCAACTCAACTCCGTTCCCTCTACAACAATTACTATAAATATTCATTTGCAACCATTCACTTTGGGACTCCTGATATGTTTTTTCGTTATTATCTGAGAAACTTAGACATGTGATCCACTACCTTGAGATCGCGTAAGCATGTGAGGAGGAGTGTGACGTCATTAGGTTCCCTTGTAAACAAAATATGTCTGACGAATGTTGGCATATATGAGATTCGAACCTCGCATGCCTCGAATGAAAGGCGGAAGTTATAGCTGTGAGTCATCCCGACAACGCTGGTTTCATTACAAGGACATTGTCTATATGAAATACGTACCGGGTTATATACGGAGATGTCTGAGATGTGTGTGGTGGGGGGGGGGGAGGCGGCGAGGAAAGACACTGGCCACATCATATCAATACGCTATGGAACAGAATATGTGAAGAACTGCGGGGCGGTTCTTGAGCTAGCGCGGATCTACAACTGATTGTGTATTGTGAGTGTGTCTGCAGGATGAATGAGTGGTCTTCGAGCAGATTACATGCACGGGTGAGCTGAGAGTTTGATGCGATCTACGATAGATATGTCTAGAGTTGGTATGATCTAAAATAGATTAGATGTGAAACAGATAGAAATGGGAAATAGATATGGTATGATGTAGAATGGATAAGACTAGACAAAGTATGATCTAAAATAGATAAGAACTAGGGATGGTATAGTATAGAGGTTCCGACCTTAAATTAATAGCAGATATGATTTGGAGTTGATATGATATAAAAATAGATCAGATTTACATTAGATTTGACGTAAAATAGATACTGTCTAGAATAGATACGATGTTCGTTTATACTTCTTAGTTTTTCTACGAGCAGTGTGAAGATCCCCTGCCGGCTTGCTAGGCCAGTCGCAGGTTTAGGACAAAAATCTGACCACAGGGAGTCCATCCCCTATGGTGAGCCATAGCCCCGTTAGCCCATGACCTCGTGGTCATTGTTGCCCGGTCTGCACCACGTGGAGGTGGGGGTTGACTTGTGTAGTCTGCGGGTCATCGGCAGGCTACTAATGTTCGCTTTTCACCCCTCCTGGCAGAGGCTAGCCGATCCTAACCGTGCTGGCTGCAGGGCCAGGCGCATTCCTCACCATGAGATTCCTGAGAAGAATACTCAACGTATCGAGAAGAGATAAGATCAGAAATGAAGAAATCAGGACTACAGTGGGGGTTATGGCAGCACTAGATTTTATTAGAAAGCAGCAAGTCAAATGGTTTGGTCATGCAAGTAGGTTACCAGTCAACAGCATACCACAACAAGCAATTATGTATAGACCAGATGGAAACAGAGGATGAGGCCGACCACGTAAACGTTGGACGGAGGGAATAGCAGAGTCCATGGGAATATCGATACATGAAGCCCATAATCGGGCACTCTCACGATGTTTATACTTCACCTCGACACCGCAAGGTACAAGAGGAACCTGATGAGATGAGATGAGATGAGATGAGGTACGATGTACAGTAGGTATGATGTAGAATGGATACGATTTACAGTGGATATAAGTAGATTTACATTAGGTTTGATGTAGAATACATACTGTCTAGAATAGATAAGATTTTAAACGATAGCGACAAGCTGTTGCTGGATTGACTGGTTTGCCTTTTCGGTTCACGAGTGCATTTTTCAGGAGACTCCTGTGAGTCGTCACTGGAGCTACGGAGTTCGCGTTTTGTGCGGCGTTTTCGGCGGGTCACCCTGGGGAAAGAGACGAGCCATGTGGGATTACACTCGGGTCAATGAGGTCTTTCTGGTGACTGCCGATTCTATCGACGATGAACTGTAATTTTCGTGGAGGACTTTAGTGTTGGCATTCTGGCGGCGGCATTATGCACAGTGTACCTGTGCGTGCTGTTGGCTTGCCGACACTCATATCTATTCCATTGTCCGCTTAGGGCAGTGAGGAACATTTCGTGTGATATTCACTGGCACAGGAACGGAGCATAATGGGGACGACCCGTTGCCATGAAGTAGGAACCGCGACTAACTAACTAACTATAGATAAGATTTACAGGTTTAGAGAATATATGATCAAGAGTAGATGTTTTCTAGAATAAATGTAATCTTAAATACATTATTTTCTGAATTCACAGCAACCCTCTAATCTATATTAGATGAATTCTTACATTGTTTACTGATGGTGTCTGTGGTAACATTCGTCAGCTGGAAACTGAACCGGATATCCGAGTTGTGGCTGGTGACGTCATGGGCATGATTGAGCTCCAGGCTGACCAGGGAATTGTCTGTGCACCACGTGGTCAGGTTGTGATGGAGGGAATTCAGTATCTGTAGACATAAGTTCTATCTGTAGACATAAGTTGTCATGGAGGGCATTCAGTATCTGTAGTGTCGTATTGTTTGTCGTATTGTACGCGTTTGTTGTGTAATTTATTTTATTTTATTTTATTATTCATTTTATATATTTATTGAGTGCTTCTGATTTCGGATTTTCACCTGTATTTCGCGATAAGGTGGATCTCCTTGTAAGGTATGTGCAACGTGATGATGTTTAGTACGTTTCTTCTCGCAGGAGTTTAATATACCTGTTTGTTCCCATTCATAGTATCTGTAGACATACACAAAGTGGTATTTGCCATCACTGAAGGAGCAGTGGCCACACACAGTCCACATATATCACGGCTGGTGTCTGCTGTATCGTCGTCATAATTATTATGTATGTCAGCGTCAACGTTTGGTGTGCTGTCAATACAATAATACAGTTATCGTTGTCTTCGCTGTAGTTGCAATAATAATAATAATAATAATAATAATAATAATAATAATAAAATAATAATAATAATGGACATTAGTAGTGTAGCCGTCAGAATGATTATTGTTATTATTATGGCTGTCATTATCAATACTGTCGACGTCAGAATGATAATTGTTAACTTTATCATCATTATCATTATCAACATCATTATCATTATCGTTATCTTACCATTTTCCCTGCCTCTCTCTTTCTGGATGATCTCTCTCCCTTTCACTCTCTCTCTCTCTCTCTCTCTCTCTCTCTCTCTCTCTCTCTCTCTCTCTCTCATTGTCTCTCTGTGTCTATTTCTGTCCCTCTCTTCCAATTCTTAACCCTTCGAACATAAAGATTGTTCGCTCGTTCGTTCTCACTGTCTGTTTCTGTCTCTCTTGTCTCACTGTCTATCTGTCTCTCTCTTTATGGGCCTATCTCTCTCCCTTCCACTGTCCGTCTGTACATATGTCTGTCCTTTTTCTGGGTGTATCTCTGTCTGTTTCTCTCCCTCTGTGTGAATCTCTCTGTCCGTCTCTCTCTCTCTCTTTCTCTCTCTCTCTCTCTCTCTCTCTGAGTGTGTATCTCCCCCCCCCCTCTCTTTCTCTTTCTCTGTATCTCTCTTTCATTGTGTCTGTGTGTGTGCGTGCGTGCGTGTGTGTGTGTGTGTGTAAACCGTACATCAGACATCTACTATCCGCTGGACAGAAATGAACGCTGACACACGGGACGTCGACCAACTTCACGGGAAACTACCGGTGCACCGTAGACCGGAAGGAAACACGCTACCTTCTTTACCAGAGCCACTCATCCACAGGTGTGTGTGCCAGGAACGAGGAGGAAGGAAAGGGGAAGGAGGAAGAGGAGAACAAGAAGAATGTGTGAAGGAGGATGAGGAGAACGAACGAACGAACGAACAAACTTTATTTTCGAAGGGTAACAAATTGGGCACGCAGGCCCGTCTTACATTCGGCCCTTCCAATCACTCATCTTTCGTTCATAAGTGCATAGTGCATTCACATAGGGAAAAAAAAACTTTGTCAAATGAATGTTGTAAGCATAAACAATGCATATTACCATGTTATGAGACAAAACCCCCACCCATCCCCTATCCATCCGCGTGTCCCCCACACACACAGCCACCACCCAACCACACACATACCCACAGGCACATATTTGACCCCATCCATCCACCCATCCCCCAACCCACACATCACATACACAACCCGACATACACCATCTCCCCACTCACACACATATATATCCATCCGCGTGTCCCCCACACACACAGCCACCACCCAACCACATACATACTCACAGGCACATACATGACCCCATTCATCCACCCATCCCCCAACCAACACATCCCAAACACACCTCCACAGAGGAAGAAGTAGACCGAGGTGGAGAAATAGCTAGAAGAAGAAAAAGAATGATGAGGAGTGAAAGGAGAGAGAGAGAGAGAGAGAGAGAGAGAGAGAGAGAGAGAGAGAGAGAGAGAGAGAGAGAGAGAGAGAGAGAGAGACGGCGAAAGAAAGGTAGGAGAGGTAATGGACAAATGGCTTAAGAATCATAAACGGGGTTAAGATAAACCAACTCAACAGGAAAACACCAGGAGTGATGTGGGTAGGCTTGAAGTTGAGTAGGAGTTGTTGTGATGCTACTGAAGAACAAGACTGACCCCCAGGACTCGTTTGGAGGCTGGTAGAGCCCAGATCTAGATCTTCTAGAAGCCTAAACGTCCTTGAGGACGAGAACAAGGCACAGATAGGCAGCTAGCACTGTATGGAAGGACCTCTCTTGCATTCATTCTGGCCAGCCCTAGGAAAGCAACGTTCTCAACTATGTCCATGCTGATCGCAGAGAAAATGTACATAAATAATACCTTCTCGGGTCCTAACCACGACGTGAAAATCCGGAGTTCGAGTCCAGACTGAGGGCCGATGAAGAGGTCACCCGTGTTGCGAATGCAGATTCCCTGGTGAGCGTTTCCGGTAATGAAGTGAATGACGCACGTGGTCCCGCCCTGGAAATGAATAACATCCGGGTCATCAATATCAGGGGCCTGTGCTCTACATAACTTAAACATCACAATTTAAATATTGAGCACAACCCACCACTGGCAACGCCGATCGCATTCTGGTATGAAACTAAGGCCTATCCACGTCAATATGGAAGCACTATACTCGAGTTTCGCTCTCGTTTGAGCTCGTCAGTAGTGCATATCCCTGACCGGATCCGGAAACAAGCCCCGGATCACGCGTTTTACAATTGTAAATCAGAGTTAACCGCTCTTTTGTGACAATGTGAATGCACGCCGTGGAATTCCGTAGTGTTGTGTCTCTTTCAGGGGCCTCCGTGGCTGATAGGTCAAGCCGATAGCCCTGCACTCCGAAGATCGTGGAACTCGTTATTGCACTCTATTATTCGGGTCAGGAGTTACATTTTTTCGGAGGCCCCTGGGGTCGATTTCGGAGTTTGTGCTCTTTGCGACACCTTTGTCAGACAGCTTTCTGGATAGAAGCCCGTGAAATACGGAGTAAAATCCGGTGCAGTTAAGCTTTTAAATATCTTTCTAAAGCCGTTTAGTTTCTTTCAGTTGGCACCTAAAAGTATGTATGAACATTGCCTCCTTTGCACACTTGTCCGAACCGTCTGTCAGTGGCCATATGTGTCCAGCCCAACCGTATCACTCCACGCTGCTGCAATCTGTCCTCTGAACTAATGTCACATGTAATCTTTGCCTTCATTCCTCTCCTACTGCGGTCGCACTGTATTGCTGTGTTAATTTGTAGACCGTATTTGAGTTACGCCTGTTAACTGCGGAGCTGCGATATTTTCACCTTCAACCGACAGATCGGACATGTTGAGGAATTTGTAGACTGTCGGTGTGTTCCCAGGAGTTGAGTTTGTTCAAAAGTTGAATGTTGATTATCGTTTACATTTTAATTTTGAACAGCATTGAAGGTTTTTACTACATACTGTTTATAAACTTACTCCTGTCTACTCTCATCTCCGCCTTCTCTCATCTCTGCCTTCTCTCATCTCTGCGTACTCTCATCTCTGCCTTCTCTCATCTCTGCCTTTTCTCATTTCCGCCCACACCACCCATCCTCGCCTACTCTCATCTACATCTGACCTCAACTTCGCTTACATTCATCTACATTGACTCTCATCTCCGTCTACTCTCATCTACGCCTAATCTCATCACCATCTACCCTCATCTACGCCTACTCTCATCACCGTCTACTCTCACCTACTCCTAATTACATCTGTACTTATTCTCATCCCAGCCTTCTGCTTGCTGCGGGGTAGAAAAGTAAGCCCGCTGAAGTTGGTCCGCCTCCACACTGTATTTACGCTGTTGGAACCCAACATGTGAATTATCCAGCCAAGCATGAAGACTGCTCTAAGTGCCAATCATCGTGCTATATCCTGGATGCACGCAATGTGTTCTTCCACTTTGAGGACAGTGATATGAACAATTATAGCAAAAACAAAATGATACTGTAGTTTCATAAGTATTATTTGGATACCTCTAACAGCATGACATTGTACTTTCATAAGTATCATTTGGATAACAATAACAAAATGACACTGTAGTTTCATAAGTATCATTTGGAAATAAAAATGAAACTCAAATTCAGGACGCAGGTCAGCATGGCCGAATACGTAAGAACGAGTGTTCTTAAACATCCGTTGTGCTGATGCCGAGGTAAGCGGTTCAACCCCTACACCGGACAGCTGGACTACGATGTTGACCTGTCCTCCTTGACTTGGGTACGTAAATTACAAATGCCACTGAAGTCGGAGTGGGTTCGCTTGATGGCGAGGGACACTGTTAATAGGGAAAGCTAATCCACACACAAAATGCAGTCCATCACTACTATAAATAGTGTGAATGGAGTACACTTGAGTTCAAAGCGGGTGAGCGCAAAAAAAAAACAACATAAAAAAACACTAAAAAATACAAAATGCAGGACAGCCTGTTGATATGTAATATGTCCAGAAATACACCCAGACATACATCAAACGAACACATCCGTAAACGCAACCACACATTCACCCACACACGGAATGCTGACGTGTGAAGCGCAAGTGAACTCCATGACATGACAATCACATACATCGCATGTGAAGATGGCGGACGTCCAGACCCCCAAGTCTTGCATAACGGCATGGAGAACTCAAGGACATGCTGACGATAAGTGGGATGTTTAGCTATCAGGACTGAATCCAAATATTCTAAGAATAATTGAGTTTTTGACCAACAGGACGGAATCCAAATATTCTAGTAGTAAGTGAATTTTTAAACAGAACGGAATCCAAATATTCTAGGAGTAAGTGATTTTTTAAATAACAGAACAGAATCCAAATATTCCATGATGCAGTGAGTTTGTAACTAACAGGAGAGAATCAAAATATTATATAATTCAGTGAGTTTTCGCTAACTGGATGGAATCCAAATATTCAATGATTCAGTGAGTTGTTAAATATCAAGACGGAATCCAAATATTCTATGATTTAGTGAGATTTTAAATAGAAGAAGAGAATCAAAATATTACACAATTCAGTGAATTTTTCACTAACTGGATGGAATCTATATATTATATAATTCAGTGAGTTTTTCACTAACTGGATGGAATATATATCTTATATATAAATTAGGATGTGCGTATCTCTGTATGTATGTCTGTCTGTATGTATGTCCTTTATACGCTCGCGAACGGCCCATCCGATTGAGATGAAATTTTCTACACGCCTTCCTTTCATTCCAGAGATGCCAACTGTCGTAGTTTTTTTTTCTTCTTCCTCCTCCTCCCTCCTCCCTCCTCCCCCTCCCAAAATACGTACGTCCAGGAAATGGTCTTCTACATAGACACTTCTCTCTGAGGTCCGCGATAACATATTAACCTGTTGGGATGGCAATCAATCATCCTACTACCTCCTCCCTCCTCCTCCCTTCTCCCTCTTCCTCCTCCCTCTTCCTCCCTCCGCCTCCTCCCTCCTCCCACTCTCTACTCCTCCTTCCTCCTCCCTCCTCCTTCTCCTCCCTCCTTCTCCCTCTTCCTCCTCCCTCTTCCTCCCTCTTCCTGCTCCCTCCGCCTCCTCCCTCCGCCTACTCTCTCCTCCTCCTCCCTCCTCCTCCCTCTCCCTCCTCCTACTCCCTTCTCCTCCTCCTCCTCCTCCTCCTCTCTCCTCCTCCCTCCTTCTCCCTCTTCCTCCTCCCTCCTCCTCCCCCTCCTCCTCCACCCTACTCCTCCCTCATCTTCCTAATCCCTCCTCCTCCCTCCTATTCCTCCTGTCTCCTCCTCCCTCCTTCTCCCTCCTCCTTCTACCTCTTCCTCCCTCCTCCTTCTCCCTCCACCTCCTCCCTCCTCCCTCCTCCTCTCTCCTCCTCCTCCCTCCTCCTCCCTCTCCCTCCTCCCTTCTCATCCTCCCCCACCTACGTTCTCCTCCTCCCTCCTCCCTCCTTCTCCCTCCTCCTCCCCCTCCCCCTCCTCCTCCTCCTTCACCCTCCTCCCTCCTCCTCCTCCTCCTTCACCATCCTCCCTCCTCCTCCTCCCTCCTCCTCATCCTCCCTCCTCCCTCCTCCTCCCTCCTCATCCCTCTTCCTCCTCCTCCTCCCTCCTCCTTCTCCCCTTTCCCCCCTCTTTCTCTTAATCCCTCCTCCTCCCTTCTCCTCCCTCCTATTCATCCCTACTCCTCCTCCTCCCTCCTCCTCCTCTCTCCGCCTATCTCTTCCTCCCTCCTCCTCCCTCCTCTCTCTTCCTCCTCCCTCCTCTCTCTTCCTCCTCCCTCCTCCTCCCTCTTCCTCCTCCTCCTCCCTCCTCCTTCCTCCTGCTCCCTCCTCCTCCTCCCTTCTCCTCCCTTCTCCTCCTCCCCCTCCTACCCCTCCCTCCTCCCCCTCATCCGTCTTCCTCCCTCCTCCTTCTTCCTCCCTCCTCCTCCCCCTCCTCCCCCTCCTCCTCCATCTCTTCCTCATCCCTCCTCCTCCATTCTCCTCCTCCCTCCTCCTCCTCTCTCTACCTCCTCCCTCCTCCTCCCTTCACATTCCTCCTCCTCCCTCTTCCTCCTCATCCCTCCTCCTCTATCCTCCTCCCTCCTCCTCCTCCTCCCTCTACCTCCTCCCTCCTCCTCCCTTCACATTCCTCCTCCTCCCTCTTCCTCCTCCTCCCTCTCATCCTCTTCCCTCCTTCTCCTCCCTCCTCCTTCTCCCTCTTCCTCCTCCCTCTTCCTCCCTCCGCCTCCTCCCTCCTCCCACTCTCTACTCCTCCCTCCTCCTTCTCCTCCCTCCTCCTCCTCCCTCTTCCTCCCTCTTCCTGCTCCCTCCGCCTCCTCCCTCCGCCTACTCTCTCCTCCTCCTCCCTCCTCCTCCCTCTCCCTCCTCCTCCTCCCTCTCCTCCTCCTCCTCCTCCTGCGATCTCCTCCTCCCTCCTTCTCCCTCTTCCTCCTCCCTCCTCCTCCCCCTCCTCCTCCACCCTACTCCTCCCTCCTCTTCCTAATCCCTCCTCCTCCCTCCTATTCCTCCTGTCTCCTCCTCCCTCCTCCTCCCTCCTCTTCCCTCCTCCACCTCCCTCTTCCTCCTCCCTCCTCCATTTACCCAAGACAGACAGACATACAGATAGTCGGGAACGGGATCTTATATGACTACTTATATGATTTAAATGAGATGCTCTCCACCATGGGCTGGGCCGGGTCAGACAGACAGACAGACAGACAGACAGATAGATAGACAGACAGACAGACAGTCGGGAACGGGAGCTTATATGACTACTTATATGAATTAAATGAGATGCTCCCCACCAGAGTCTGGGCGAAGCCGGGCCGTGTCAGCTAGTATTATATAATTCAGTGAGTTTTTCACTAACTGGTTGGAATCCAAATGTTATATAATTCAATGAGTCTTTCACTAACTGGATGGAATCCAAATATTGTATAATTCATTGAGTGTTTAAATAACAGGACAGAATTAAATTATTCTGGTAATAAGTGGGAATTGACCTAACAGGACGGAATCACACCTGTAGCGGTCCTTGGTTTCCACTTGTTTCTAGCAGTGTCAACAATACCACATCATTCAAACAACAACAACAACAACAACAATAACGACGCCTGTATTTGCAAACTACACCTGTGAGCTGGAAGACACTTACAGGTGCGGCTCTACGCCGTCCAGGTGAGACTTGGTGAGTCAACTCCACGTGATCAAAGTTGTCTAAGCGAATGTGTTTGTCGGTGCAGTCACCCATCAGGCCCAGGGTCACTGTCAGGGTGATGATAATGATGATGATGATAACAATAATGTTCAATCCTAATGGTCATTTCTTGAATAATGTAATCACATGTTCATTCATTATTGTTTATTTGTAGTGTTAGTCTGTATCGTTCATCTGTTAAGTTAGTGAGTACTGTTCATGTTTGAGATAGTTAGCACTGCTCATATTTGAGTTAATCAATACTGTTCATTTTTGAGTTAGTCAGTATGGTTCATTTTTGAGTTAGTCAGTATGGTTCATTTTTGAATTAGTCAGTATGGTTCATTTTTGAGTTAGTCAGCATGGTTCATTTTTGAGTTAGTCAGTATGGTTCATTTTTGAGTTAGTCAGTATGGTTCATTTTTGAGTTAGTCAGTATGGTTCATTTTTGAGTTAGTCAATATGGTTCATTTTTGAGTTAGTCAGTGTGGTTCATTTTTGAGTTACTCAGTGTGGTTCATTTTTGAGTTAGTCATTATTGTTCTTGTGTTGAGTTCGGTCTACATTGTTCATTTGTTGCGTTAGGTCTACATTGTTCATTTGTTGCGTTCGGTCTACATTGTTCTTGTGTTGAATTCGGTCTACATTGTTCATTTGTTGCGTTCGGTCTACATTGTTCTTGTGTTGAATTCGGTCTACATTGTTCATTTGTTGAGTTCGGTCTACATTGTTCGTGTGTTGAGAATGCCTATCTTAATACTGTGAAGCATTATTGTTTCATGTTTCAAAATATGATCATAATAATGTTCAGTCGTTGTTGTTCATTACCTGTACGTCTTTACTCTGGAGTATTTAGCGACTTCCAGCTTTATTTTATCTTCCCTCTTGTATTTTGATATACTGAGTCTCCTATGCATTCCTGTGTGTGCATGCATGATTGTGTGAGTGTGTGCATGTGTGAGTGTGTGCATGTGTGAGTGTGTGCATGTGTGAGTGTGTGCATGTGTGAGTGTGTGCATGAATGTGTGTAGTGCATGCGTGTGTGAGTGTGTGATAATAAAACACGCCCATTGTTTATTTGTGACATGACATTATTTAGACACCCGTCAGGTTTGTGACATGTTTATTTGTGACATAAATTGATTTAGACTCCTGTCAGCTCTGTGACATGTTTATTTGTGATACGAGATGATTTAGACACCAGTCAGCTCTGAAGAAAACAACAATTCCAACAATTTCCCGCCAGATGAGGTGACATTTACAAAGTATGGCTGTTCTACACGATGTGACTGGCACACACCACTCTACCAACACATCACTCTACCAACACATCACTCTAACAGCACACCATTCTATCAACACACCACTCTACCAACACACAACTATACCAACACGCCACTCTACCAACACACAACTCTACCAACACATCACTTTACCAACACATCACTCTACCAGCACATCGCTCTGCCAATACACCACTCTACCAATACACCACTCTAACAGCACATCACTCTACCAGCACACCGATCTACCATCACATTACTTTATCAACACACCACTCTACCAACACATCACTCTATCAGCACACGATTCTACCAGCACACCACTCTACCAGAACACCACTCTACCAACACATCACTCTACCAATACACCACTCTTTCGACACACCACTCTACAAATACACCACTCTACCAATACAACACTCTACCAACACACCACTCTACCAGCACATCACTCTACCAACACACCACTCTACCAACACACTACTCTACCAATACACCATTCTGCCAATACACCACTCTACCAAAACACTGCTTTACCAACACACCACTCTATCAACACACCACTCTATCAACACACTACTCTACCAGCACACCACTCTACCAGCACATAACTCTACCAGAACACCACTCTACCAACACACCACTCTACCAACACACCACTCTACCAGCACACCACTCTACCAGCACACCACTCTACCAGCACATCACTCTAACAGCATATTACTCTACCAAAACATCACTCTACCAACACACCACTCTATCAGCACACCACACTAGCAGCACACCACTCTATCAACACACAACTCTACCAACACACCACTCTACCAGCACACCACTCTACCAGCACACCACTCTACCAGCACACCACACTACCAGCACATCACTCTACCAGCACACCACTCTGCCAATACACAACTCTACCAAAACACAGCTTTACCAACACACCACTCTATCAACACACCACTCTACCAGCACACCACTCTACCAGCACATCACTCTACCAACACACCACTCTACCAACACATCACTCTACCAACACCCCACTCTACCAACACACCACTCTACCAATACACCACTCGACCAACACATCACCCTGCCAACACACCACTCTACCATCACATTACTTTACCAGCACACCACTCTATCGATACACCACTCTACCAACACATCGCTCTACCAGCACACTACTCTACCAGTACACCACTCTACCAGCACACCACTCTACCAACACATCACTCCACTCTACCAATTCATCACTATATCACCACACCACTCACTCTACCAATACACCACTCTACCAAAACACTGCTTTACAAATACACCATTCTACCAATACCACTCTTCCAATACACCACTCTACCAATATACCACACTCTAAATACACCACTGTACCAATCAACACACCATTCTATCAACACACCACTCTATCAACACACCACTCTACCAATACACCACTCTATCAATACACCACTCTACCAATACACAACTCTACTAACACACCCCTCTATCAAAAACACTCTATCAACACACCACTATACCAATACACCACTATATCAATACACAACTCTACTAACACACCACTCTATCAACACACCACTTTACCAACACACCAGTCTATCAGCACACCACTCTACCAATACACCACTCTGCCAACACACCACTCTACCAGCACACCACTCTACAACACACCACTGTGCCAACACACTACTCTGTGAAGACACCACTCCATCTGCACACACTCATGGATATCGCATTGAATCTCTGACTCATTAAAATGCAGGAGCGGACACCAGTACAAGTGACCGAGGTCAGTGACGTGAACTCGGAAATGCACAAACCTGTGATATTTCTGGGCTGGTACTGACTTCCATCTGTGACGGCGGACAGACTGGACATACGCTGATTCCCGTCTGTGGCCCTGGTCAGCGTGAAAAGGACAAGGGCTCGCAAACAGAACTTGGCCAATCTGGTCATCTTGGTTGTCGCTTGGAAGCTGTCCAGAGAGAAGACCAACGGAATAACCCATTCGTGTAGTGTCTGAGTTACTAAACATGAAATACGGTCATAATCATGGTCTTCATAGTTCGGTATGCTGATGCCGAGGTATTGGGTTCAATCCCTACAGCGATCAGTTGGACTAAAATGTTGACTTCTCGTCCTTGACATGGGGACGTTAATCACAAGTACCTCGGAGTAAGTTCACATGTTGGCAAAGGACACTGGTAATAGGGAAAGGTAATCCACAGGCACACATCAGTTCATAACACGTGTATGGACTACGCTTGAGCTCAAAGCTAGTAACGCGATGGTTCATATATCTCACACGATCACCAGAGTCCTGGATCAGGCCCGTGTTCTTTTCCCCATAACGCAATGTCGCCATGCCACCCAGGTATTTAGAGGATTTTTCCTCAATATATTCCCCTAAATTTCGCCAGTTGTCACTAAGTTTTCAAGTCTTTTTCTCTTCTAAACGTGCCCAAAAAACTACTGGCTGTCTACGTCTAATTTCTGGACTTAGTTTACGGTTTGAAGTTCTACAAGAACTTGCTAGTTTCGTTTTCTCTCCGTTTGCTGTATTCTTTGCATTTTCACCAGAAACCACATTCTCACTTCCTGTAGGTGTTTCTCAGCTTGTCCATGTTTCACACCCATAAAACAGAATAGGCTCCACATAGTTAAGGTATGAACACAATTAGTGGAACTACGGTAAAGATGTAGGAATGTAAATAATACAAAAACTATGAAGTATAAGTCAGCTTTCTTGTGTTTGTGCGCTGATAAAGGCTTATCACCGCAATAGCCTTTGTTTTCCGTAATTGTGCTTTGTAGAGCTGCATTATACTTCTTTTTTTTTTCTTTTTTAAATATTAAATAGGTTCTGTACAGCACTTCAACACTTTTGTTCTCAGTGCAGTTGACAGTTGTAATTGGTGTTTTCCATTTTGCAAAAGGCGTTATTTGCCATGGCGATTCTTGTTCTCATCTCTACAAGGCATCTTCCATCATATATTTTGGCTGTTCCGAGAAAACTGTCGCGTGTTTACGGATGTTACCATTCACTTAGATGTTACATTGGGGTACTTCTGTCATGAGTGTACGCGTGCTGCTATTATGTTTGCTCGGGAAGTCACGATAGCTCCGTGGTTAGATGCTTAGCGTTAGATCCATGTAGAGGGCCAGCCCATGGATCGTGCCGATGTTATTAACGTCCTTAAAGACATGGCGAGAACAGAGGACTTTGACGTCAGTGATTCCACATCGCTGCCCAGGATGAAAGACCTGGGAGTAAGAATCGGCACAGCCAGACGCGAGAGGTACATCGGGAAAACAAAGCGCCTCGTTAACCAACACAGAACTGGCACTATTAGCCACCGGACGCTGATGCATATGCTGGGGGGAGAATCTGAGCACCTATGGACATGTCCGGAGTGCAATGAAGATACCCCAACTGATAACTGATAACTGATAACTGATCCTTAGCCTACCAGCCAGAGGTCTTGTGTTCGAGTTCCTGCCCAGGTCAGTTTTATTTATTTAAAAAAAAATTGTTACTAAATCGAGGTCGGTCGCCAGATGTTCGAATCTCAGCGGTGCTGGTTTTTTTGTTTGTTTGTTTGTTTTCTTATTTTTCCGAAAAAAAAGGTATAGGAGCCGGTCGTTCAGAAAGCAATGGCAAATGCACAGGATTCACGAACAGCCAAAATGCTGGGGTTGACTGCTACGTCCTGTGAAGGACATGCAACTAAACTAGAATTTTGCCAGGTGGACCAGGTGACACTGGGAACAATAAAATGTGCTGGGAAGTAAACACACCTGTCGTGTGATCTGGGAACGATGAAATGTGCTGGGAAGTAAACACACCTGTCGTGTGATCTGACCACATAAACAACCGTGTGTCGGTGCATCTACCAACATATGGATGGGGCGGACACCAAACACCCAGCATGCACCACGGGGTTTTATGTCCGCTTCTGCCCTGGGCACCGGGACAGCGTCTGTTTACAATAAAATGTCTACAATCTGAGGTGGCAACACCAGTATGCCTGGAACATGATCTACAACCTGAGGTGGCAACACCAGTATGCCTGGAACATGATCTACAACCTGAGGTGGCAACACCAGTATGCCTGGAACATGATCTACAACCTGAGGTGGCAACACCAGTATGCCTGGAACATGATCTACAACCTGAGGTGGCAACACCAGTATGCCTGGAACATGATAACCTGCAAACGCTGCCTGATCAGCAATGCAATACTCTAACTGTCCGCCTGTCGAAGCTTCGATCCTAGACCAGTTGTTGACCAAGGTTTAGGGTCTGGTCTGCCCTGCCGTGTCTTTAGGTTGCATTTTATCCGACTAGGTTAAGAAACGTACCCTCCCAGTTGCGCTTTCCCTCCCAGATGCGCTTCCTCGTCAGAAGCTGTTGGCACAATGTATGCCCCCCTCCCCGCCCCCAACATGTGGCGCTAAGAGAAAGCAGGCAGTAGTGAGGTAGCTCAGTCATATCTGGCTTAGACCTGACTAAGGACCTTGGAATTTTCGTCACTAAATACATTCCGGTCATATATTTCTCAATAATAGACGTACTTCGAGCATCACAACCTCGCAATTCTGATCCAGGAGCCAATATGTAAAGGGGGGGGGGGGGTATCACAACCTCATACTTCTTATATTAGAGCCCAGTATGTGTGGGAGAGGGTGTGTATCTCATCACCAAGTTTCCGTATTATGCAAGATTATCAGGTACATTTGAACTTGCACCCAGAACTTCTCCACCTAGAGGCGAACACTCTACTTCTAGGGCAATGCGGTCCTGTTGGCCAGAGTTGAAATAATTACCAGGCCAGACACAGGTCCGACTACAAACCTAACACATTCACACAACTATACCAGGTATGTTCACCAGGTAGAAGGTAAGTCACAACTACATACATACATCTACCATCACTGACACGCGGATGTGGCCAGCACATCTACCATCACTGACACGCGGATGTGGCCAGCACATCTACCATCACTGACACGCGGATGTGGCCAGCACATCTACCATCACTGACACGCGGATGTGGCCAGCACATCTACCATCACTGACACGCGGATGTGGCCAGCACATGTCACATGTACCATCACTGACACGCGGATGTGGCCAGCACATGTACCATCACTGACACGCGGTTGTGGCCAGCACATGTCACATCACTGACACGCGGATGTGGCCAGCACATGTCACATGTACCATCACTGACACGCGGATGTGGCCAGCACATGTCACATCTACCATCACTGACACGCGGATGTGGCCAGCACATGTCACATCACTGACACGCGGATGTGGTCAGCACATGTCACATCTACCATCACTGACGCGAGGATGTGGCCAGCACATGTCACATCTACCATCACTGACACGCGGATGTGGCCAGCACATGTCACATCACTGACACGCGGATGTGGTCAGCACATGTCACATCTACCATCACTGACACGCGGATGTGGCCAGCACATGTCACATCTACCATCACTAACACGCGGATGTGGCCAGCACATGTCACATCTACCATCACTGACACGCGGATGTGGCCAGCACATGTCACATGTACCATCACTGACACGCGGATGTGGCCAGCACATGTCACATCTACCATCACTGACACGCGGATGTGGCCAGCACATGTCACATCTACCATCACTGACACGCGGATGTGGTCAGCACATGTCACATCACTGACACGCGGATGTGGCCAGCACATGTCACATGTACCATCACTGACACGCGGATGTGGTCAGCACATGTCACATCTACCATCACTGACACGCGGATGTCGTCAGTACATGTCACACTTAGCGAAGGTAGTTCACATAGACGGCATCTGTCACTTACCTCATGCGCCCAGCGTCTTTCATTGATATCCAGCTGGCGGACTGGGGACGGCGACCATGTTTCTCTCCCTGGTGTCTGTAGAGTGAGCGGGAGTCCCGGTTTCTGTTCCTCATTCTGGCGAGAGTTCGGATAATCAGACACGGCGCTGGCGTCTGATTCCTCCACAGACCGGACGATCCTATCGCTTCATCGATCTGTGGTCGTTCTATGCATAAGTGTGTGTGTGTGTGTGTGTGTGTGTGTGTGTGTGTGTGTGTGTGTGTGTGTGTGTGTGTCTACTCGATTGTGTGTGAGTGCATTCATTTCATCGTCATGAGCAGGTTCATCGTCACCTTCGTCGTTTTCTTTATTATCATCATTTCAATCAGTCGAATTGTATTACCCTCACAACTATGACTACATCTATGCTACAACGACCATTACAGTGACAAGAACATCCACCACAATTACTAAAGTGTCTGTGAGTGACAGAAGAATACATACACACATACAGAACATACATACAGAACATACACTATACACTTGCAGAACATCCACTACACACATACAGAACATCCACTACACACATACAGAACATCCACTACACACATACAGAACATCCACTACACACATACAGAACATCCACTACACACATACAGAACATCCACTACACACATACAGAACATCTAGTACACACATAAAGTAAAGTCCACTACACACATACAGTACATCAACTACACCGACACAGAACATCTAGTACACACATAAAGAACATCCAGTATACAAATACAGAACATCCACTACACGCATACAGCATATCCACTACAAAAATACAGAACATCCACTACACATATACAGAAGATCCACTACACATATACAGAAGATCTACTACACACATACAGAAGATCCACTACATCCAAGAAGTCGACAATACAAGAAAACAACCAGAAGGTGTAGAATACAGATTGCCAATATCAACATCATCATCAGCGAACAGTCCATGCCGTGTGGCGCTGACCATCATGCCTGCACACATATTTCTGTCTCTTGTGCTGCCAATCATTTCTGCTACCTGGCTGTCATGATGCCAAACTGCGCAGCATCTCTCTCTCTCTCTCTCTCTCTCTCTCTCTCTCTCTCTCTCTCTCTCTCTCTCTCTCTCTCTCTCTCTCTCTCTAACTTTCTCTCCCCCTCTCTCTCTCCCCTCCGTCTCTCCTTCTTCATCTCTCTCCCTCTTCATCTCTCTCCCTATCTCTCCATATCTCTATCCCATTCTCTCCCTCCCTCTCCCCTTCTCTCCCTCCCTCTCCCTCTCTTTTTCCTCTCTTCCTCTCTGTCTTTCTCCTTTCTCCCTCTCTCTCTTCCCCCTGTCTCCTTCTCTCCCCCTTTCTCTCCCTCTCTCTCTCTCCCCTCTCTCACTCCCTCTCCCTCTCTGTCTCTCTCTCTTCCCCTCTCTGTCTCTCTGTCCCACTCTCTCTCCCTCTCTCCCTCTCTCTCTATCCCTCTTTCGATCTCCCTCTCTCTCTCCCAACACCTACTACTACCATTACAACAACGGCCACTACTACTACTACTACTACTACTACTACTACTACTACTACTACTACTACTACTACTACTACTACTACTACTACTACTACTACTACAACTACTACTACTACTACTACTACTACTACTACTACTACTACTACTCCTACTACTACTACTACTACTACTACTACTACTACTACTACTACCAACATCACCACCATAACAACAACAACAACTACAACAATTACTACTACGGGTAATGTCGCATGTGTCGCCTTGTCTTCCCCACACAATTTCTGGTACGCATGTTAGGGTGAGTGTAGCAGCCAGCCTGCTGGAGGATTCGAACCCAAATCCATCGGGCCGGCAAGCGAGCCTGCTAGCCACCGCTCCATCGTAATATCGCACCATCGTACAACCACACCGCCGCACCCTCGCACTACCACACCATCACACTACCGCACCATCGCACTACCACACCATCGCACTACCGCACCATCGCATCATCACACCCCGCACCATTGCACCACTGCACCATTGTGGATCCCTCAACAACAACTTATTATTATTATTATTATTATTATTATTATTATTATTATTATTATTATTATTATTATACATTTGTGTCTCCTGTACGAAGAGTTGACTATTGCGAGGCAAGTGCTAGTTAGTGATCACTGATGATGATCAAGTGTCTCGCGAGTTGTTGGAGGATAGTTCCATGATTCAGACAACATCACAGACACAGTCCATGTCTCAGACTACATCACAGACACAGCTCCATGATTCAGACAACATCACAGACACAGCTCCATGATTCAGACAACATCACAGACACAGCTCCATCTTTCAGACAAAATCATAGACACCGCTCCATGATTCAAACAACATCACAGACACAGCTCCATGTTTCAGAAAACATCACAGACACAGCTCCGTGTTTTGGACAACATCATAGGCACGGCTCCATGTTTCAGACAACATCACAGACACAGCTCCATGTCTCAGACTACATCACAGACACACCTCCATGTTTTAGACAACATAACGGACACAGCACCATGTTTCAAAGAACATTGCAGACACAGCTCCATGTTTTAGACAACATCACAGACACAGCTCCATGTTTCAGACAACAGCATAGACACAGTTCCTTATTTCAGACAACATCACATACACAGCTCCATGTTTCAGACAACACCACATACACAGCTCCATGTCTTATACATCACAGATACAGCTCCATGTTTCAGACAACATCACAGACACAGTTCCATGTTTCAGACAACATCACAGACACAGCTCTATGTTTCAGACACCCTCACAGACACGGCTCCATGTTTCAGACAACATCACAAACACAGCTCCATGTTTCAAACAACATCGCATACACAGCTCCATGTTTCAGACAACATCACATACACAGCTCCATGTTTCAGACAACATCACAGACACAGCCCCATGTTTCAGACAACATCTCAGACACAGCGTCAACTCCGGCACATTATGATGATGGAAGCCGTATCTTGGCATGTGATTTTAAGAGACAGGAGTTACGCCCTCTCTTCTGATGACCAATGAATATTTATGAGCACTGTGAAATGTGTCACTTGGACAGAAACGGGTTTCGTGTGTGAACTAATCCTATCTCTAAATAAGGCAACGAATGAATCACCAAAAAACAAGAAGTAGATTGTGAACTTTACTGAAACACGACTACAAGAGACAAATTGGACGTTGCGGCCAAAGCCTTCGTCAGCACAGGACAAACATCCACAAACCGATACAAAACTTCATGAAACACACTACATGACAATATTAAACTTATTAAAGGTACTTATCTGAATCTGTATCCTTGCTTTGAGAGACTGACATGCGTTGGACTGTCAGTGGATTGTGTAGACCGGATGTTTGGTAAACGGGTCAAAGGTCAAGCGGGATGCAAGTCGGGGTGGAGAAGCGCCCATTTGAGTGGAAAAGTAAAAATTGGGACCTGCAAAGATGTCAAAACACAGCTGCGGAAGAATACATTATGTTGGTCCTCATAGAGGGGCATGAGTCGCGGTCGTTCAGAAGACGATAGCAAAACACCGAACGCAAAACTGCCACGAAAGTTGACTGCAACGTCCTGAAAGGGACCTGCAAATATCTTGATAGTGGACTGTAAACTAGGGGGTGGGAGGGGGTGGGGTTTGGAAGTTAAATGAAGCTGTGTTGGACATTGAGGCCGTGAGGGGAGAGTGTGCCCAACTGGAAGATGAGACGGTGTTCCAATGTCTTCCGATCCCGTTCGTGGGATGCGCATGATTTGATGGCCGTGACCTGTATGTCGGCCACGCCACAATGGTCAGGACTGTTGAAATGCATGGATACTGGTTTGTGGGCGCCACTGGTGATATGAGAAAGATGTTGTCTAAATCTGTCAGCAAAACGTAAGCCTATCTCACCGACATATCTAATGTCACAACGTGTGCAGGTAATCGGGTAGATGACGTTGCGACTGATGCATGAAGTGCCGGCCAGACAGACAGACAGACAGACAGACAGACAGACAGACAGACAGACAGACAGACAGACAGACAGACAGACAGACAGAAAGTCGTAACAACACATTACTCCGTCTTCTGTGGCTGTGTGTGGGTATCCGGCACACGATGTCCCAGGAATGTTGCAGTCTGACTGCCCGCTTGTCTGTGTCTCTTCTATTGCTGGGCCCAATGTGTGAACAATATTAAATAACTCCCTTTATTTAGTTCGCAAGTTTGAACTCGCCGGCTCCGTGGCAAAGGGTATTACGGACGCGGTTCGTGATCTCGTATATCCGCGTTGGAAACACAGCTGCGAGCGATCTGGCAGCAGACCGCGTTGCGTTGGTTTTTTTTTAACGAATTGATGGGTGCCGGTCGTTCAGAAAGCAATGGCAAAGCACTGAACGTAAACTTGCCAAGAGATCACAACAACAAAATAATTCTGGTGTTGACTGCGACTGTAAAGGATATGAAACTAACTTTTAGCTTAAACTCAAGCGTAGTCCGTACACGTACCACATCGTCTAGTGGACTGGACTGATTTTTGCACGTGGCTGTGCTTTCCTTTTTACGACTGTTCCTCGTCATCAGGGGAACCCACTCTGACTTCTGAGCTACTTGTAATTTACGTCCCCCATTTAAAGACAAGAAATCAACATGTTAGTGTAACTAACAGGTGTAGAGGTTGAACTTGTAACCTCGGCATCAGCGCACCGGAAGTTTAAGAAAGGGTTCTCTTATCCATTGGGCCTGGCTGACCTCTAACCACCTGTAATACAATTCTGATACAATAGATACATGGTGCTACACATGTGGAGTCACCTCCATACACGGGTGGATCAATGTTGAGTCACGTCCTTATACGGGTGGTCAATGTGGAGTCACCTCCATACACGGGTGGATCAATGTTGAGTCACGTCCTTATACGGGTGGTCAATGTGGAGTCACCTCCATACACGGGTGGATTAATGTTGAGTCACGTCCTTATACGGGTGGTCAATGTGGAGTCACCTCCATACACGGGTGGATTAATGTTGAGTCACGTCCTTATACGGGTGGTCAATGTGGAGTCACCTCCATACACGGGTGGATCAATGTTGAGTCACGTCCTTATACGGGTGGTCAATGTGGAGTCACCTCCATACACGGGTGGATCAATGTTAAGTCATGTCCTTATACGGGTGGTCAATGTTGAGTCACGTCCTTATACGGGTGGTCAATGTGGAGTCACCTCCATACACGGGTCGATCAATGTTGAGTCACGTCCTTATACGGGTGGTCAATGTTGAGTCACGTCCTTATACGGGTGGTCAATGTGGAGTCACCTCCATACATGGGTGGATTAATGTGGAGTCACCTCCATACATGGGTGGTCAATGTGGAGTCACCTCCATACATGGGTGGTCAATGTGGAGTCACCTCCATACACGGGTCGATCAATGTTGAGTCACGCCCTTATACAGGTGGTCAATGTTGAGTCACCTCCATACACGGGTGGTCAATGTGGAGTCACCTCCATACATGGGTGGATTAATGTGGAGTCACCTCCATACATGGGTGGTCAATGTGGAGTCACCTCCATACACGGGTCGATCAATGTTGAGTCACGTCCTTATACGGGTGGTCAATGTTGAGTCACCTCCGTACATGGGTGGTCAATGTGGAGTCACCTCCATACATGAGTGGATTAATGTGGAGTCACCTCCATACACGGGTGGATTAATGTGGAGTCATCTCCATACATGGGTGGTTCAATGTGGAGTCACCTCCATACATGGGTGGATTAATGTGGAGTCACCTCCATACATGGGTGGATTAATGTGGAGTCACCTCCATACACGGGTGGATTAATGTGGAGTCACCTCCACACACGGGTGGTCAATGTGGAGTCACCTCCATACACGGGTGGTCAATGTGGAGTCACCTCCACACACGGGTGGTCAATGTGGAGTCACCTCCATACATGGGTGGATTAATGTGGAGTCACCTCCACACACGGGTGGTCAATGTGGAGTCACCTCCACACACGGGTGGTCAATGTGGAGTCACCTCCACACACGGGTGGTCAATGTGGAGTCACCTCCATACATGGGTGGATTAATGTGGAGTCACCTCCATACACGGGTAGCCAATGTGGAGTCACCTCCACACACGGGTGGTCAATGTGGAGTCACCTCCATACACGGGTAGCCAATGTGGAGTCACCTCCACACACGGGTGGTCAATGTGGAGTCACCTCCATACATGGGTGGATTAATGTGGCGTCACCTCCACACACGGGTGGTCAATGTGGAGTCACCTCCATACATGGGTGGATTAATGTGGAGTCACCTCCATACACGGGTGGTCAATGTGGAGTCACCTCCACACACGGGTGGTCAATGTGGAGTCACCTCCATACATGGGTGGATTAATGTGGAGTCACCTCCACACACGGGTGGTCAATGTGGAGTCACCTCCACACACGTGTGGTCAATGTGGAGTCACCTCCATACATGGGTGGATTAATGTGGAGTCACCTCCATACACGGGTGGTCAATGTGGAGTCACCTCCACACACGGGTGGTCAATGTGGAGTCACCTCCATACATGGGTGGATTAATGTGGAGTCACCTCCACACACGGGTGGTCAATGTGGAGTCACCTCCATACATGGGTGGATTAATGTGGAGTCACCTCCATACACGGGTGGTCAATGTGGAGTCACCTCCATGCACGGGTGGTCAATGTTGAGTCACCTCCACACACGGGTGGTCAATGTGGAGTCACCTCCATACATGGGTGGATTAATGTGGAGTCACCTCCATACATGGGTGGTCAATGTGGAGTCACCTCCATACATGGGTGGTCAATGTGGAGTCACCTCCATACATGAGTGGTCAATGTGGAGTCACCTCCATGCACGGGTGGTCAATGTGGAGTCACCTCCATACATGGGTGGTCAATGTGGAGTCACCTCCATGCACGGGTGGTCAATGTTGAGTCACCTCCACACACGGGTGGTCAATGTGGAGTCACCTCCATACATGGGTGGATTAATGTGGAGTCACCTCCATACACGGGTGGTCAATGTGGAGTCACCTCCATACATGGGTGGATCAATGTGGAGTCACCTCCATACATGGGTGGATCAATGTGGTGTCATCTCCATACATGGGTGGATTAATGTGGAGTCACCTCCATACATGGGTGGATTAATGTGGAGTCACCTCCATACACGGGTGGTCAATGTGGAGTCACCTCCATACATGGGTGGATCAATGTGGAGTCACCTCCATACATGGGTGGATTAATGTGGAGTCACCTCCATACATGGGTGGATTAATGTGGAGTCACCTCCATACATGGGTGGATCAAGGTGGAGTCACATCCATACATGGGTGGATCAATGTGGAGTCACCTCCATACATGGGTGGATTAATTTGGAGTCACCTCCATACATGGGTGGATTAATGTGGAGTCACCTCCATACATGGGTGGATTAATGTGGAGTCACCTCCATACATGGGTGGATTAATGTGGAGTCACCTCCATACATGGGTGGATTAATGTGGAGTCACCTCCATACATGGGTGGATTAATGTGGAGTCACCTCCATACATGGGTGGATTAATGTGGAGTCACCTCCATACATGGGTGGATTAATGTGGAGTCACCTCCATACATGGGTGGATTAATGTGGAGTCACCTCCATACAAGGGTGGTCAATGTGGAGTCACCTCCATACATGGGTGGATTAATGTGGAGTCACCTCCATACATGGGTGGATTAATGTGGAGTCACCTCCATACATGGGTGGATTAATGTGGAGTCACCTCCTTACATGGGTGGATTAATGTGGAGTCACCTCCATACATGGGGGGATCAATGTGGAGTCACCTCCATACATGGGTGGATCAATGTGGAGTCACCTCCATACATGGGTGGATCAATGTGGAGTCACCTCCATACATGGGTGGATTAATGTGGAGTCACCTCCACACACGGGTGGTCAATGTGGAGTCACCTCCATACATGGGTGGATTAATGTGGAGTCACCTCCACACACGGGTGGTCAATGTGGAGTCACCTCCATACATGGGTGGATCAATGTGGAGTCACCTCCATACATGGGTGGATTAATGTGGAGTCACCTCCATACATGGGTGGATTAATGTGGAGTCACCTCCATACATGGGTGGATTAATGTGGAGTCACCTTCATACATGGGTGGATTAATGTGGAGTCACCTCCATACATGGGTGGATCAATGTGGAGTCACCTCCATACATGGGTGGATCAATGTGGAGTCACCTCCATACATGGGTGGATTAATGTGGAGTCACCTCCATACATAGGTGGATTAATGTGGAGTCACCTCCATACATGGGTGGATTAATGTGGAGTCACCTCCATACATGGGTGGATTAATGTGGAGTCACCTCCATACATGGGTGGATTAATGTGGAGTCACCTCCATACACGGGTGGTCAATGTGGAGTCACCTCCATACATGGGTGGATTAATGTGGAGTCACCTCCATACATGGATGGATTAATGTGGAGTCACCTCCATACATGGGTGGATTAATGTGGAGTCACCTCCATACATGGGTGGATTAATGTGGAGTCACCGCCATACATGGGTGGATCAATGTGGAGTCACCTCCATACATGGGTGGATCAATGTGGAGTCACCTCCATACATGGGTGGATCAATGTGGAGTCACCTCCACACACGGGTGGATCAACGTGGAGTCAAATGTAGCCCGGACTCTGTTCAAGATAAAGTCTAGGGCGCTATCACAGACCTAGTATATTGGGGTATATAGTGCTAAAACATAGATATGGAGACCAGAACCGGGGTGTATCCAGACAGTTCCTGGTACTTGATTCATGTCTAAGACAGTTCCTGGTACTTGATTCATGTCTATCTGGACCCCATGTCAATTTTAAAATAATAACCACTTCCACCCAGTCCACTTCCACTCAATTCCACCCAGTCCACTTCCACTCAGTTCACTTCCACCCAGTCCACTTCCACTCAATTCCACCCAGTCCACTTCCACTCAATTCCACCCAGTCCACTTCCACTCAATTCCACCCATTCCACTTCCACTCAATTCTACCCAGTCCACTTCCACTCAATTCACTTCCACCCAGTCCACGTCCACTCAATTCCACCCAGTCCATTTCCACTGAATTCCACCCAATCCACTTCCACTCAGTTCCACCCAGTCCACTTCCACTGAATTCCACACAGTCCACTTCCACTTAATTCACTTCCACCCAGTCCAGTTCCACTCAATTCCACACAGTCCACTTCCACTCAATTCCACCCAGTCCATTTCCACTCAGTTCTACCCAGTCCACTTCCACTCAATTCACTTCCACCCAGTCCAGTTCCACTCAATTCCACACAGTCCACTTCCACTCAATTCCACCCAGTCCATTTCCACTCAATTCTACCCAGTCCACTTCCACTCAATTCCACCCAGTCCATTTCCACTCAATTCACTTCCACCCAGTCCACTTCCACTCAATTCCACCCAGTCCACTTCCACTCAATTCCACCCAGTCCACTTCCACTCAATTCACTTCCACTCGACCAGGTGACTCTGACAGCGTCATTGACTTGGCTCTGGTGTCGCCCACCATCGCACCAAGGTGCCGGTGGGGCACACTGGGATACCACGATAGTGACCACTACCCTTGTGTCATCCTGATCAAGAAAGACGGGGCCATGAGTCAAAGAAACAAGACAAATGCCTTCCCGTACGACACCACTGGTCAAGACGCCATAAGCAAGATCAGAAGAAGAAAACTAACTTCCTCCCGCAGGAGACAAGAAAGATGGTTGCAGCCACCATGGTGGAATGGAGAGGTCGAGAAGGCATGGCTGGGAAAGAGGCAGGCTGTCAAAGACTGGCAAAAGGCCAGAAAGGCTAACATGCCACAGGCTGAATTGGCGAACCTGAAGACAGAGGTCGATAGGACGCCGACTTTTTTCAAATCCTGCGCCAAACAGGCCAAGGCCGAGAAATGGGACGAGTTCTGCACGAAGGTGTGCTCCGAGCGATCTCTTACGACATTCTGGCGCCTCCACAAGAGCATGAACGGTGCTGCACAACGTAGGGGTATTCCAGACTTTCAAGGCACAGACCTCGCATGGAAAAAGTCGGATGCGGATAAAGGTAAGGCCCTTCTTGCACGCTACATAGAATAGACTGACCAGAAAAACGAGCCCGCCAGACAGAGGACCACGACGACACTCTCTCAGTTGTGCGAGGGGGTCGGGACAGACGAAGAATGGACAATCACGGCTGAGATATTGCGTGCGATGCTCATGAAATCACCTAACATCGCCCCAGGCCCAGACGGCATCCGACATTGTGACCTACTGGTGATATCAGATGATGACATGGAAGAACTGGCCAGAGAATTCAACACCAGTATCCAGAGGGGTCAGGTCAAAGAAGAATGGCTACACAGCTACTTGCTGCCGCTGCCAAAACCGAACAAAGACCATTCCAAGATAAGCGGCTACAGAATAATTACGATGCAGAATACTGTTGGCAAGCTACTGGAGAAAATTGTAGCACACAGACTTGCATGGGACTTGGAACAGCTCGGCTGCTTCCCGCACACACTTGGAGGATACAGACGCAACAAAGAGTCATGGCTGAATGCGGCGGTCTTTGCTCAAGATGTTTACGAAGGATTTCAGGTCAGAGAAGAGACATGTGCGGCCGCCATAGACTTAGAGGACGCATATAACAGAGTATCCTTCGAGCACTTGACGCAAACCCTTCTCAGACTGAAAGTGCACCCTCACCTTGTACGATGGATAGCTGCAGTTATGCTCCAAAGGAAGGTGGTGCTAAGATGCGAGAGTTGGTCTTCTGAGCCGATAACGATATGTCCAGGATTGCCGCAGGGTTCACCACTGTCACCAGTACTATTCAACGTGTATACGGTGCCGATCACTGAACAACAGTTGGACGGGAGGGGTAGGACTCTGTCATTCGTTGACGACATCCTCGTGTATCGACAGGGTCGAGATAGACAGGCGGTTGCCAATGATATGCAGAGCGAACTAGATCGAATTTCCTCATGGTGTGCTGATGCCGATGCCCTTGTCAACCCTGCAAAGGCAACGGTTACATGGTTCTCACTAAACAACCATATTGTGAATACAGACCTGCCGGCAGTAAGAATGGATGGGAGCAGTTTGAGTAGAACCCAGTCAATGACATATCTTGGCGTGAGGCTTGATCGTAGCCTGTCCTTCAGAGATCATGTCGATTATGTCATAACGAAGGCTCGAAAAGGTTTGTCAGCAATGAGAGTCATGGCGACTGCCAATATCGAGCAAAGACTGCTAATACTTCTGTTCCAAGGACTTGTACTTTCACGCATCGAGTATGCCCTGGCCATCCTCACTGTCAGCCCTACACAGATTGGAAGACTCGAAAAGGTACAAAACGAAGCCATGCGCATCATTTTGGGCTGCACGAGAGACACCAGCTGTGTAGCAATGAGATACCTCCTTGACTTCCCGACAATGGAACACAGGATCAAGATCTGGAGAGCTCGTGCATACTTAAAAATAAGTGCAGATGAGCAGCACCCTCTGCATGACGCTATATTCAGAGAAAAGGGTGACAGGCTAAAGAGGGGCAAATCATGGATGGGTCGGGCGGAAGATGTCGTCAGACAGGTCTGCAGTCTTACCAGTATCAACCCCGGCAAGGAATGGGTGCCGGTGCCTCCAGCCTTTAAGTGCACTTTCTCCTGCCTTATCACACTCGACAGACGGTACAGAGAGCAGAACCCTGCCGCTGTCAATGCAGAGGTTAACGCGCTCATCTATGAACACTCGAAGTGCTCATCTATACAGATGGATCTGTTGTAAAGCAGCAGAGAAGTGCGTGGCCATTTACAGCCCGTTCAGCGGGCCGAACCGTTCAAGAATCCAGTGGTGCCCACTCTATGACCACGAGCAGCATGACGATGGAGGTGATGGCAGTTACACAGGCTTTCATATGGCTGGAATCACAGCATTATACCAACGTGTGTGTACTAAGTGATTCAATGAGCATGATTCAGAAGGTCGAAGCTGGATCTGTACGTAGACAGTGGACTGAATCGCTGCAGAAGTCTGTTGTCCTTAAAGTCACCTTCATCTTCGTCCCGGGACATGCGGGAGTCGAGGGAAATGAACGAGCTGACAAACTGGCTGGCTCTGCACCCCCTGTAGATGGCCAGCCCATGGATCGTGCCGATGTTATTAACGTCCTTAACGATTTGGCGAGAACAGAGGATTTTGACGTCAGTGATTCCACATCGCTGTCCATGATGAAAGACCTGGGAGTAAGAATCGGCACAGCCAGACGCGAGAGGTACATCGGGAAAACAAAGTGCCTCGTCAACCAACACAGAACTGGCACTATTAGCCACCGGACGCTGATGGATATGCTGGGGGGGGGGGGGGGATCTGAGCACCTATGGACATGTCCGGAGTGCAACGAAGATACCCCAACGGATAACTGATAACTGATCAATTCACTTCCATCCAGTCAACTTCCACTCAATTCCACCCAGTCCATTTCCACTCAATTCACTTCCACCCAGTCCACTTCCACTCAATTCCACCCAGTCCATTTCCACTCAATTCACTTCCACCCAGTCCACTTCCACTCAATTCCACCCAGTCCACTTCCACTCAATTCCACCCAGCCCACATCCACTCAATTCCACCCAGTCCATTTCCACTCAATTCACTTCCACCCAGTCCACTTCCTCTCAATTCCACAAAGTCCATTTCCACTCAATTCACTTCCACCCAGTCTACTTCCACTGAATCCCACCAGTCCACTTCCACTCAATTCCACCCAGTCCATTTCCACTTAATTCCATCCAGACCACTTCCACTCAATTCCACACAGTCCACTTCCACTCAATTCCACCGTCCACTTCCACTCAATTCCACCCAGTCCACTTCCACTTAATTCCACCCAGTCCACTTCCACTCAATTCCACTCAGTCCACTTCCACTCAATTCCACCGTCCACTTCCACTCAATTCCACCCAGTCCACTTCCACTTACATTTTTCACACAGCCCACTTCCGCAAAGTCCACTGCCAATTATTCTGCCACTCAGCCACTTCCACTCAGCCACTTCCACTCAGTCACTTCCACTCCACCACGTCCACCCAAAGATCTTCCACTCGGTCCACTCCCATTCAGTCTCTTGCCACATATCTTAGCTCATGTAATCCAATCCAGGAATCTTCACCAGACAATAACGCTACCCAGAACATTTATGTATCCCCCCACCCCCCACCCTCACCACATACACCAGGCAATATTGCTACCCAGAACATGTATGTATTCTCCCCCCCCCCCACCCTCACCAGATACACCAGGCAATATCGCTACCCAGAACATTTCTGTATTCTTCCCCCACCCTCACCACATACACCAGGCAATATCGCTACCCAGAACATTTCTGTATTCTTCCCCCACCCTCACCACATACACCAGGCAATATCGCTACCCAGAACATTTCTGTATTCTCCCCTCACCCTCACCACATACACCAGGCAATATTGCTACCTAGAACATTTCTGTATTCTCCCCCCCCCCCTCACCCTCACCACATACACCAGGCAATATCGCTACCCAGAACATTTCTGTATTCTCCCCCCACCCTCACCACATACACCAGGCAATATCGCTACCCAGAACATTTATGTATTCTTCCCCCACCCTCACCACATACACCAAGCAATATCGCTACCCAGAACATTTATGTATTCTCCCCCCCCCCTCCACCCTCACCACATACACCAGGCAATATCGCTACCCAGAACATTTATGTATTCTTCCCCCACCCTCACCACATACACCAAGCAATATCGCTACCCAGAACATTTATGTATTCTCCCCCCACCCTCACCACATACACCAGGCAATATCGCTACCCAGAACATTTATGTATTCTCCCCCCACCCTCACCACATACACCAGGCAATATCGCTACCCAGAACATTTATGTATTCTTCCCCCACCCTCACCACATACACCAAGCAATATCGCTACCCAGAACATTTATGTATTCTCCCCCCACCCTCACCACATACACCAGGCAATATCGCTACCCAGAACATTTATGTATTCTCCCCCCACCCTCACCACATACACCAGGCAATATCGCTACCCAGAACATTTATGTATTCTTCCCCCACCCTCACCACATACACCAGGCAATATCGCTACCCAGAACATTTATGTATTCTTCCCCCACCCTCACCACATACACCAGGCAATATCGCTACCCAGAACATTTATGTATTCTCCCCCCACCCTCACCACATACACCAGGCAATATCGCTACCCAGAACATTTATGTATTCTTCCCCCACCCTCACCACATACACCAAGCAATATCGCTACCCAGAACATTTATGTATTCTCCCCCCACCCTCATCACATACACCAGGCAATATCGCTACCCAGAACATTTATGTATTCTCCCCCCACCCTCACCACATACACCAGGCAATATCGCTACCCAGAACATTTATGTATTCTTCCCCCACCCTCACCACATACACCAAGCAATATCGCTACCCAGAACATTTGTGTATTCTCCCCCCACCCTCACCACATACACCAGGCAATATCGCTACCCAGAACATTTATGTATTCTCCCCCCACCCTCACCACATACACCAGGCAATATCGCTACCCAGAACATTTATGTATTCTTCCCCCACCCTCACCACATACACCAGGCAATATCGCTACCCAGAACATTTATGTATTCTTCCCCCACCCTCACCACATACACCAGGCAATATCGCTACCCAGAACATTTATGTATTCTTCCCCCACCCTCACCACATACACCAGGCAATATCGCTACCCAGAACATTTCTGTATTCTCCCCCCCCCCCCCTCTCACCCTCACCACATACACCAGGCAATATCGCTACCCAGAACATTTATGTATTCTCCCCCCACCCTCACCACATACACCAGGCAATATCGCTACCCAGAACATTTATGTATTCTCCCCCCCACCCTCACCACATACACCAGGCAATATCGCTACCCAGAACATTTATGTATTCTCCCCCCACCCTCACCACATACACCAGGCAATATCGCTACCCAGAACATTTATGTATTCTTCCCCCACCCTCACCACATACACCAGGCAATATCGCTACCCAGAACATTTATGTATTCTTCCCCCACCCTCACCACATTTTATTTTTTGCATATCCTTTACAGGACATCGCTGTCAACACCAGCATCTTTCAACTGTATGTTGATTTCTTGGCAAGATTACGCTCAGTAGTTTGCCATTGCTTTCTGAGCGGCCGGCTCACATACCCCGTAAGTTACCGATGCGATTCGAACCACTGCTGATTCTCACCGTCATCACGTCACCGACGAGAGTATACGAGATTACGGAGAAAAGTCATAACCTCTAAGCCACGAAGCCGGCATACGAAGCCACATACACCAGGCAATATCGCTACCTAGAACATTTATGTATCCCCCCCCCCCCCCTCACCAGGCAACTTTCATAAAACTTAACGCGGCCACGCCCCGCCCTACTCTGACAACTCCACACACCTCCCACCACGGATACACACCCCTTCCCTTCCGCCTCCCCAAAAGCTGCATGAAGCTCCATGTTTAACGCTAAACCAACACCCCCCTCCCTTCCCTAACCTTTGGTGTCTAAATGGAACCACGAACCCCTCTCCCCACCCCAACCTCATGACCCTATGCTTAAAAGCGCACCTCGGCGAGCCCCTGCCCCCAAACATCTTCATACACCTACCAGTGATCTACCTCCCCCCGTTGCTGTCCTCTCCTCCGATCCCCGAGTCACACCAGGTGGGAGTAACAGCCTCGACATGACACTAACACCTGGCCGACCGACATGGTCTGTCAGTGACGACTGCCTACATGGCCGAGACACTGCCCCGACTGTCAGTCTATCATCTTTCGTGTGACAGCAAGCATGTCTGCAGCTGCTGTGTTTGCACCTCCGAGACAGCAACTGTCTTGGTACAGGTATGAAGTCAGACAGGTGTGACAGTATTATGATAGTACAGGACTGATCTACACCGGGCTTGAGAGACCATGATTTATGATGACACCCGCAGATGTGCCTGGACTGGCCTATCAGGGAAGATGTGTTCGCTGGGATGGGAGAAGTCAGACCTGGGAGGTAGAGGTGCTGGTAGATTTCTGAATATGAACATGGGTGTTATGTACATGGAAGAATGCGGTTTTACAGACTAATAATGAACGTACAAGTGAAACTAGTAATACAAAACGTTTATAAAAAAATACTTAGACCCAAGGACAATTTATCACAAACATCAGGACGAGGCAGTTAACTTTGCTGGCCTTTTTTGTGGACACGGAAAGGTTGGACCATATTGTAACAAATGTATAGATTTGTGGACACACAAAGGCTGGCACATATTGTAACAAATGAATAGATTTATGGACACAGAAAGGCTGGAACATACTGTAACAAATGAATAGATTTATGGACACAGAAAGGCTGTAACATATTGTAACAAATGAATAGATTTATGGACACAGAAAGGCAGGAACGTATTGTAAAACATTAATAGATTTATGGACAGAGAAAGGGTGGAACATATTGTAACAAATTAATAGATTTATGGACACAGAAAGGCAGGAGCATATTGTAACAAATGAATAGATTTATGGACACAGGCTGGAACATATTGTAACAAATGAATAGATTTATGGACACAGAAAGGTTTTAAAATATTGTAACAAATGAATAGATTTATGGACACAGAAAGGCGGGAACATATTGTTACAAATGTATAGATTTATGGACATAGAAAGGCTTTAAAATATTGTAACAAATGAATAGATTTATGGACACGGAAAGGCGGGAACATATTGTAATAAATGAATAGATTTATGGACACAGGCTGGAACATATTGTAACAAATGAATAGATTTATGGACACAGAAAGGTTTTAAAATATTGTAACAAATGAATAGATTTATGGACACAGAAAGGCGGGAACATATTGTTACAAATGTATAGATTTATGGACATAGAAAGGCTTTAAAATATTGTAACAAATGAATAGATTTATGGACACAGAAAGGCGGGAACATATTGTTACAAATGTATAGATTTATGGACATAGAAAGGCTTTAAAATATTGTAACAAATGAATAGATTTATGGACACATAAAGGCTGGAACATATTGTAACAAATGAATAGATTTATGGACACAGAAAGGCTTTAAAATATTGTAACAAATGAATAGATTTATGGACAGAGAATGAGTGGAACATATTGTAACAAATTAATAGATTTATAGACACTGAAAAGCTGGAACATATTGTTAAATGAATGGATTTATGGACACAGAAAGGCTGGAACATATTGATTATTGTAACAAATGAATAGATTTATGGACAGAGAATGGGTGAAACATATTGTAACACATGGATAGATTTATGGACACAGAAAGGGTGGAAATATTGTAATACGTGGATAGATTTATGGTCACAGAAACATTTTGTAAAGCATGGAAAGATCTATAGTCACAGAAAGGCAGGAACATATTGTAACAAATGGATAGATTTATGGACATAGAATGGGTGGAACATATTGTAACAAATTGATAAATTTATGGACACAGAAAGAATGGAACAATGCAACAAATGTTTAGATTTATTTACACAAAAAGGCTGGAGCATATTGAAATTCATGGATAGATTTATGGACACATAAAGGGCAGAACCTGTGGTAACACCTGGGTAGAGAAAAATGGAAATCTTTGTAATGCATTAATAGATTTATGGACAATGGAAGGCTGGAACATACTGTAACAAATGGATAAAATTATGGGCACATACAGGCTTGGACATATTGTAACACATGGATAGATGTATGGACACATAATAGGTGAAATAAATTGTAACACATAGATAGATTTATGGACAACTTCATGAAACACTTCATTTCCACCTTGCCGTCTTGACACACGATAGTTTGTTTCATTATGCTTCAAAAAGGGTTAATAACTACAACCCATGGCGGTGGGGAATGTTACTATTAAGGCCAATTCACCGATGTAAATGTTCGTCCACGGTGGTTGCATGTGAACACATGGTCATTTTCACCAGCATGCACCATCTTACGTCTCACACGATCGGTGTGTGACTTATGTGGAATAGTTTTCTCTTTTGTCTTTATTCCATTTCTGATAGTTGCCCTCCATGCAACACGTTCAGCGGCGACGTGCTCCCAATGTGCATTATCAATGCCTGTATCAATCATGTCCCGCTTACACACATCTTTGTATCGTAGCAGAGGCCGACCCTGAGATCTCCTACCCGTCTGTAATTCACTAAAAAGATATCCTTTGGTATTCTACCATCATCCATCCTCCTAACATGTCCTATCCATCTAAGTCTACGAAGACTGAGCATGGAATACACCGTCACATAACCTGATCTTTCCAATACTTCAGTATTTGTGATTTTGTCTTGCCACTTAATACCAAGTATTCTTCGCAGACACCGCATATGAAAGCTGTTTAAACTATAACTTCTTTTCTGAGGTTGAACGGGGAAGAGGTCATGGAAAAAAGACAACGACAATGCCGTTTGTTTCTGTCTTAGGAAAGGCCAAAGCATCGGTCAATAATGTGAAATCGCTTCTAGCAACTAAACAGCCAAATTATAAATTGAGAAACTAAGAGTGATCAAGTGTTACATTTAATCTGATTTATAGTATGGTGCAGAAACACACGCCTTCTGCCACAAAGAACCACATTGAATAAATATGATGGATACAGAGCAAGGGGAAGACCACGTCAAAGATTGAGTGATGGTATCAAGAATAACTTTGGAGAAATGAATACCAACTTACAAAGAGCATTAGAAAGAGGGCTTACATGATCTTTACATACCCCTCCCCCCTCCTAACATGTCACTAGAGTAAATGGAGGAAGAGAAGAGGAAGAAGCAGCAGAAACAAAGACAATGGATACATGATGTTTGGAGGCTGCTATAAGTCTGTGATATGCTCAGACTATTACACTTTATAGGTCAGTACACGCATTACACATACATATCAACTGGGGAACCCTTTGAGGCCATCAAGGCAGTTAATAAATAAATGCACGCGTATTGTCGAAGCACACGTGTTCTTGCAGCTAGGCGCTGTCGTCACTCGGAGGTGACAGGTTCGAATCCCGGTCGGTAACTATAGCTTTCAATGTGTATGTTGTCTAGTGCGTCCTCTAGTCTCTAATTCTCACCCCTACTTCTATTAGCGCCAAACAATACGTGTATATTTATTTATAGGTCTGAATGCTCGGGGGAATAGGCAACCGGTCTTTCTCTCACTTTAGGGGTACAACGAAGGCAGTCGGTCTATACCTCACTTCAGGGGGACAACGAAGGCAGGCGGCAATTCTAAAGTAAAAAGTAGTGAGCATCTGTTAGATATGTTTGTCCAGGACATGCTGGTGTGGTGGGAAACGAACAGGCGGATGGATTGGTTGTGTCTGTAGCGCTCTGTGTGGATATTTGTGTATAATCAGGCAGATTGGTTGTGTCTGTAGCGCTCTGTGTGGATATTGGTGTATAATCAGGCAGATTGGTTGTGTCTGTAGCGCTCTGTGTGGATATTGGTGTATAATCAGGCAGATTGGTTGTGTCTGTAGCGCTCTGTGTGGATTTTTGTGTATAATCAGGCAGATTGGTTGTGTCTGTAGCGCTCTGTGTGGATATTGGTGTATAATCAGGCAGATTGGTTGTGTCTGTAGCGCTCTGTGTGGATATTGGTGTATAATCAGGCAGATTGGTTGTGTCTGTAGCGCTCTGTGTGGATATTTGTGTATAATCAGGCAGATTGGTTGTGTCTGTAGCGCTCTGTGTGGATATTGGTGTATAATCAGGCAGATTGGTTGTGTCTGTAGCGCTCTGTGTGGATATTGGTGTATAATCAGGCAGATTGGTTGTGTCTGTAGCGCTCTGTGTGGATATTGGTGTATAATCAGGCAGATTGGTTGTGTCTGTAGCGCTCTGTGTGGATATTGGTGTATAATCAGGCAGATTGGTTGTGTCTGCAGCGCTCTGTGTGGATATTGGTGTATAATCAGGCAGATTGGTTGTGTCTGCAGCGCTCTGTGTGGATATTGGTGTATAATCAGGCAGATTGGTTGTGTCTGTAGCGCTCTGTGTGGATATTGGTGTATAATCAGGCAGATTGGTTGTGTCTGCAGCGCTCTGTGTGGATATTGGTGTATAATCAGGCAGATTGGTTGTGTCTGTAGTGCTCTGTGTGGATATTGGTGTATAATCAGGCAGATTGGTTGTGTCTGTAGCGCTCTGTGTGGATATTGGTGTATAATCAGGCAGATTGGTTGTGTCTGTAGCGCTCTGTGTGGATATTGGTGTATAATCAGGCAGATTGGTTGTGTCTGTAGCGCTCTGTGTGGATATTTGTGTATAATCAGGCAGACGAGATCGGGAGTCCTGTGGGATCGTGTGTATAATGCAGAAGAACATATAGATCATTCGGCCTGGAGAGAATGTTGCTGCAGGGAGTGATCAGAGGATCTGGCCGATACTCGGCACTCCGAGGAAAGGAAAGACGGTAACATAATCAGACTGTTACCATTTAGTATTGGGACTCTTCGCTGGCTGTTGAAAATGAGGACAGAACACGTATGGGTATGCCTCGAGTAGTGTGATGTGATTGGTCAGTGGTGAGAAACAAACGTAGTGGCAGGGGTTTCAATATAAAGGCTAATGAACAATTCTTGAAAAAGTAGTCTGGCATATGCGATTGCGACCTCCAGCATGAGAATGGAGGTGGAAGTAGTAACAGCAGCCTTCCGATTGTTGGAGGAGACTGCTGCAACACACATTGTATTCATTACGGACTCACGACGTAGCTTAGTAAGGTGGAGAAAGGAATGCGTCGAGTAGAATAGCTTGCGTCGCTTCAGAGGTTACAGATTGTGAGAATTGTATGGATTTTCTGCCCTGGTCGTGCGTGGAAATGACAGGCTGATAGGCTGGCAGGGAATGCACCTCTTGGTGGTAGATTAAACTATGGACAAGGAAGAGGTGGTCGGGCGCCTGTGGGACCAGCTGGAGATGGCGGGAGAACAGACTGAGAACCCGTATATGGAGAGAATGATATGGTGGGTGATCGGGAGGGGTTCTGGACGACTCTCAAAACTGAGAGGGAAGACCAGGAGAACTTTCAATCAGATGGCTATTGGAACGATTAGCGGTATGACTCTTCTCTAGCTGTTGAACGAGGGGGCGGAGCACGTGAGGGAATGTCCTGAGTGCAGTGATGTCGGTTCTTAGCTCAACTCAACTCAACTCAACTCAGCGGTGATGTTAGTTCTTGACTCAACCCAACAAGAGAAAGATAGCGTTGCAGATTGGTGGATAACAGTCAACGGGATTTGTCCAAATAGTACGGCTGTTTCATGATGGTATGCGGGCGGGAGTCCAGGAAAATGGCGAATTGTCTGAGTCCTTTCCTGTCACTAATGGAGTGAAGCAGGGCTGTGTCCTGGCACCAACACTGTTCAGCCTCATGTTTTCAGCTATGCTGACCAGTGCCTTCGAGAACAACGACATTGGAATAGATATCAACTGCCGCGTGGGTGGAAGGTTGTTCAGTGTCGGAGGGCTGAAGGCCGAAACCGGAACTGCCAGCAACACCATCAGACAGCTCTGTTTGCGGTCGATTGCGCTCTGTGTGCCGACTCAGAGACAGACATGCAACACAGCGTTTCAGCTCTCTCATATGCCTGTGCCAACTTTGGGCTCAGTATCAGCTTGGAGAGGACTGTAGTTGTGTGCCAGCCATCTCCAGGGATTGATCGCACCAAGCTGAATATCGGAGTGACTGGTCATGGACTGGATGTTGTGGACAAGTTCACCTGTCTTGGCGGCACTGTGTCGCAGGCTGCCACATTGATGGCGGAGTGAATGCGGAAATCTGCACGGCCGGCGCAGGCCTTTGGCAGACTGTGCAGGGATGTGTGGGACGTAAAGGAATGGGTCTGCAAACAGAGCTGGAGGTCTGCAAGACAGTCGTATTATCCACATTGCGCATGATTGTGAAACCTGGACTGTTTGCCAGCGACACGCCAGGAAATTGAACCACTTCCACATGGTCTGCCTTGGGAAGCTGTTGAAGATTGAATGGCGAGACAGGGCCCCACACACTGGGTTCTTGGAGGGGGCGTCCATGCCCAGTATTCATTATCTAATGATGAAGAATCGGGGTTCTGTTGCGGTACTCACAGTGGACTACGGCCCAGCGTTTGTACACAAAGGCTTATATGGAATGAGGGTACACGTTTTCGTCTGTGCCGTGTCTTGTTTGTGTTCGTCTGTGCTGTGTCTTGTGTTTGTTTGTGCTGTGTCATGTTTTATCTGTTTGTGGCTTCCCCGGTCCATAGTGCCCCACTGTGTCACGGTGGGCCGGCTTGAGGGCTCAGATTCCTTTGGGTTGTTCATGGAATCGGGGCGGACTAAGTGGGCACTTAAAATTGAATTTTAAAACTGAATGATTTGACCTTGAAGTAAGAGTTTAGAATGAACAGCACTCATTTGCAGCAACCTACGCTGGGCAGTGGGTTGAGTCTGGTGTGAGCAAAACACCGCAAACTTGTTGAGGAAACATTGCCAGCCAAGTCTTCATATTTCGGATCTTTCATGGCAGTAGACTGAACCCAATGCCCCAAGCAGGTTTGCTGTAAATTAGTGTTCATTCTGCAATTCTAACAGATCTTTCATTTTCAGTGTTAATTTTTAATAAAAATACACACATTTTACCCGGGATGGTTAACACCGTCAACAAACGCCCGCATAAGTTTGATGTGTCGGCCTAAAGGCGTAGTATCACATCTCTGCTGTAAACAGGCACAACGCAATCACATCCGAAAAAAGACTCCAGATGAACGTGGCAGCAGAAGAAGAAGAAGAAGAAGAAGAAGAAGAAGAAGAAGAAGAAGAAGAATGCAGGCCCACATGGCCGAATGGGTAAGAACGCATGTTCTTAAACATCTTGTGTGCTGATGCCGAGGTTAGCAGTTCAACCCCTACATCGGACAGATGGACTAAAATGTTGACCTGTCGTGCTTGACAAGGGAACGTTAATTACAAGTATCTCTGAAGTCGGAGTGGGTTACCTGATGGCGAGGGACATTATTAATAGTGAAAGCTAATCCACAAGCAAAATTCAGTCCATCACTACTATAGTGTGTATGGACTACCCCTGATTTCAAAGCGAGCAACAACAACAAAAAGAAGAAGAAGTATAAGAAGAAGAAGAAAATGTTACCAAGCTGAAATTTATAGGAAAACAGTGGATTCTGGACTCATAAATATAGAATGATGACATAGCAACGTTACAGGCATATGCCTCAACAACAGATGACAGTGATAAATGACTAGAAGAATGTTACGACAACCAACAACAGATGACAATGATAAATGACTTGAAGAATGTTACGACAACCAACAACAGACACCGAAGTAGTAAATCCATCAGAGATCTGAATAATGATGGGAGACATGAATGTTAAAGGAACAAAAATGAAATAAAGGCAAATTGTAGGGCAACATGGAGCAGAAATGACAGAGGAGACAGGCATTATGGTTTAGTGAAGAGAACCATTTCATGATCTGTCTCATGCTTTCCCAAT
>OY992882.1:2343200-2490700 GCA_963921405.1 Cepaea hortensis | reverse complement strand
TTAGTCAAACAAGTACCAATATTTGGTCAAACAAGGACCCCAACATTTAATCAAACAAGTACCAATATTTGGTCAAACAAGGACCCCAACATTTAATCAAACAAGTACCAATATTTGGTCAAACAAGGACCCCAACATTTAATCAAACAAGTACCAATATTTGGTCAAACAAGGATCCCAACATTTAATCCAAACAAGTACCAATATTTGGTCAAACAAGGACCCCAACATTTAATCAAACAAGTACCAATATTTGGTCAAACAAGGACCCCAACATTTAATCAAACAAGTACCAATATTTGGTCAAACAAGGACCCCAACATTTAATCAAACAAGTACCAATATTTGGTCAAACAAGGACCCCAACATTTAATCAAACAAGTACCAATATTTGGTCAAACAAGGACCCCAACATTTAATCAAACAAGTACCAATATTTGGTCAAACAAGGACCCCAACGTTTAGTCAAACAAGTACCAATATTTGGTCAAACAAGGACCCCAACATTTAATCAAACAAGTACCAATATTTGGTCAAACAAGGACCCCAACATTTAATCAAACAAGTACCAATATTTGGTCAAACAAGGACCCCAACATTTAATCAAACAAGTACCAATATTTGGTCAAACAAGGACCCCAACATTTAATCAAACAAGTACCAATATTTGGTCAAACAAGGACCCCAACATTTAATCAAACAAGTACCAATATTTGGTCAAACAAGGACCCCAACATTTAATCAAACAAGTACCAATATTTGGTCAAACAAGGACCCCAACATTTAATCAAACAAGTACCAATATTTGGTCAAACAAGGACCCCAACAATTAATCAAACAAGTACCAATATTTGGTCAAACAAGGACCCCAACATTTAATCAAACAAGTACCAATATTTGGTCAAACAAGGACCCCAACATTTAATCAAACAAGTACCAATATTTGGTCAAACAAGGACCCCAACATTTAATCAAACAAGTACCAATATTTGGTCAAACAAGGACCCCAACGTTTAGTCAAACAAGTACCAATATTTGGTCAAACAAGGACCCCAACATTTAATCAAACAAGTACCAATATTTGGTCAAACAAGGACCCCAACGTTTAGTCAAACAAGTACCAATATTTGGTCAAACAAGGACCCCAACATTTAATCAAACAAGTACCAATATTTGGTCAAACAAGGACCCCAACGTTTAGTCAAACAAGTACCAATATTTGGTCAAACAAGGACCCCAACATTTAATCAAACAAGTACCAATATTTGGTCAAACAAGGACCCCAACGTTTAGTCAAACAAGTACCAATATTTGGTCAAACAAGGACCCCAACATTTAATCAAACAAGTACCAATATTTGGTCAAACAAGGACCCCAACGTTTAGTCAAACAAGTACCAATATTTGGTCAAACAAGGACCCCAACATTTAATCAAACAAGTACCAATATTTGGTCAAACAAGGACCCCAACGTTTAGTCAAACAAGTACCAATATTTGGTCAAACAAGTACCAATATTTGGTCAAACAAGTACCAATATTTGGTCAAACAAGGACCCCAACATTTAATCAAACAAGTACCAATATTTGGTCAAACAAGGACCCCAACATTTAATCAAACAAGTACCAATATTTGGTCAAACAAGGACCCCAACATTTAATCAAACAAGTACCAACATTTGGTCAAACAAGGACCCCAACATTTAATCAAACAAGTACCAACATTTGGTCAAACAAGGACCCCAACGTTTAGTCAAACAAGTGCCAACATTTGGTTAAACAAGTACCAACATTTGGTTAAACAAACATGAAAGTGGATAATATTAGGATATACATTTATTTCATAACTTATGTTTAGTCTGGAGTACATGTTACAATGCTAGTGATACATGTGACATTGCCAATGATACATGTCACAGTGCCAGTGATAAAGTGACACAAAGTTTACATCAGACACAGAGGAACATCTGAAGCAAAACTGTCTCAAACAACAAGCTCTATGAAAATTACAAATCAAAGGATAAAATTCACAGAAAACAAAAACAGTATGGAATTGCTACACAAGAATCATTTGTAACCAATGGAATGTTACAATGTGTGTGCAAGATTACACAATCAATCAATCAATCATGTGCTATGCCGGAAAGCGTGGGCGGTCATGACTCGCCATTTCACTCGATCACCAGTGTCGTGGATCAGCTCAGTGTTCCTGTCTCATCCATGCCATGTGGCCAAGCCATCCAGATATTTTCCTCTCGGTCTTCCTCTTGGTCTGTTCCCCTCAATCTTGCTAGTTGTCACTAAGTTCTCCAGTCCATTTCTTCTCATAACATGTCCAAAAATTTTTGACTGCCTACGTCTAATTTCTCTAATCAATCTACAATTTTCATTTGTCTCCTGTAGTACTTGGTCATTGGTTTTTCTATCTGTCCATGGTATTCTTTGCATTTTCCTCAGAAACCACATTTCTGCAGCCATCAGATGTTTTTCAGCTTGACTGCACATTGTCCAAGTTTCACATCCATACAAAAGAACAGGCTCTATGTATCCCCTCAACACTCTTTTTCTCGTTTCAATTGACATCTTTTTATTGGTCAGTATATTTTTCATCTTGCTAAAGGCTACTTTTGCCATGGCGATTCTTGTTCTAATCTCTTCAAGGCATCTCCCATCAGATGTTATGACTGTTCCGAGATAATTACACAATACATCAATCATATTACAAATGGCCCACGTGTGTTTTGTGGGCAGACTGGCCATCCCATTACATATAACATGTGAAAACAACCGGTAGCAAACAGTCTTTCAGCATAATCTTCCAGGAATGCAGATAATAGCGCTGATGACGGCAGATGTGACCAGGAGTCTAATGACTGATGATGATGTTAAAATGTGTCATCCTAGAGATGTAGTTGTTCAACAGAGCTCTGAACAATCAGTACAAGTATTTTAGTACAAACACTGCAAGTATTTCAGCACAAACAATACTTATTTTAAGCACACATAGTACAAGTATCTCAGCACAAACAGTACAAATATTTCAGCACACACAGTACAAGTATTTCAGCACACACAGTACAAGTACTTCAGCACACACAGTACAAGTATTTCAGCACACACAATACAAGTACTTCAGCATTCTTAGTACAAGTACTTCAGCACACACAGTACAAGTATTTCAGCATACACAGTACAAGTATTTCAGCACACACATTGCAAGTATTTCAGCACACACATTGCAAGTATTTCAGTATAAACAAGACAAACATCAGTGTATAATCAAGCAAAATGTTACAGTAGAGATGTGCTGCACAATTAAACTAAGTAGATTGCCTAAACATGAGAAAACAGAGTCCTTGAATACAGCTGGGAACAGATGCAATGACACACCTTCATGGTTGATGTCAGCCCTAATCAATTGTTCAATCAAGAGCCATTTTGTGGTGAAAGCCCAAGTACTTTCTTGCAATTTGTGAAAAACAATCAATCAGTATCTTTAGTTGAACAATTCAAGTGTTTTCTTAGTTTATGTGAGCCACAATTCATCAATCAATCAATCAGTCAGTCAGTCAATCATGTGTTATATTTCCCAAGCACTTTCTGTTTATGAGAGTCACGCTCAATCAAGTGCCATCTCCACAGTGAAGGTGGGTTACCATGCATTTCTACTGCACCATGATGACCTTGACCATGTTATGGAGTCCTTCAGACAGTTTGGAATTGGTGGGTCAGTACAGCTTTCTGGAGCTGAGCTCAGTCAAGCACCGACATCAAAGCTTAGGGATTGGTGGGCCAGTACAGCTTTCTGGAGCTGAGCTCAGTCAAGCACCGACATCAAAGCTTAGGGATTGGTGGGCCAGTACAGCTTTCTGGAGCTGAGCTCAGTCAAGCACTGACATCAAAGCTTGGGGATTGGTGGCCAAGCAGAACATGTTGAGCAATTTGTAAACAAACAAACAAAAAGTTTTTTTTTTTTAACCCCCACTGGTACAGTGACAGACAGAACATGTTGAGCAGTTTGTGTAACCCCCACTGGTACAGTGACCAGGCAGATGAAGCATGTGCGGGGATTACTCCTGTTATAACGACACAGCTAAAGAATGATGACCTGCCCTGACTGGTCAAGAGTGTTAGTGGTCACTGGGTGGATTCTGTAACTGTCTGACAGCCTGGTCAGTTCTCTTTCTTTCAGAGTATGAAACAGCTACATTTTTGTTCACATTCTTTCCCTTTCAAAAAATGAGACTGTTATCTTTTCGTTCACATTATCTCCCTTTCTCTCAAAGTATGAGACTTATCTTTTTTGTTCAAATTATCTCCCTTTCTCTCAAAGTATGAGACTGTTATTTTCTTGTTCACATTATCTCCCTTTCTCTCAAAGTATGAGACTTATCTTTTTGTTCACATTATCTCCCTTTCTCTCAAATTATGAGACTGTTATCTTCTTGTTCACATTCTTTCCCTTTCTCTCAAATTATGAGACTGTTATCTTTTTGTTCAAATTATCTCCCTTTCTCTCATTTTGTTCAAATTATCTCCCTTTCTCTCAAAGTATGAGACTATCTTTTTTGTTCAAATTATCTCCCTTTCTATTAAAGTGTGAGACTGTTATTTTCTTGTTCACATTACCTCCCTTTCTCTCTGTGTATGAAATCTTGTTAAGTTCTTGTTCACATTCTCCTCCCTTCTTTGCAAACTACACGCGAGCTAACCTTTAGTACTATTACAATTAATATAGCACAACAAAGCACCATGTGGGTAGCCTGAGATATCAAAGAAGGCGAATGCTTGGCTACAGTAAATAAGGCAGCAAACACATTAGAGGCTTCAACATAACAAGGCCATAAATGAAGTATATCAACTGACATGAAGGCAGGCAACAACATAAGCTCACACTTCACTACCTGAACAGAAAAACCACTGCAGGAAATCCTCCTCCAGAAATGTCAAGCATTCTTTGTCCACATTGTCAAAGAACATTTCGAGCCAAAATCGGCCTTATCAGCCATCTTAGAACTCACAGCTCCATACCTTCAACCCCACTGGATGAAATGAATGGTCATCATCATTCTTGAAGGACAAACAACAACCTGATGCCACACAAACTCAAGGGAATGATGATGATGATAATAACAGCAATGATGATGATGATGATAATAACAGCACTAGTGTATTACTTTAACATGGGACACATATCCTTTAATAACTTGTAAATAAACAAACAAGTTGTCACATGTTTAGGTATACTCTGACTGCACTGCATTCACACATGAAGAACAGCCAATCACACATCATACATTAATTGGAACACACTGAAGAACAGACAATCACAGATGACATATTGACAGGTACACTGAAGAACAGACAATCACACATGATATGTTGACAGGTACACTGAAGAACAATCACACATGATATACTGAAAACAAATTAAGGTACAAACTTGTCTTTAACACGGTTCATGAAATAAATAACTAAGGTGCAAACTTGACACGATTCATGAAATATATCACTAAGGTACAAACTTGAAATGGTTCATGAAACAAATCACTAAGGTATAAACTGGTCCCTTGACATGGTTCATAAAACAAATCACTAAGGTGTAAACTGGTCCGTTGACACGGTTCATGAAACAAATCACTAAGGTACAAACTTGACACGGTTCATGAAACAAATCACTAAGGTACAAACTTGACACGGTTCATGAAACAAATCACTAAGGTATAAACTGGTCCCTTGACACGGTTCATGAAACAAATCACTAAGGTATAAACTGGTCCCTTGACACGATTCATGAAATATATCACTAAGGTACAAACTTGACATGGTTCATGAAACAAATCACTAAGGTATAAACTGGTCCCTTGACATGGTTCATAAAACAAATCACTAAGGTATAAACTGGTCCCTTGACACGGATCATGAAACAAATCACTAAGGTACAAACTTGACACGGTTCATTAAATAAATCACTAAGGTACAAACTTGACACGGTTCATGAAACAAATCACTAAGGTACAAACTTGACACGGTTCATGAAACAAATCACTAAGGTATAAACTGGTCCCTTGACACGGTTCATGAAACAAATCACTAAGGTACAAACTTGACACGGTTCATGAAACAAATCACTAAGGTATAAACTGGTCCCTTGACACGGTTCATGAAACAAATCACTAAGGTACAAACTTGACACGGTTCATGAAACAAATCACTAAGGTATAAACTGGTCCCTTGACATGGTTCATGAAACAAATCACTAAGGTATAAACTGGTCCCTTGACACGGTTCATGAAACAAATGACTAAGGTATAAACTGGTCCCTTGACACGGATCATGAAACAAATCACTAAGGTACAAACTTGACACGGTTCATGAAATAAATCACTAAGGTACAAACTTGACACGGTTCATGAAACAAATCACTAAGGTATAAACTGGTCCCTTGACACGGTTTATGAAACAAATCACTAAGGTACAAACCTGACACGATTCATGAAATAAATCACTAAGGTACAAACATGACATGGTTCATGAAACAAATCACTAAGGTACAAACTAGTCCCTTGACACAGTTCATGAAACAAATCACTAAGGTACAAACTAGTCCCTTGACATGGTTCATGAAACAAATCACTAAGGTATAAACTGGTCCCTTGACACAGTTCATGAAACAAATCACTAAGGTACAAACATGACATGGTTCATGAAACAAATCACTAAGGTACAAACTAGTCCCTTGACACAGTTCATGAAACAAATCACTAAGGTACAAACTAGTCCCTTGACATGGTTCATGAAACAAATCACTAAGGTATAAACTGGTCCCTTGACACAGTTCATGAAACAAATCACTAAGGTACAAACTAGTCCCTTGACACGGTTCATGAAACAAATCACTAAGGTATAAACTGGTCCCTTGACACAGTTCATGAAACAAATCACTAAGGTATAAACTAGTCCCTTGACACAGTTCATGAAACAAATCACTAAGGTACAAACTAGTCCCTTGACACGGTTCATGAAACAAATCACTAAGGTACAAACTTGACACGGTTCATGAAACAAATCACTAAGGTACAAACTTGACACGGTTCATGAAACAAATCACCAAGGTACAAACTTGACATGGTTCATGAAACAAATCACTAAGGTACAAACTTGACACGGTTCATGAAACAAATCACTAAGGTACAAACTTGACACGGTTCATGAAACTAATCACTAAGGTACAAACTGGTCCCTTGACACAGTTCATGAAACTAATCACTAAGGTACAAACTGGTCCCTTGACACAGTTCATGAAACAAATCACTAAGGTACAAACTAGTCCCTTGACACAGTTCATGAAACAAATCACTAAGGTATAAACTAGTCCCTTGACACAGTCCATGAAACAAATCACTAAGGTACAAACTAGTCCCTTGACACAGTTCATGAAACAAATCACTAAGGTACAAACTAGTCCCTTGACACGGTTCATGAAACAAATCACTAAGGTACAAACTTGACACGGTTCATGAAACAAATCACTAAGGTACAAACTTGACATGGTTCATGAAACAAATCACTAAGGTATAAGTTGGTCCCTTGACACGGTTCATGAAACAAATCACTAAGGTACAAACTTGACACGGTTCATGAAACAAATCACTAAGGTATAAGCTGGTCCCTTGACACGGTTCATGAAACAAATCACTAAGGTATAAACTGGTCCCTTGACACGGTTCATGAAACAAATCACTAAGGTATAAACTGGTCCCATGACACAGTTCATGAAACAAATCACTAAGGTATAAACTGGTCCCTTGACACGGTTCATGAAACAAATCACTAAGGTATAAACTTGACACGGTTCATGAAACAAATCACTAAGGTACAAACTTGACACGGTTCATGAAACAAATCACTAAGGTACAAACTTGACACGGTTCATGAAACAAATCACTAAGGTACAAACTTGACATGGTTCATGAAACAAATCACTAAGGTACAAACTGGTCCCTTGACACAGTTCATGAAACTAATCACTAAGGTACAAACTGATCCCTTGACACAGTTCATGAAACAAATCACTAAGGTACAAACTAGTCCCTTGACACAGTTCATGAAACAAATCACTAAGGTACAAACTAGTCCCTTGACACGGTTCATGAAACAAATCACTAAGGTACAAATTTGACACGGTTCATGAAACAAATCACTAAGGTACAAACTTGACACGGTTCATGAAACGAATCACTAAGGTACAAACTTGACACGGTTCATGAAACAAATCACTAAGGTACAAACTAGTCCCTTGACACAGTTCATGAAACAAATCACTAAGGTATAAACTTGACATGGTTCATGAAACAAATCACTAAGGTATAAGCTGGTCCCTTGACACGGTTCATGAAACAAATCACTAAGGTACAAACTTGACACGGTTCATGAAACAAATCGCTAAGGTACAAACTAGTCCCTTGACACGGTTCATGAAATAAATCACTAAGGTACAAACTAGTCCCTTGACACGGTTCATGAAACAAATCACTAAGGTACAAATTTGACACGGTTCATGAAACAAATCACTAAGGTACAAACTTGACACGGTTCATGAAACGAATCACTAAGGTACAAACTTGACACGGTTCATGAAACAAATCACTAAGGTACAAACTAGTCCCTTGACACAGTTCATGAAACAAATCACTAAGGTATAAACTTGACATGGTTCATGAAACAAATCACTAAGGTATAAGCTGGTCCCTTGACACGGTTCATGAAACAAATCACTAAGGTACAAACTTGACACGGTTCATGAAACAAATCGCTAAGATACAAACTAGTCCCTTGACACGGTTCATGAAATAAATCACTAAGGTACAAACTTGACACGGTTCATGAAACAAATCACTAAGGTATAAACTGGTCCCTTGACACGGTTCATGAAACAAATCACTAAGGTATAAACTGGTCCCTTGACACAGTTCATGAAACAAATCACTAAGGTTTAAACTGGTCCCTTGACACAGTTCATGAAACAAATTACTAAGGTATAAACTGGTCCCTTGACACAGTTCATGAAACAAATCACTAAGGTACAAACTAGTCCCTTGACACAGTTCATGAAACAAATCACTAAGGTACAAACTTGACACGGTTCATGAAACAAATCACTAACGTATAAACTGGTCCCTTGATATGCTTTATGAAACAAATCACTAAGGTACAAACTGGTCCCTTGACAAGATTCATGAAACAAATCACTAAGGTATAAACTGGTTCCTTGACATGGTTTATGAAACAAATCACTAAGGTACAAACTGGTCCCTTGACACAGTTCATGAAACAACAGATCAGGAATGTGGAAACAATTCAACAGAAACATATACCCTGTTTAAACATCAGAGGTTAGTCAGCTGATATTTGTAGACACAATCAACACATCAAACAGTCAGGGCTTCCGTCAGTCATGCAGATTTGAGACTGAATAAATGTGAACTAATAATACCGGTGTATTCCACTGAAGATTTGAGACTGAATAAATGTGAAATAATAATACTGGTGTATTCCACTGCAGACTCACAATTATATATAAATAATAGTAACGGAAAGTGATAAAACTGTGTTGCCATGTACGAGGGGAAGTCAATAAGTAAGTTACAAATGGCTGTAGAAAAATAACTAAATATGATAACAACTTGAAACCAGTTTATTTTTATACATAATTGTCTCTTTATTTCTCAACATAATTTCCACCAACATTGATGCACTTATCCCATCGTTTTATCAGTCCTCCCAAACCGGCTGCATAGAACTGCATGCTCTGTTTTCTAAACCATGTTTTCACTTTACATTCAACTTCGGCGTCATTCACGAAATGTCTCCCGCCAAGGTGGGTTTTCAGTGGACAAAAAGGTGGAAATTGCTTGGGGCTAAGTTGGGGCTGTAAGGTGGATGTTCCAGAACTTCCCACCTTAGTTGGTTAATTTTCTCCTGAGTTAATCGAGCCATATGTGGTCTGGCATTGTCATGAAGAAGCAACTCTCCTCTAGTCAGCAGTCCTTGATGTTTTCTTCAAATTGCATCATGAAGCATCGATAGAACTTCACAGTACGATTCAGAATTCACATTGTCACCTTTCTTCTTGAAATTGGTTAAAAGCACTCCTTGACAATCCCAGGACTTTGTCAGCATAACCTTCCCTGCTGATGGCGTAACCTTGACTTTTTGGACACAAGGCGAAGAAGGATGTTTCCATTGCATTGAAGCACACTTTGATTCGGCCTGGTAGTGATGCACCCATGAATCGTCCCCAGCAACAATCCTGTTCAGCATGTCTTCTCCTTCATCTTCATATCGACAGAGATGATGCAAGGACAGGCCAAATCTGTTCATTTTGTGTTCCTCCTTCAATTATCTGGGTACCCACCTTGAGCACACTTTCTTAAATTTCAATCGATCATGAATTATGCTGTATGCTGAACCATGTGAGCACCCTATTGCAGATGCTGCAGAGTCTATCGTTACTCACCTGTCACCTCTAATCATCTCCTCCACCCGCTGCATGGATGCTTTTGTTGCAATCTCAACAGGACGACCAGATCGGATTTCATCAACAATTTAGAGCAGCCTTGAGAAAATTGTTCTACCCAGCTATGCGCCGCTTTACGGGACAAACATTTGTCAACATAAACGGGAAGCATTTCCTTATGAATGTCCTTTGTAGGCAGTCCTTTTGCACACAAAAACCGCACAACGACACGTTGCTCTTTGGTTGTACACTCTGTAAGTACAGTAGCCATTTTGTTTATGCGCTGCGCATGCGCATGAGATAGCGCCATCTGATGAACGGGAATATAAAGTTTGATGTTGCTGTCACCTAATGATACCTGTAGAAAACAAAACTACATTTACCTGCCATCCCACAGAACCGTGTGACTTACTTATTAACTCGCCCTCGTAAAAGACACGATTCTATGGTATTAGCTAAGGCAGAATATTACATAGAAAAACAAGCGTAACATTTGTGGAAAGTGACAGTCTGTGTTGCCATACAACATGCTGCTTCCTGCGATGAGCAAATGTGAGAATCTTGCAGCCAAAGACCAGCCACTTCAGCTCCTCTCCTCATCGCTGTCCGTATACGTCTTGACCGTCACGGTGGCTGTCCGACTGTGCAATGTCCCGTTGTGAGAGCTGCAAAAGAAACAGCACATGGGTATAAGCACAGAAACAGTCACATCATAATCAATTCAAACTTTGGACACAAGTAGTGACACTAACATTCAGATATTCTACTGTCCACCTTTAAAATGGTGACACACTAAACATCAGTCACAAATAAGATGTCGAGAACAAATTAGAAATCAAAAGAGTACTAAATGTTAAGAACAAGATGTCGAAAAAAAAGACCAAAAAACCCCCCAAAAAACAGATGTCAGGAACAAGCTAGATGCCAAATAGAAAGAGGATATCAAGATCAACCAAACGTCAACAACAAACAAGATCAACCAAACGTCAACAACAAACAAGATCAACCAAACGTCAACAACAAACAAGATCAACCAAACGTCAACAACAAACAAGATCAACCAAACGTCAACAACAAACTAGATCAACCAAACATCAACAACAAACTAGATGTAGGGAGCAAATTAGACATCAAAACTACACCCAATGTCAACACACACACTCAAAGTAATCAATGAGAACAAAACGCATGCTGAGATCACAAGACATGTATGGAGACACAAGTACACACCTGCATCTGGTCAAAATGTCTCCGTAGGCAGCCACATCTACTGGACCAGTGTACGGCTGCCAGGTCTGACCAGCGTCCACAGAATAGGCCAGGGGCTGACCGGGATAACAGCTTCTCAGCTCCAGCCGGCCATCACTGGACACTCTGGGAGTCAAAGGTCACAGAATGTCAGCACTTTCATCAAACATGGGTCAACTGCACATGTCTGAATGGATCCGCTCTAGAAAAACCAGTTCTGTGTTCACAACTACACACATCTGCATGGATCAGCTCTAGAATAACCAGTTCTGTGTTCACAACTACACACGTCTGCATGGATCAGCTCTAGAATAACCAGTTCTGTGTTCACAACTACATATGTCTGCATGGATCAGCTCTAGAACAACCAGTTCTGTGTTCACAACTACATATGTCTGCATGGATCAGCTCTAGAACAACCAGTTCTGTGTTCACAACTACACACGTCTGCATGGATCAGCTCTAGAATAACCAGTTCTGTGTTCACAACTACATATGTCTGCATGGATCAGCTCTAGAACAACCAGTTCTGTGTTCACAACTACATATGTCTGCATGGATCAGCTCTAGAACAACCAGTTCTGTGTTCACAACTACATATGTCTGCATGGATCAGCTCTAGAACAACCAGTTCTGTGTTCACAACTACATATGTCTGCATGGATCAGCTCTAGAACAACCAGTTCTGTGTTCACAACTACATGTCTGCATGGATCAGCTCTAGAACAACCAGTTCTGTGTTCACAACTACATATGTCTGAATGGATCAGCTCTAGAAGAGAACCCAGTTCTGTGTTCACAACTACACATGTCCGCATGGATCAGCTCTAGAAGACAACCCAGTTCTGTGTTCATAAATAGTGACCATAGTGGCAGAAGAATCAGCAGTGAGCAAGGGAAACAGCATGAGATCACAATCATCTTCTTTCTCAGCCGCTTATAGTTTGTACAGTCTTGTTACAACTGATAGTCTTACAGTCTTGTTACAACTGATAGTCTTACAGTTTTGTTACAACTGATAGTCTGTACAGTCTTGTTAGAACTGATAGTCTGTACTGTCTTGTTACAACTGATAGTCTTACAGTCTTGTTATAACTGATAGTCTTACAGTTTTGTTACAACTGATAGTCTGTACAGTCTTGTTACAACTGATAGTCTGTACTGTCTTGTTACAACTGATAGTCTGTACTGTCTTGTTACAACTGATAGTCTTACAGTCTTGTTACAACTGATAGTCTTACAGTCTTGTTACAACTGATAGTCTTACAGTTTTGTTACAACTGATAGCCTGTACAGTCTTGTTACAACTGATAGTCTGTACAGTCTTGTTACAACTGATAGTCTGTAAGTCTTGTTACAACTGATAGTCTGTAAGTCTTGTTACAACTGATAGTCTGTACAGTCTTGTTACAACTGATAGTCTGTACAGTCTTGTTACAACTGATAGTCTGTAAGTCTTGTTACAACTGATAGTCTTACAGTCTTGTTACAACTGATAGTCTTACAGTCTTGTTACAACTGATAGTCTTACAGTCTTGTTACAACTGATAGTCTGTACAGTCTTGTTACAACTGATAGTCTGTACAGTCTTGTTACAACTGATATTCTGTACAGTCTTGTTACAACTGATAGTCTGTACAGTCTTGTTACAACTGATAGTCTGTACTGTCTTGTTACAACTGATAGTCTGTACAGTCTTGTTACAACTGATAGTCTGTACTGTCTTGTTACAACTGATAGTCTGTACTGTCTTGTTACAACTGATAGTCTGTACAGTCTTGTTACAACTGATTGTACAGTCTTGTTACAACTGATAGTCTGTACAGTCTTGTTACAACTGATTGTAGTCTTGTTACAACTGATAGTCTGTACTGTCTTGTTACAACTGATTGTAGTCTTGTTACAACTGATAGTCTGTACAGTCTTGTTACAACTGATAGTCTTACAGTCTTGTTACAACTGATAGTCTGTACTGTCTTGTTACAACTGATAGTCTGTACAGTCTTGTTACAACTGATAGTCTGTACAGTCTTGTTACAATTGATAGTCTGTACTGTCTTGTTACAACTGATAGTCTGTACAGTCTTGTTACAACTGATTGTACAGTCTTGTTACAACTGATAGTCTGTACAGTCTTGTTACAACTGATTGTAGTCTTGTTACAACTGATAGTCTGTAAGTCTTGTTACAACTGATTGTACAGTCTTGTTACAACTGATAGTCTGTACAGTCTTGTTACAACTGATTGTACAGTCTTGTTACAACTGATAGTCTGTACTGTCTTGTTACAACTGATTGTACAGTCTTGTTACAACTGATTGTAGTCTTGTTACAACTGATAGTCTGTACAGTCTTGTTACAACTGATTGTACAGTCTTGTTACAACTGATTGTACAGTCTTGTTACAACTGATTGTACAGTCTTGTTACAACTGATTGTACAGTCTTGTTACAACTGATTGTACAGTCTTGTTACAACTGATTGTAGTCTTGTTACAACTGATAGTCTGTACAGTCTTGTTACAACTGATTGTACATTCTTGTTACAACTGATTGTACAGTCTTGTTACAACTGATAGTCTGTACAGTCTTGTTACAACTGATTGTACAGTCTTGTTACAACTGATAGTCTGTACTGTCTTGTTACAACTGATTGTACATTCTTGTTACAACTGATAGTCTGTACTGTTGACTATTTGGTTGTTTCGGGATTTGAGATTTAAATATCGAGCACAACCCACTACTAGCAATGCTGATAATATTCCAGCACGAACCTAAGGCCTATCCAGTTCAATATGGAAGCACTATACTCGAGTTTCGCTCTCGTTTGAGCTCATCAGTAGTGTATATCCCTGACCGGATCTGGAAACAAGCCCCAGATCACGCGTGTGAAGCGGGTGTGTAACCACGTGGCACACACTGGACACACCAAATTATCACACCAGAACATCATAACGCTACCCATCATAGGCTATGCTCAAGATTGCCCAATCGCAGCGACTGACGTCCGTCAATTGATGTGGACCCGAACGATCAGGACTTCTCACTGGCAAGGAACACCAGGCCTCCTAAATCCAGTGAGCAATAATCAGATTGACTATTTGGTTGTTTCGGGATTTGAGATTTAAATATCGAGCACAACCCACTACTGGCAACGCTGATAATATTCCGGCATGAACCTAAGGCCTATCCACGTCAATATGGACGTATTCCACAGAGTCTGACTAGTTCACATGTGTCCTTGATTTCTGGCACCACTCACAGTCTGTCTAGTTCACATGTGTCCTTGATTCCTGGCACCACTCACAGAGTCTGTCTAGTTAACATATGTCCTTGATTCCTGGCACCACTCACACAGTCTGTCTAGTTCACGTGTCCTTGATTCCTGGCACCACTCGCAGAGTCTGTCTAGTTCACATGTGTCCTTGATTCCTGGCACCACTCACACAGTCTGTCTAGTTCACATGTGTCCTTGATTTCTGGGACCACTCACAGAGTCTGTCTAGTTCACATGTGTCCTTGATTCCTGGCACCACTCACAGTCTGTCTAGTTCACATATGTCCTTGATTCCTGGCACCACTCACACAGTCTGTCTAGTTCACATGTGTCCTTGATTCCTGGCACCACTCACAGTCTGTCTAGTTCACATATGTCCTTGATTTCTGGCACCACTCACACAGTCTGTCTAGTTCACGTGTCCTTAATTCCTGGCACCACTCGCAGAGTCTGTCTAGTTCACATGTGTCCTTGATTCCTGGCACCACTCACACAGTCTGTCTAGTTCACATGTGTCCTTGATTCCTGGCACCACTCACACAGTCTGTCTAGTTCACAAATGTCCTTCATTCCTGGCACCACTCACACAGTCTGTCTAGTTCACGTGTCCTTGATTCCTGGCACCACTCGCAGAGTCTGTCTAGTTCACATATGTCCTTGATTCCTGGCACCACTCACAGAGTCTGTCTAGTTCACATGTCCTTGATTCCTGGCACCACTCACACAGTCTGTCTAGTTCACATGTGTCCTTGATTCCTGGCACCACTCACACAGTCTGTCTAGTTCACATGTCCTTGATTCCTGGCACCACACACAGAGTCTGTCTAGTTCACATATGTCCTTGATTCCTGGCACCACTCACAGTCTGTCTAGTTCACGTGTCCTTGATTCCTGGCACCACTCACCGAGCCTGTCTAGTTCACACTGCATCGCTGCTGTGATATCACGCCAGATTTTCACTCATCAATGAGCCATAATAACAAACAATTCTGACAGAAGTGTCTGTTCCATCAACACTTGCGGCTAGAAGGGGAGTGACAAAGAAAAGGTCAATAACAAACCAAACAACACCAGACTCCAGCACAATTGAGTTGACCTTGAACTCTCACCTTGCACCTGGCGGAGGTAAATGATAAGGTATTCTGGAAGCTTCCAGACGCTTCAGTTCTTTGTGGGCTAATGTATGTGCAAATGATGACCAATCAGATTCTTGAATGGGCTTTTTGTCACTCTCCTCCATATCTTCCCATGCTGCCTTGTGCCAGGCCCTCTCTGCCAGAGCGATGAGTCGAGGGAAGATCATGGAATGAAACTGCTCAGGCGTGCGTATCAGTTCAGTCCAGATCTGTCCCTGGATACCTGAGCAATAACAAAAGGCAAATATAATAGGAGTATCACAACCAACAACCATTGCACTTCAAAAACTAAAACTGAATAAATTGTGGCCTGAGATAGATAGACCTACAAAAATTAAATTTTTAAGAGCATGCATCTTCCCCATTGCAACATGCGCCTGTGAGACCTGGACACTCACTAAACAAGCTGAACAGCGCATAAATGCCTTTGAATATAAATGTTATAGACGAGTTCTTAGAATATCTTGGATACAGAAAAGAACAAATGCATCCATACGACAACAGCTGAATATTGAAAAAGGTTGGCTACTAAAGACGATAAAACAAAGAAAATTGAAATATTTTAGTCACTTGAAACGTCATGAAAGTTTGGAGAGAACAATAATGGAGGGGTATATGCCTGGGAAGAGAGGAAGAGGTAGGCCAAAGAGAAGATGGGTGCAGGATGTGGCAGATGATCTCCAGATGGGTGTATTGGACGCGGGACATCTTGCTTATGACCAGGAAGTTTTCCGGAAGGTTGTTATGGGAGCGAAGTTCTGCAAAGGACATGCTACTGAATGAATGAATGAATCACAACATAACACACTTACATAAGTCAAACATTAGAGAGATATCACAACATAACACAATTATATACAACAAACATTAGAGAGAGATCACAACATAACGCAATTATACACAACAAACATTAGAGAGAGATCACAACATAACACATGTATATAAGACCATGGCAGAGAAAAACATCCACATAGTATAGACACCTGGCCAGAGGCAAACATCATACCAGGAAGCCCCTCTAACGACTACACCACAACATCTCATCTCAGGTATAAACAAATACAGACAAGGAGCATGGGGAACCACTGTGAGATATCTCCTCCAGACATTCCATTCCAGACAAGGAACTTGGGGAACCACTGTGAGATGTCTCCTCCAGACATTCCATTCCAGACAAAGAACATGGGGAACCACTGTGAGATGTCTGCTCCAGACATTCCATCCCAGAGAGCATGGACATATTCTCAGGTACAATAGACAAATACAACTACCACAGACAAGTACAACTACTACAGACAAGTACAGCTAACACAGACAAGTACAGCTAACACAGACAAGTACAACTACTACAACAGACAAGTACAGCTAACACAGACAAGTACAGCTACCACAGACAAGTACAACTACCACAGACAAGTACAACTACTACAACAGACAAGTACAACTACCACAGACAAGTACAACTACTACAACAGACAAGTACAACTACCACAGACAAGTACAGCTACCACAGACAAGTACAACTACCACAGACAAGTACAACTACCACAGGCAAGTACAACTACCACAGACAAGTACAGCTAACACAGACAAGTACAGCTAACACAGACAAGTACAGCTAACACAGACAAGTACAACTACCACAACAGACAAGTACAGCTACCACAGACAAGTACAACTACTACAACAGACAAGTACAACTACCACAAACAAGTACAGCTACCACAGACAAGTACAACTACCACAGACAAGTACAACTACCACAGGCAAGTACAACTACCACAGACAAGTACAGCTAACACAGACAAGTACAGCTAACACAGACAAGTACAACTACCACAGACAAGTACAACTACCACAGACAAGTACAGCTAACACAGACAAGTACAGCTAACACAGACAAGTACAGCTAACACAGACAAGTACAGCTATCACAGACAAGTACAACTACTACAACAGACAAGTACAACTACCACAGACAAGTACAGCTAACACAGACAAGTACAGCTACCACAGGCAAGTACAACTACCACAGACAAGTACAGCTAACACAGACAAGTACAGCTAACACAGACAAGTACAACTACCAAAGACAAGTACAGCTAACACAGACAAGTACAGCTAACACAGACAAGTACAGCTAACACAGACAAGTACAACTACCACAGACAAGTACAACTACTACAACAGACAAGTACAGCTAACACAAACAAGTACAACTACCACAGACAAGTACAACTACTACAACAGACAAGTACAGCTAACACAGACAAGTACAACTACCACAGACAAGTACAACTACTACAACAGACAAGTAGAGCTAAAACAGACAAGTACAGCTAACACAGACAAGTACAGCTAAAACAGACAAGTACAGCTAACACAGACAAGTACAACTACCACAGACAAGTACAACTACTACAACAGACAAATACAGCTAACACAGACAAGTACAACTACCACAGACAAGTACAACTACTACAACAGACAAGTACAGCTAAAACAGACAAGTACAGCTAACACAGACAAGTACAACTACCACAGACAAGTACAACTACTACAACAGACAAGTACAGCTACCACAGACAAGTACAACTACCACAGACAAGTACAGCTAACACAGACAAGTACAACTACCACAGACAAGTACAGCTACCACAGACAAGTACAACTACCACAACAGACAAGTACAGCTACCACAGACAAGTACAACTACTACAACAGACAAGTACAACTACCACAGGCAAGTACAGCTACCACAGACAAGTACAACTACCACAGACAAGTACAACTACCACAGGCAAGTACAACTACCACAGACAAGTACAGCTAACACAGACAAGTACAGCTAACAGACAAGTACAACTACCACAGACAAGTACAACTACCACAGACAAGTACAGCTAACACAGACAAGTACAGCTAACACAGACAAGTACAGCTATCACAGACAAGTACAGCTAACACAGACAAGTACAGCTAACACAGACAAGTACAGCTATCACAGACAAGTACAACTACTACAACTGACAAGTACAACTACCACAGACAAGTACAGCTACCACAGACAAGTACAACTACCACAGACAAGTACAACTACCACAGGCAAGTACAACTACCACAGTCAAGTACAGCTAACACAGACAAGTACAGCTAACACAGACAAGTACAACTACCACAGACAAGTACAGCTAACACAGACAAGTACAGCTAACACAGACAAGTACAGCTAACACAGACAAGTACAACTACCACAGACAAGTACAACTACTACAACAGACAAGTACAGCTAACACAAACAAGTACAACTACTACAACAGACAAGTACAGCTAAAACAGACAAGTACAGCTAACACAGACAAGTACAACTACTACAACAGACAAGTACAGCTACCACAACAGACAAGTACAGCTACCACAGACAAGTACAACTACTACAACAGACAAGTACAACTACCACAGACAAGTACAGCTACCACAGATAAGTACAACTACCACAGACAAGTACAACTACCACAGGCAAGTACAACTACCACAGACAAGTACAGCTAACACAGACAAGTACAGCTAACACAGACAAGTACAACTACCACAGACAAGTACAACTACCACAGACAAGTACAGCTAACACAGACAAGTACAGCTAACACAGACAAGTACAGCTAACACAGACAAGTACAGCTAACACAGACAAGTACAGCTAACACAGACAAGTACAGCTAACACAGACAAGTACAGCTATCACAGACAAGTACAACTACTACAACTGACAAGTACAACTACGACAGACAAGTACAGCTACCACAGACAAGTACAACTACCACAGACAAGTACAACTACCACAGGCAAGTACAACTACCACAGTCAAGTACAGCTAACACAGACAAGTACAGCTAACACAGACAAGTACAACTACCACAGACAAGTACAGCTAACACAGACCAAGTACAGCTAACACAGACAAGTACAACTACCACAGACAAGTACAACTACTACAACAGACAAGTACAGCTAACACAAACAAGTACAACTACTACAACAGACAAGTACAGCTAAAACAGACAAGTACAGCTAACACAGACAAGTACAACTACTACAACAGACAAGTACAACTACTACAACAGACAAGTACAGCTAACACAAACAAGTACAACTACCACAGACAAGTACAACTACTACAACAGACAAGTACAACTACCACAGACAAGAACAGCTACCACAGACAAGTACAACTACAACAGACAAGTACAGCTACCACAGACAAGTACAACTACTACCACAGACAAGTACAACTACTACCACAGACAAGTACAACTACCACAGACAAGTACAACTACCACAACAGACAAGTACAGCTACCACAGCCAAGTACAACTACTACAACAGACAAGTACAACTACCACAGACAAGTACAGCTAACACAGACAAGTACAGCTAACAAAGACAAGTACAGCTAACACAGACAAGTACAGCTAACACAGACAAGTACAGCTAACACAGACAAGTACAGCTAACACAGACAAGTACAGCTATCACAGACAAGTACAACTACTACAACAGACAAGTACAACTACCACAGACAAGTACAGCTACCACAGACAAGTACAACTACCACAGACAAGTACAACTACCACAGGCAAGTACAACTACCACAGACAAGTACAACTACCACAGTCAAGTACAGCTAACACAGACAAGTACAACTAACACAGAAAGTACAACTACCACAGACAAGTACAGCTAACACAGACAAGTACAGCTAACACAGACAAGTACAGCTAACACAGACAAGTACAACTACCACAGACAAGTACAACTACTACAACAGACAAGTACAGCTAACACAAACAAGTACAACTACTACAACAGACAATTACAGCTAAAACAGACAAGTACAGCTAACAAAGACAAGTACAACTACCACAGACAAGTACAACTACTACAACAGACAAGTACAGCTAACACAGACAAGTACAACTACCACAGACAAGTACAACTACCACAGACAAGTACAACTACCACAGACAAGTACAACTACCACAGACAAGTACAGCTAACACAGACAAGTACAGCTAACACAGACAAGTACAGCTACTACAGACAAGTACAACTACCACAGACAAGTACAGCTAACACAGACAAATACAGCTAACACAGACAAGTACAGCTAACACAGACAAGTACAGCTAACACAGACAAGTACAGCTATCACAGACAAGTACAACTACTACAACAGACAAGTACAACTACCACAGACAAGTACAGCTACCACAGACAAGTACAACTACCACAGACAAGTACAACTACCACAGGCAAGTACAACTACCACAGACAAGTACAGCTAACACAGACAAGTACAGCTAACACAGACAAGTACAACTACCACAGACAAGTACAGCTAACACAGACAAGTACAGCCAACACAGACAAGTACAACTACCACAGACAAGTACAACTACTACAACAGATAAGTACAGCTAACACAAACAAGTACAACTACTACAACAGACAATTACAGCTAAAACAGACAAGTACAGCTAACACAGACAAGTACAACTACCACAGACAAGTACAACTACTACAGACAAGTACAACTACCACAGACAAGTACAACTACCACAGACAAGTACAGCTAACACAGACAAGTACAGCTAACACAGACAAGTACAACTACCACAGACAAGTACAGCTACTACAACAGACAAGTACAGCTAACACAAACAAGTACAACTACTACAACAGACAATTACAGCTAAAACAGACAAGTACAACTACCACAGACAAGTACAACTACCACAGACAAGTACAACTACCACAGACAAGTACAACTACCACAGACAAGTACAGCTAACACAGACAAGTACAGCTAACACAGACAAGTACAGCTAACACAGACAAGTACAGCTACTACAGACAAGTACAACTACTACAAATGACAAGTACAACTACCACAGACAAGTACAACTACCACAGACAAGTACAACTACCACAACAGACAAGTACAGCTAACACAGACAAGTACAACTACCACAGACAAGTACAACTACTACAGACAAGTACAGCTAACATAGACAAGTACAACTATCACGGACAAGTACAGCTAACACAGACAAGTACAACTACCACAGACAAGTACAACTACCACAGACAAGTACAACTACTACAGACAAGTACAACTACTACAACAGACAAGTACAACTACCACAGACAAGTACAACTACCACAGACAAGTACAACTACCACAACAGACAAGTACAGCTAACACAGACAAGTACAACTACCACAGACAAGTACAACTACTACAGACAAGTACAGCTAACATAGACAAGTACAACTATCACGGACAAGTACAACTAACACAGACAAGTACAACTACCACAGACAAGTACAACTACCACAGACAAGTACAGCTATCACAGACAAGTACAGCTACCACAGACAAGTACAACCGTCACAAACAGTCTGAGACAATACCTAACTACTAACTAACTAACTAACTAACTAAACTAAACTAAACTAAACTACACTTAACTAAACTAAACTAAACTAAACTAACTAACTAGCAAACTAACTAAACTAAACTACACTTAACTAAACTAAACTAAACTAACTAACTAAACTAAACTAAACTACACTTAACTAAACTAACTAACTAACTAACTAACTAACTAACTAACTAACTAACTAACTAAACTAAACTAACTAACTAACTAACTAACTAAACTAACTAACTAACTAACTAACTGACTAACTAACTAACCAATGAACTAACTAACTAACTAACTAACTAACTAACTAAACTAACTAACTAACTAACTAACTAACCAATGAACTAACTAACTACCTAACTAACTAACCAACTAACTAACCAACCAACCTAGAATATTTCCTGGTCTTCTCAGCTCCGTGAAGTCATCGCCCTCCTCCAGCACCTTCAGGTCTGACCTGGTGATCGTCTCCCCGGTCAGCTTCACGTCTGCATTGGACATCAAGCTGTCCGGAGCAAACCGGAACACTTTGTGGGTGTCGGTGAACCGACATGCCCAGTACAGTCCACGCTCCTCAGGATCGGGTTCGTAGGGGTGGTCAAAGTAGAGATGTGTCCCGGGAGCCAAGACAACCTGCAACATACCAGATCTGTGGAGGTCATCAATTGACAGCTCATGGCTGGGCTGTCGAGCTCCAGCTTACAGACTGAAGTTGCATGTTCAAGTCTCCATTTGGAATCCCATTGGCCGGTGTGTGTGTGGTGTGTGTGCACGCGTGTGTGTGTGTGCATGTGTGTGTGTGCGTGCGCATGTGTGTTTGTGTGTATGTGCATGTGATTATGTCCATTAATCATCATCATCTTTTATGCTGATAAGCAGGAGAAATTATGGTTGACCATTTCACATGACCACCAGACTTGAATCAGGTGTATCTTATCTCTCCCCCATTGCCCCCCCCCCCCCCTCTCCTCTCTCTCTCAAATAACAAACGACTAAACATACTTCATGTCCCTACACCTAGGACAGACTTATACAAAACAGGATTAGCGTACCCCGCTGCTCATTTGTGGAACAATCTTCCACAAGAAATCAAAAACACCACCAATACCTATACATACAGCTGCAACCTATTTGAACACTATCTCAGTACAGACCACATGCCACCCTAAAAAAGAATAAAATAAACACTGAGTAAACTAAAAAAGACTGTTAGATTCATACAAGAGGCAACATTGCAGCTATAGACATATTTCAGGCGAACGAAAGAAGAAGAAGAATAACAGTAATAAGTATCTCAAATGACAATTAGTTTAATAAACATTCCCCACACTGTGGTACGTTACACCTACGTTAGGTCATTATAATCACTTGTCAAAAATGAGTTATAGAGAGTCATGTATTATTGATTATTGCCCACTTTCCATGTGTTTTAATGCATATATTGTTTCTGTTGTTATCATTGTTGTCTAAGATTAGTTTCATAAGTGATGTATGAATGAAATAAATGAAATAATGTATCACAGCAGACAGATGAGAAGGGCAGAATGTAGGATGGGCCTACGTGCCCAATTCTGAACCCTTTGAAAATAAAGTTTGTTTTCTCTCTCTCTCTCTCTCTCTCTCTCTCTCTCTCTTTTCTCTCTCCTGATCCTTTCTGAATGTTATCTAGCAGATCACCTAGGTATTTGCATTCTGTCATCCCATGCTCTTCCTGTGGGTTGAGAGTTTGCCCTGAGTGAGTATATATGAAGGTATATATGTATATATGTACAGAGGTACTTATTGACTCGCCCTCTATATACATTTCACAGTCGCTGTGGAAGAAATGAAAACACCATCACATCCATTTGCCATAGAATTAGCTGACGAGCAGTCACAAAGTTAAAAAGCTGGTGCCGTTACCTGCTCGTGGAGAGAACTAAACACACGCCGGTGAATCAAGAGTTGAGGAACTTACGGCACTGGATAGGGCAGGCACTGAGAACACCTGAGAACGATATAACTGGAACCGACAGGGTCAAGGAAATAGAGAACAAAATTCACATGGAGAAGGGAATTAGAACGAACGAACGAACAAACAAATTTTATTTTCAAAGGATAACAAATTGGGCACACAGGCCCGTCTTACATTCGACCCTTCCAATCACTCATCTTTCGTTCATCAGTGCATAGTGCATTCACATAGGGAAAAAAAACATTGTCAAATGAATGTTGTAAACATAAACAATGCATGTAACAATGTTATGAGACAAATCCCCCACCCACCCACCCATCCCCTATCCATCCGCGTGTCCCCCACACGCATGTCCACCATCCCACCACACACATAGCCACAGGCACATACATGCCCCCATCCATCCACCCATCCCACACACACCCCCCCCCCACATACACCATCTCCCACCCACACACACATATACATCTCCCACCCACACACACATATACATCTCCCACCCACCACACATCCCCCCACACACAAACCCAGGCACACATGCATGCATCCACCCATCCATCACCCACCCATACATCCTCCCCACCTTCACACATTTCCCCACCCACACGCACATATCCTTGCACACATTGCATGCAAACATTAGAGACAGAGGAAGACTAAATTCACATGGAGAAGGGAATTAGATAGAAATGCATAACAGGAAGAGGACAAGGACTGAGCTGTCAGGGATAGTTAAGGATAGGGAGAGGACAAGGACTGAGCTGTCAGGGATAGTTAAGGATAGGGAGAGGACAGATCTAAGCTGTCAGGGATAGCTAAGGATAGAGAGAGGACAAGGACTGAGCTGTCAGGGATAGTTAAGGATAGGGAGAGGACAAGGACTGAGCTGTCAGGGATAGTTAAGGATAGGGAGAGGACAAGATCTAAGCTGTCAGGGATAGCTAAGGATAGAGAGAGGACAATATCTAAGCTGTCAGGGATAGCTAAGGATAGAGAGAGGACAAGGACTGAGCTGTCAGGGATAGTTAAGGATAGGGAGAGGACAAGGACTGAGCTGTCAGGGATAGTTAAGGATAGGGAGGGGACAAGGACTGAGCTGTCAGGGATAGCTAGGGATAGAGAGAGGACAAGGACTGAGCTGTCAGGGATAGCTAGGGATAGAGAGAGGACAAGGACTGAGCTGTCAGGGATAGTTAAGGATACGGAGAGAACAAGGACTGAGCTGTCTGGGATAGTTAAGGATACAGAGAGGACAAGGATTGAGCTTTAGGGATAGTTAAGGATAGGGAGAGGACAAGATCTAAGCTGTCAGGGATAGCTAAGGATAGAGAGAGGACAAGGACTGAGCTGTCAGGGATAGTTAAGGATAGGGAGAGGACAAGGACTGAGCTGTCAGGGATAGTTAAGGATAGGGAGGGGACAAGGACTGAGCTGTCAGGGATAGCTAGGTATAGAGAGAGGACAAGGACTGAGCTGTCAGGGATAGCTAGGGATAGAGAGAGGACAAGGACTGGGCTGTCAGGGATAGTTAAGGATACGGAGAGAACAAGGACTGAGCTGTCTGGGATAGTTAAGGATACAGAGAGGACAAGGATTGAGCTTTAGGGATAGTTAAGGATAGGGAGAGGACAATGACTGAGCTGTCCGGGATAGTTAAAGATAGGGAGAGGACAAGGACTGAGCTGTCCGGGATAGTTAAGGATACGGAGAGGACAAGGATTGAGCTTTAGGGATAGTTAAGGATAGGGAGAGGACAAGGGCTGAGATGTCCGGGATAGTTAAGGATAGGGGGGTATGGAGTGAGCTTGTTGAGATCCCATGCTCCAAAGGGGGGATACAGAGCAAGTGAAGGGGAAACACAACAGAAGACATGTTGAGATAACTGTATACCTGACTTCAGAATATAATCACATAAACTGATATCAGATGATATCAAAGATCTCACCTGGTAGCCAGCATTTGCCAGCTTGTATGCATCATATGCCTGGCCACTTTCCCACACATTCCTCCAGAAGTAGGTCAGGACATTTGTGTTGGGGAACTTGGAACGCTTGTATGGGCTGCTGTCTTTCTCAACCTGACAAACAACGGACAACAAACATAACCAGACACAAGCAAGATACCAACATATGCTAGAGTAGGGATTTGTCTATACTAGGTTGTTTTTGGGTTAGATAGTTAGTTAGTTAGTTAGTTAGTCGACAGATCATCCTCGCTGCACATCGACCCATTCAGTCCATAAGTGCTCGGATCCCCTCCTCAGCAAATCCCGCAGCGTGTAGCGGCTAACGACGCCAGTTCTGTGTTGGTTTATCAATCTTCTTTGGCTTCCTGCGTAGTGTTCTTGTTTGGCCACACCTCTTATAATTTGATGCTCTAGCAGTCTGGCCATTGTTGTAGATTCACAGTCATCACTTGGTTCTCGCAAAAGTCTCACATCACGTAGAGCATTTTGGGTTAGATGAGTTGATCAACTCCATTCCTCGCTGTATATGTCTTCTGCCGGCAAGCAAGGAGGCAAACATTAGCTGCCACATCTCCGAGCATGTCTTCTCACCCAGGCGCATGTTCTGGAGCAGGCGTTGGTGACCTTGCCTACCCAACCCTCTCTGTCGTTTCATGGGTCAATGATGAAGATGTTGCATAGACAGTATTGTTTGTTTCCTAATTGTATTAGCTTTTCATATCCATCTGTCTCTGTAACATCCATCCACCTCTGTCACATCCATCTGTCTCTGTCACATCCATCTGTCTCTGTCACATCTATTTGTCTCTGTCACATCCATCTGTCTCTGTCACATCCATCTGTCTCTGTCACATCCATCTGTCTCTGTCACATCTATCTGTCTCTGTCACATCCATCTGTCTCTGTCACATCCATCTGTCTCTGTAACATTCATCTGTCTCTGTCACATCCATCCGCCTCTGTCACATCCATCTGTCTCTGTCACATCTATCTGTCTCTGTCACATCCATCTGTCTCTGTCACATCCATCTGTCTCTGTCACAACTATCTGTCTCTGTCACATTCATCTGTCTCTGTCACATCAATGTCTCTGTCACATTCATCCGCCTCTGTCACATCCATCTGTCTCTGTCACATCAATGTCTCTATAACATTCATCTGTCTCTGTCACATCTATCTGTCTCTGTCACATCCATCTGTCTCTGTCACATCTATCTGTCTCTGTCACATCCATCTGTCTCTGTCACATCCATCTGTCTCTGTAACATTCATCTGTCTCTGTCACATCCATCCGCCTCTGTCACATCCATCTGTCTCTGTCACATCTATCTGTCTCTGTCACATCCATCTGTCTCTGTCACATCCATCTGTCTCTGTCACAACTATCTGTCTCTGTCACATTCATCTGTCTCTGTCACATCAATGTCTCTGTCACATTCATCCGCCTCTGTCACATCCATCTGTCTCTGTCACATCAATGTCTCTATAACATTCATCTGTCTCTGTCACATCTATCTGTCTCTGTCACATCTATCTGTCTCTGTCACATTCATCTGTCTCTGTCACATCTATCTGTCTCTGTCACATTCATCTGTCTCTGTCACATCCATCCTCCTCTATCACATCCATATGTCTCTGTCACATTCATCTGTCTCTGTCACATCTATTTGTCTCTGTCACATCCATCTGTCTCTGTCACATCCATCTGTCTCTGTCACAACCATCTGTCTCTGTCACATCCATCTGTCTCTGTCACATTCATCTGTCTCTGTCACATCCATCTGTCTCTGTCACATCTATATGTCTCTGTCACATTCATCTGTCTCTGTCACACCAATCTGTCTCTGTCACATCCATCTGTCTCTGTCACATCTATCTGTCTCTGTCACATTCATCTGTCTCTGTCACATCTGTCTGTCTCTGTCACATCTATCTGTCTCTGTCACATCTATCTGTCTCTGTCACATCCATCTGTCTCTGTCACATCCATCTGTCTCTGTCACATCTATCTGTCTCTGTCACATCCATCTGTCTCTGTCACATTCATCTGTCTCTGTCACATCTATCTGTCTCTGTTACATCTATCTGTCTCATCTCTGTCTCTGTAACATTCACCTGTCTCTGTCACAATCATCTGTCTCTGTCACATTCATCTGTCTCTGTCACATCAATGTCTCTGTCACATCCACCCACCTCTGTCACATCCATCTGTCTCTGTCACATCAATGTCTCTGTAACATTCATCTGTCTCTGTCACATCTATCTGTCTCTGTCACATTCATCTGTCTCTGTCACATCCATCTGTCTCTGTCACATACATCTGTCTCTGTCACATCCATCTGTCTCTGTCACAGCCATCTGTCTCTGTCTCATCTATCTGTCTCTGTCACATTCATCTGTCTCTGTCACATCTATCTGTCTCTGTCACATTCATCTGTCTCTGTCACATCTATCTGTCTCTGTCACATTCATCTGTCTCTGTTACATCTATCTGTCTCATCTCTGTCTCTGTAACATTCACCTGTCTCTGTCACAATCATCTGTCTCTGTCACAATCATCTGTCTCTGTCACATCCATCTGTCTCTGTCACATCCATCTGTCTCTGTCACATCTATCTGTCTCTGTCACATTCATCTGTCTCTGTCACATCTATCTGTCTCTGTCACATTCATCTGTCTCTGTCACATCTATCTGTCTCTGTCACATTCATCTGTCTCTGTCACATCCATCTGTCTCTGTCACCTCCATCTGTCTCTGTCACATCCATCTGTCTCTGTCACATCAATGTCTCTGTCACATCAATGTCTCTGTCACATCAATGTCTCTGTCACATCAATGTTTCTGTCACATCAATGTCTCTGTCGCATCCCTCTGTCTCTATCACATCCATCTGTCTCTATCACCTCCCTCTGTCTCTGTCACATTCATCTGTCTCTGTCACATCAATGTCTCTGTCGTATCCCTCTGTCTCATCACTGTTTCTGTAACATCCCTCTGTCTCTGTCACATCCATCTGTCTCTATCACATCCATCTGTCTCTGTCACATCCATCTGTCTCTGTCACATCCATCTGTCTCTATCACATCCATCTGTCTCTATCACATCCATCTGTCTCTGTCACATCCATCTGTCTCGGTCACATCCATCTGTCTCTGTCACATCAATATGTCTCGCCACAACCTGTCCTCCTTGATGAATATTTCCCCACAAAGGCTAGTTTCTCTACAAGGTAAATTAAAATTATATGATCTAAAAACATACACAGAAGAGAACCAGAGACGGAAATTAATATGGGGCAGATACAAAGGAGCTGTATGCAAAAGATAGTGATTCAAGTGAACAAGTGGGAGATTGACATTAAAAGATGGATGAACAGCAGTCTGTCAAAGTGATTAACTAGGGCAAGAGACGAGACAGTGTTCTACTGCAGCCAATCGTTATTGGGAAGACTGCATCTGATTGGCTGAGGACAGTTTGCTGTGAGTTGGTTGGTATCCTTTGCTCCAATGAGGGTATGAAGGGTGCACAAAGATAGTACAGGTTGAGTAGAATCAGACATGGCATCTAGCATCAGCACATGACATCTAGCATCAGCACATGACATCTAGCATCAGCACATGACATCTAGCATCAGCACATGACATCTAGCATCAGCACATGACATCTAGCATCAGCACATGATGTCCAACATCAACACATGACATCCAACATCAGCACATGACATCTAACTTGCCATGACTTACAATGCCATCTTGCCAGACTCCCAAGTCCAGGCCGTGCTGATGTGCCAGTTTGCCAACTCTAGTCACAAAGTATTGCATCAACCCTTCCATGGTGTGGATCTGGCCAGACTCCACCAGAGCAAGGCATGCTGGGGAGTCGTCCCAGACCTCGTACGGCACTTCATCACCTCCCAGGTGAAATACACGAAGAGGCTGAATATCCTTGTGCATGTCTTTCAACTCTTTAATAATCTGAGGAAAAAACCCACAAGCAAATGATGTTGACAGAATCACTAATGTAGAGCTCAGTACACACATCATAACACTGTAAACATCATAACACTGTAAACATCAGCACACACATCATAACACTGTAAACATCACTACACACATCACCACACACATCATAACACTGTAAACATCACTACACACATCATAACACTGTAAACATCAGCACACACATCATAACACTATAACATCAGTACACACATCATAACACTGTAAACATCACTACACACATCACCATACACATCATAACACTGTAAACATCAGTACACACATCATAACACTGTAAACATCACTACACACATCATAACACTGTAAACATCACTACACACATTATAACACTGTAAACATTAGTACACACATCATAACACTGTAAACATCACTACACACATAACACTGTAAACATCAGCATACACACATTATAACACTGTAAACATTAGTACACACATCATAACACTGTAAACATCACTACACACATCACCACACACATCATAACACTGTAAACATCACTACACACATTATAACACTGTAAACATTAGTACACACATCATAACACTGTAAACATCACTACACACATCATAACACTGTAAACACCACTACACACATTATAACACTGTAAACATCAGCATACACACATTATAACACTGCAAATGTTAATATACACACCATAATAAGGCTAAACATAACCACACACATATCACAACACTAAACATCACACCATACACATCACTACACTACAAACATCACTACACACATCACATCACTAAACATCACATCACACCATACACATCACACCACTACAAACATCACTACATACACATCACATCACACCATACACATAACACCACTACAAACATCACTACAAACACAAGACAACACTACAAACATCACTACAAACACAAGACAACACTACAAACATCACTACAAACACCCTAGCCACCACCAGCCTCACCCACTGACCTTGTCAATGAAGGCAAAGGTGGACTCCAGGCCAGGGTTCATGGCACTCTCAGACAACATCAGCACTGAAAATAAAAGACTGTCTCCACTCTCTGCCGGGTCCGACAGCAGATATCTTTCTGCCTCATCTTGCTGATCCTATACACGACAACACGGAAACAAATTACCATCATCCATTTTGAGATCTTTCATTTCCTCGAGGTCCCACACAAACATTTTCACTCTTTATGAAACCATCCCTCCCACATAAACATTTTCACTATTTCATGAAACCATCCCACCCACACAAACATTTTCACTATTCATGAAACTATCCCACCCACACAAACATTTTCACTATTTCATGAAACCATCCCTCCCACATAAACATTTTCACTATTTCATGAAACTATCCCACCCACACAATCATGTTCACTATTTAAATAAACCATCATACCAACTTCAAGCTTTACCCTAGCGCAGGGGTGGGCAAACTACGGCCCGCCAAGTGATTTTATGCGGCCCGCGAGGGCATTTGGGAATAAAAAATTTTAAATTCGTTTTTAAGTTATTTTGTTGAATTTTACAGAATTTCATGTACTGTTATGATGAGTGTCAATAACAAATGTAAGATTGAAGATGAATGCCGTGTTTTTAATGATGAATGGACTACTAAATACTGTTTTATAAAAGTTGGTAGCAAATCAGTTTGCTTGTTGTGTCGTGACTCAGTGGCTGTCTTCAAGGAGTACAATTTAAAAAGACATTATCAAACAAAACATTCCGATTTCGGATACAATTTAACGACCGAAGAGAAGGAAAGGAAATGCCTTGAGTTGGTAAAAAATTTGAAGAAACAGCAAACTGTTTTCACTAAACAGTCTTCAATTCAAGATGCTACAACTGAAGCTAGTCTTGTGCTGTCACATAGAATTGTAAAACAGAACAAGCCATTTTCTGATGGCGAGTTCATCAAGGAATGTTTGCTAGATGCAGCAAGCATTATGTGTCCAGAACAAAAATAAAACAGATTTGACAACATTACTTTATCAAGGAGAACTGTGGTCAGACGTGTTGACAAGATCAGTGGCAATTTGATGCATAAACTTCAAGATGCAAGTAAACAATGTTTGTGGTACTCTCTTGCATTAGATGAGAGTACCGATGTACATGATACTGCCCAATTATTAATATTTATACATGGAATAAACACTTCTTTCAAACTCACTGAAGAGTTACTGAGTGTTGAGTCACTCAAAGATACAACCACATGCCATGATAAATTCAATGTTGTTACTAACTGTATTGAAAGAACTGGGTTAGTCTGGAACAAGATGACAAGTGTTTTGACAGGAAAAACTGTAGGTCTGGTAAAGTTGTTAAGTGATACGATTAAAGCAGAATATCCAGACCACACATTATTACCACTTCACTGTGTGATACATCAAGAAAGTCTGTGTAAAACTGTTTTGAATATCAAGCATGTTATTGACCCAGTTGACAGTGTCATCAACCTCATCAGATCAAGAGGACTTAATCACAGACAGTTCAAGTCATTACTTGACGATTTGGAAACTAAACATTCCGATGTCCTGAACCACACCAATGTTCGATAGCTGAGTCTCGGCAAGGTGTTGAGGTGAGTGTGGGAACTCAGAGAAGAAATAGTGATGTTCCTAGAGATGAAGGGCATTGCATGTGACTTTGATACTAACATTGCCAATAAAGAGTAAAGTTAGACTTTATGTTTGCCATTGAAATTATGGAAAAGTTAAATGAACTGAATGTCAAACGTCAGGGCAATGGTGTGTTTGCACATGAATTGTATGTATATGTGAAATCATTTCAGGCAAAACTCTCACTGTCCTCCAGACAAGCAAGTGAAAAAAGAATTTTGTCACTTCCCTTTGCTGAAACAAGAAACCATTTCTGGTGAAATGACTGAAAAATACAAAGCCCAATTAGATGCATTGATTGAAGAATTTGGAAGGAGATTCCAAGATTTCAAGAAATTAGAGCCATAGTTCAATATTCTCAGTTCACCTTTTAGTGCAGAAGTTGATACAGCCACAGAGGACATATAGTTGGAGCTGTTTGACTTACAAGCAGATCATGACCTGAAAGAGAAATTCAAGACAGATGGTTTGCTGGATTTCTATGGATCTTTATCACAAGAATCATTTCCCAACTTGAAAAACTTTGCAGCTAAACTTTTATCATTATGTGGATCAACATACATTTGCGAACAAGCATTCTCTTGCTTGAAGATCAACAAATCTAAGAATAGGTCTTTATTGTCGGACTGCAATTTGCATGCTGTCATGCAAATTTCAACAAGTAAACTTGCTCCAGATTTCAAGAATATTGTCAAAAACTGCAAGCAGTTACATACATCTCATTAGAAATCAACAACTTTAGTGACAATGTAGTCGCTGTGTGTCTAAATTAAAGCCATTGAAAGATAATAAAGAATATTTGTTATAATAACAAACTGTAAAATCGTGTTAACAAATTAGTAAAAGTTTTTCTCCATATTGACAAATATAGTGTATAAGTATAAGTAAAATAAAATTGCAATAATTAGTTATTTATACTGCTTAATAACCTATAAATAATTAATAATTACTTATTGTGATAGGTTGCTGTAAACAAAATGTGTGTGTATATATATATATATATATATATATATATATATATATATATATATATATATATATATATATATATATATATATATAAATGCGGCCCGACAATAGCTTTACATTTGTCAATGCGGCCCTCCGCATGAAAAGTTTGCCCACCCCTGCCCTAGCGCAAGGAAATGCAACCTAAAGACTAAATGTCATAGCAGACCAGGCCCTAAGCTTTGGTTGGAAACTGATCTAAGATGGAAGCTCCGACAGGTGGACAGTTACAGTATTGCTTTGCTGATCCGGCAGCTTCTGCAGCTTGTCTTGTTCTAGACGTATTGGTGTTATCTATCCTCTGGAGTAAACTAGGCAGGGATCATGCTGCATGGGCAACACATGGTCTCTAAATTCAGCCCAGGCTTTGTGTTATGGAGAGGTATACCTCCATTTCACAAACTATCGTCTGTCAAGACGACAAGGTGCCAGTCATACCAACTACTACGAAACAAAGAGCTAGACCCACAGTCAAACAACAGTTACGCAAAGTACAATTTGGTTTCAGGATAGGTAAACGTTACACTGTTGCACTATTCATACTTAGACTAATATGTGGAAAAATAAACCATTGAATACAGTGAATATCAGATATGCTCTCAGTCAATACAGGTGTGAGACATGGATGTGTGCTCTCTTCCCTGCTGTTCAATATCTAAAGAGGCAATATGTTCACACAAGCAAACCTTGACAGAACTGATTAAGAAAATCTCAAACTCTTTACTTTTGACGAAACAACAGATGCACCCGCAATAAATGAGCTGTTGTTTGCAGACAATCAGTGCTTGTCTTACAGTGATGAGAGCTAACAACAAAATCATATTAATAAGCTCAGTTCAACATGCAGCAGATACAATACGAATATACAACCAAAAGGGAAGTGAAAGGTTAGCAGATCTCCTGATCCACTAAATATACAGAAAAATAGTACATCTCTAAAAAGCAGGTTAAAGAATTGACATATCTAGAAAGTATGATCACAAAGGATGGCAGAATATCCCGGAAATGGAAATCATATAGCAAAAAGCAAGTGCGCTTATATATCAACTATCTCCATACTGAAACATTCAAATAAACCTATTTTTTTTAGTAACAGTCAACCCCAGCCTTTTGGTTGTTTATGATTTCTAGGCAAGTTTTACGTTCAGTAGTTTGCCATTGCTTTCTGAACGACAGGCTCCTATACCTTTTTCGAAAAAAATAGCACTGCTGTGTTCCGAACCCGGGTATACAGTATTACGAATCACGCCCGTAACACCTTCACCATCTATGCCCACAAAATGACATAATAAATAGCATTTTCACTACAATCCTATGCTACCAGAGTCAAATTTGATTTTATCCAAATCTCACATACATAAAATCAACACCTGCGAGATGAGATGCCTGAGAAGTATTGCCAGGTTAGGTATCCGAGAATGAGCAAGAAATGATGAGCAACCGACAGTGGGAGCAATGTCTTGTGCCATAGAAGATCAAATGGTTCGGCCATCTCACCAGCATGCAACACAATCAGTTACTAGCACTGGTGCTGCACCAAAGAAGTTCTTATATGAGAGCAAGAGAACAGCTTCTTTCAGATAAAAGTCCTGGATGATAGAAGAAATGCAACCGAGTGCAAAGGTCACATTTACATATGGCTGGATCAGCAGATGTAGCAGTCAATAACAGACAAGATGCCATCTGGAAACAACCAACAAACTTTATTTTCAAATGGTCACAAAGTTTGTTCATTCATTCAACAATGGCAAGATGACACTTTTCATCTTGTACCTGGTATCTTAACACACTGAAATATTTGTGTGCCAGTTAGCATCATGATCATTCATCATGTGTCATGTAGGGTGGTCCTGGAAATCATGACACTTCACAATCACCTGTTTTCATAAATTCAACAGCTGACTTTTCTATCATCCTATCCAACATTTTCTATCATCCTATCTGATATTTTATATCATCCTATCCAACATATTCTATCATTCTATCCAATATTTTATATCATCCTATCCAACATATTCTATCATTCTATCCAATATTTTCTACCATCCTATCCAACATTTTCTATCATAATATCTGATATTTTCTATCATACTATCTAACACATTCTATCATTGTATCTGATATTTTCTATCAAATGGAATGGGTGTGGGGGATGTGTATATGGGTGGAGGATGTGTGTATGGGACAGGTGCGAGGGATGTGTGTATGGGTGGGGGATATGTGTGTATGGGTGGGGGATATGTGTGGGTGGGTGGAAATGTGTGAATGGTTTGGGGGAAGTATGTGTGGGTGGCGGGGTTGTGTGGGTAGGGGATGTGTTTGGGTGGATTGGGGATGTAAGGGTGGGTGGGGAGAAGTTTATGGTGTGTGGGTTTGGGATATTTGTGTGGTGTGTTGGTGGGGGATGTGTGGGTGGGGGGTGTGTTTGTGGTGAGTGGGTGAGGATATGTGTGTGGGTGGGGGATAGTGTTTGCATGGGAGATGTGTGTGATGGGTGCAGGGAATGTGTGTATGGGTGGGGGATATGTGTGGGTGAGTAGGTGATGTGTGGTGGTTGGGGGAAGTATGTGTGGGTGGTTGGGGGAAGTATGTGTGGGTGGGGGATGTGTGCGTGGATGGGGAATGTGTGGGTGGGGGTGCGTGAGTGGCTTAGGGATGTGTAGGTGGGTCAGGGATGTGTATGTGTCAGGGCGGGATGCGTGAGTGGGTGGAGGATGTGTGTGGGTGGTGATATGTGTGATCGAGAGATGTTTGGTTGGGGTTGGGTGGTTGGGGTGTGTGGGTGTGTAGTGGAGGATGTGTGGGTGAGTGAGTGTATGTTGGTGGATAGGTGGGGAATGTGTGTGTGGGTGGGGAGAGGTGTGTGGTGTGTTGGATGGAGATATGTGTGTGGTGTGTGGGTGGGGTATGTGTGTGTGAGTGGGGGATTTGTGTGGTGTGTTGGTGGGGGTATGTGCGGGGTGGGTGGTTGAGGGTATCTGTGTGGGTGTGGGTTGGGATATTGTGTGTGGTGTGTAGGTGGGGGATGTGTGGTGGTATGTGGGTGTGGAATGTGTGGGTGAGGGATGTGTGTGTGAGGTGCATGGGTTGAGAATATTGTGTGGTGGGATGTGGGTTAGGGCATGTGTGGGTGGGTGGAGGTTGTATGTGTGGATGGTGGGGTATGTGTGAGTGGATTGGGGATGTATAGGTGGTTAGGGAGATGTGTGTGTGTGTGGGAGGGGGGGGTGGGGGGGGGGGGGGGGGGGGGGTAGGGAGATGTCAGTTGGTGGGGATGTGTGTGTGTGGTTTTGGGATGTGTGAGTGGATGAGCGATGTGTGGGTTGGTGGGGGGATGTGTGTGCGTGGGTGGGGAATATGTGGTCGATGGAGGTGTGGTTGGGAGATGGGTGGTTGAAAGTGTGGGTGGGGAGAGGATGTGTGGGTGGGGGATGTGTGTGTGGGTGGCGAGTGTGTTTGGGTTGGGGGAACAGGTGAGGGCAGTGTGTGTGGGTGGGGGATGTGTGGGAGGGGGATGGGTCAGTTGGTGGGGTATGTATGTGTCCCTGGGTGTGTGTGGGTGGGTGGGGATGTGTGTGTGGTTGAGATGATGTGTGGGTGGGGTGATGTGTGGGTAGGTGGGAGATGGGCCTCATAACATGGTAATTTGCCTTATGTTTACAACATTCATTTCACAATGTTTTTTTTTCTTCCTATGTGAATGTATAATGCTCTTGATGGACGAAAGATGAGTGATTGGAAGGGCCGAATGTAAGACAGGCCTGCGTGCCCAATTTGTGACCCTTTTAGAATAAAGTTGATTTGATTTGATTTATCATTCTATCCAACATATTCTATCATCCTATCTGATACTTTTATTCATCCTATCCAACATTTTCTATTATCCTATCTGATACTTTCTATCATCCTATCCTACATTTTCTATTATCCTATCCAACATATTCTATCATCCTATCCAATATTTTTATCATCCTATCCAACATATTCTATCTGATATTTTCTATCATCCTATCAAGCATTTTCTATCATTCTATCCAATATTTTCTACCATCCTATCCAATATTTTCTATCATCCTATCCAACATATTCTATCATCCTATCTGCTATTTGCTATCATCTTATCTAACATATTCTATCATTCTATTCAATATTTTGTATCATCCTATCCAACATATTATATCATTCTATCCAATAATTTCTATCATCCTATCCAACATATTCTATCAGATATTTTCTATTATCCTATCCAACACATTCTATCATTCTATCCAATATTTTCTATCATCCTATCCAAAATGTTCTATCATTCTATCCAATATTTTCTATCATCCTCTCCAACATATTCTATCATCCTATCCAACATTTTCTCTCTCTGTCAGCCATACATTGTATGGGTTGCCATACTTCTGCTTGTAATACAACCAAAAACTGATATGTGTCTTGAGCTGATGTGGATGATTGTCTGTCTGTGTTAATGAGTCTCTTGTAGCACTGGAATGCCAGCCTACCTAGCCCTCCATGGATTCTGCGAGGGAACCACATCTCTATGTCTTGTAGCTTCTATCTCATCTTAGCATCTGAGCTCTTCAACGTCCATGCACATTTGTACATCTATGGGTGGTTGGTGAGAAGATCACTGCACTTTTGTTAAAAGTGCTTTCAGATCTGGGAAACGCTGCGTCTCTTAGAGTCTGATTATTTCTGTCAACTATCTAGGCAGGAATCTATCTCTACAACTGACCTCAGACAACAACCAATCAGATCTCACTTTCAAAGCACAAACAAACTTGATCCTGATTACTTCTGTCAACTATCTAGGCAGGAATCTATCTCTACAGCTGACCTCAGACTTAAACCGATAGGATCTCACAAACAAACTTTATCCTCATTACCTCTGTCAACTACCCAGGTAGGAATCTATCTCTATAGCTTACTTCAGCCATCAGCCGATCGTATCTCACTCTCATAGCTCGAACGGATGCATGACTGTGTCCTGGCATGTCAATCTCTGGGATGACCTCAATATGTCGATCACTTGCATACTGGAGTATCTCTCTGTACTCATCAACACTGAAATACAAGGGATTCAACATACAATCTAGGTTAACACAAGCACTGTGGTAGGACTGTGAAATGCTAAACACCTCACACATACTAGTTCACTATTATCACCATCACCACTTGTCATGACCGGAGATGAAAACATTCAAGCTCCCCGCAATCAATTGTTTTCTGTGATTCAGTTCAACCAAAGAAAGGGAGCATCCATTGGATCTTTTTCCCACAGCAAGCTGGTGTGATGGAAAATAAACAGGCGAACAGATTGGCTAGGTCTGCACTCTTGGGTGGTGGGGTATTAGTGCACGATAAGACATGTGTTCAGGGCTCTTTGAGTTCATGGGAATAGTGTTGAAGTGTGGAGTGCTGATTGGTCAAATCACTCACTGAGTGCTGATTGGTTAGATCACTCACTGAGTGCTGATTGGTCAAATCACTCACTGAGTGCTGATTGGTTAGATCACCCACTGAGTGCTAATTGGTCAAATCACCCACTGAGTGCTGTTTGGTCAAATCACCCACTGTCTGCTGATTGGTCAAATCACCCAGCAATGCTGATTGGTAAAACACCCATTGAGTGCTGATTGGTTAAATCACCCACTGTGTGCTGATTTGTCAAATCACCCAGCAATGCTGATTGGTAAAATCGCCAATTGAGTGCTGATTGGTTAAATCACCCACTGTGTGCTGATTGGTAAAAAAAACATAATGGGGCCAGGACCACATAACTTATACACCTCACGACATGGAAGAGGGTCATTTATCTTACTTCTTTACATAGAATGACATGGAAGAGGATCTTTTATCTGACTTCTGTACACAGAACGACATGCTTCAGTTATTGAAGAAAAACAACATCAAAACTGCAAGCACCACAATCACACAAATTCTGTCAGATCTGCCAGCACCACAATCACACAAACTCCTTCAGATCTGCCAGTACCTTTTCATTGGCATCTTTCAGTCTTGACAGATGATAGTTTGGTACATTGTGCTTCAAAAAGGCTTAATAACTACAACCCATAGTGGTGGCGAGTGTGGCTGATAAGGCCAATTACCTCTCCATAGCACAAAGCCTGGGCTAAAATACAGACCACGTGTTGCCCATGTAGTATGATCCCTCTCTCGGCCTGTCTAGTTCACTCCAGAGGAAAGGTAGCACCTATATATCTGGAACAAGACAAGCTGCGAATCTGCTGGAACAGCAAAGCAATGTTCTAGACCAGATGCCAACCAAGGCTTAGGGCCTGGTCTGCCCTGCCATGACATTTTGTCTTTAGGTTGCATTTCCTTGAACCAGGATAAGGCTTGTACCCTCCCAATTGCGCTTTTATGCCCTAAGCCGTTGGCACAATGTGGGGTGTCGGGTTTGGTAAGCGCCGCCCCACATTCGGCGTTAACAGAAAGCAGGTAGTACCGTCTACTGTCATATGCCATCTGTCATCTGCCAGCACCACAATCACACAAACTCTGTCAGATCTGCCAGCACCACAATCACACAAACTCCATCAGATAATTCACAACACACCATATTTAACTGGGAGCAGTCATCATCAACTAGGTACTCTCTCTATATATACACACACGTGCGCATGCATGCACGCACACATGTGCACAGAGAGAGAGAGAGAGAGGGAGATGTTGAATGTCAGTGGTCAGTGCAGGTCACATGTACAGACAGCTGTTTACCTGTAGAAGCCACAACCCAGGCCATGTGGAAATGGACCAGAGCCCATCATGGGAAGCAAGCAGGTGTCCTCCTTGAGGTCATGACCTCGGCGAGCCCCAACCTACGACAAGAAAACAAATATGTCAAGTCAAAATGTGATGTAGTCCAGATTTCAACACCCAACATTTACATGCATGTCAAGAACAAGGTGTGATGTACTTCCAGATTCCAACATCCAACATTTACATGCATGACATAGACAGATGACACCAGATCTGTAACTGTACCACTGTCTGGTCAAGGATAAGTGATGAGGTCAAGGACAGGTGATGACACCAAATCTGTAACCATCCCTCTAATTTTTTTGAAACATCACTTCTCCGTACTTCATTACTCATAATATAGAAATACAGACCACACATAACCTGTGTTATGACCAAATAAAACATGGTATATTATGACCACACATGACATGATATGTTATGACCACACATAACCTCAATGACCACACATAACCTCAATGACCACACATAACCTCAATGACCACACATGATATGGTATGTTATGACCACACACAACCTCAATGACCACACATAACCTCAATGACCACACATAACCTCAATGACCACACATAACCTCAATGACCACATAATGTCAATGACCACACATAACCTCAATGACCACACATGACATGGTATGTTATGACCACACATAACCTCAATGACCACACATAACCTCAATTATCACACATAATCTCAATGACCACACACAATCTCAATGACCACACAAGACATGGTATGTTATGACCACACAAAACCTCAATGACCACACAAAACCTCAATGACCACACATAACCTCAATGACCACACATAACATGGTATGTTACGACCACACATAACCTGCTATGTTATGAGAAATTATGAAATTGTTTTTGTGAATAACAAAATTAAAAATAATAATGTATCACCCGGAAATGTTTAGTTTAGTTTAGTCAATGGATCAACATCATGGCACACGAGTGTAACCCATAAGTGCTCCGTTCTCCTCCTAACTCAAACCTGAGCCTGGAGAAACTCAGCTCAGTGCACGAACTCCGTAGCACCGGCGAGGACTCTGAAATACTTTGGGTAGATTTTTAACTCAAAATTTTGCCCGGGCAGCGCCATTAGGCTACTCTTTTTCAATTTCCAACTGACAAGGGATTTTTTTACGTGCGCAACAATACACATGGGCATCCGATCTCACTACCCAGAAACCAGGGGAAATCTTGTTACTAGAAGTCCACGTGAAAATAAAATCCTGGTCCTCACCAGGGCTTGAACCCGGGACCTCCAGCACTCGAGGCGGACACCATACCTCGAGACCACACAGCACCCCAACCGACCTGGAAATGATATCACTAGGACACAGCAGGTGAAGCCCACTCACCTCAGTCAACTCCTGGAGGCCAGGTATCTCCAGCCTCCAGCCCTCATCATCTGTCAGATGGAAATGTAGCTTATTCATCTTGTAGGACGCCATGCAGTCTAAGACACGGAGGATTTCTTCTTTCGGCTGGAAGTTCCTGGCCACATCCACATGCATGCCTCGATACGAGTACCTGGGAACATCTCGCACAACGCAGTCTGGAACTATTCCCGAGGCTTTGTTGTACGAGGCTGCCAGGAGGCTGAGTAGCGTCTGAACGCCATGGAAGGCACCAGCAGCTGTGTTTGCTGATATCTGGAACAGGACAGAACAAGAGTTACATATGTTCTATATCACTGTGTGTGGTGATATCTGGAACAGGGCAGAACAAGAGTTACATATGTTCTATATCACTGTGTGTGGTGATATCTGGAACAGGAGAGAACAAGGGTTACATATGTTCTATATCACTGTGTGTGGTGATATCTGGAACAGGGCAGAACAAGAGTTACATATGTTCTATATCACTGTGTGTGGTGATATCTGGAACAGGAGAGAACAAGGGTTACATATGTTCTATATCATTGTGTGTGTGGTGATATCTGGAACAGGACAGAACAAGGGTTACATATGTTCTATATCACTGTGTTTGCTGATATCTGGAACAGGACAGAGCAAGGGTTACATATGTTCTATATCACTGTGTGTGTGGTGATATCTGGAACATGACAGAACAAGGGTTACATATGTTCTATATCACTGTGTTTGCTGATATCTGGAACAGGGCAGAACAAGGGTTACATATGTTCTATATCACTGTGTGTGTGGTGATATCTGGAACAGGACAGAACAAATGTTACATATGTTCTATATCACTGTGTGTGGTGTTATCTGGAACAGGACAAAACAAGGGTTACATATGTTCTATATCACTGTGTGTGGTGATATCTGGAACAGGGCAGAACAAGGGTTACATATGTTCTATATCACTGTGTGTGGTGATATCTGGAACAGGACAGAACAAGAGTTACATATGTTCTATATCACTGTGTGTGGTGATATCTGGAACAGGACAGAACAAATGTTACATATGTTCTATATCACTGTGTGTGGTGATATCTGGAACAGGACAGAACAAGGGTTACATATGTTCTATATCACTGTGTGTGGTGATATCTGGAACAGGACAGAACAAATGTTACATATGTTCTATATCACTGTGTGTGGTGATATCTGGAACAGGGCAGAACAAGGGTTACATATGTTCTATATCACTGTGTGTGGTGATATCTGGAACGGGACAGAACAAGAGTTACATATGTTCTATATCACTGTGTATGTGGTGATATCTGGAACAGGACAGAACAAATGTTACATATGTTCTATATCACTGTGTGTGTGGTGATATCTGGAACAGGACAGAACAAGAGTTATACATGTTCTATATCACTGTGTGTGTGGTGGTATCTGGAACAGGACAGAGCAAGGGTTACATATGTTCTATATCACTGTGTGTGTGGTGATATCTGGACCAGGACAGAACAAGGGTTACATATGTTCTATATCACAGTGTGTGTGGTGATATCTGGAACAGGACAGAACAAGGGTTACATATGTTCTATATCACTGTGTGTGTGGTGATATCTGGAACAGGACAGAACAAGAGTTATACATGTTCTATATCACTGTGTGTGTGGTGGTATCTGGAACAGGACAGAACAAGGGTTACATATGTTCTATATCACTGTGTGTGGTGATATCTGGAACAGGACAGAACAAATGTTACATATGTTCTATATCACTGTGTGTGGTGATATCTGGAACAGGGCAGAACAAGGGTTACATATGTTCTATATCACTGTGTGTGGTGATATCTGGAACAGGACAGAACAAGAGTTATACATGTTCTATATCACTGTGTGTGTGGTGATATCTGGAACAGGACAGAACAAGAGTTATACATGTTCTATATCACTGTGTGTGTGGTGATATTTGGAACAAGGCAGAACAAGAGTTACACTTTGTTTCACCCTGTCTGGCTTGGCCTCGTGGCAGCTGGGAGAGTCTACTTTACTGAGCTTTGTTTCACCCTGTCTGGCTTGGCCTTCTTCCATACAGCGATAGAGCCCAGAGCATTGCACAAACATGAACTCATTGACAGACAGACAGACGGATGGACGGACGGATGGACAGACGGGCAGGCAGGCAGAGAGACAGAGAGAGAGAGACATATACACAGGTTTCTGGCAAAAGTGCATCACTTCACCACTGCAGTCCTCCAAAAGAAGTATGTGAGGGAGGAGAAGAAGTCAGAGGAGAAGAAGAAGACTAGTGGGGATCTGAAGGGGGATAAAGACAAGCCTGCATACACACACATGTACAACTTTAAAACTTGCATAATGGAATCAGCAGCCATCACAGCCCTAAACAAACAGAAATAAAGTCAGAAATAAAGAAATCAACAAGAAAAAGTTGTAATGTCAAATATTCATGTGCAGATAAGAATAGGTGACCAAACAAACATAGACATGAAAGACAGTGGTGGACGGTCATAGACATAAGAACAACAAATAAAGCCCTGGATAAATCAGAAAAAGACAAATGAGTGTGAAGAGAGTGGTTATGTAGAAACATGGAAGAAACACAAAACAAACCTGTATGTATTCACTTGACGTGTCAACAATGACTTCATATGCTTCCAATTCTGGACAACCAGGCAATGCCGGCTTGACGTCGGCCTCTCTGAGTGCGATGATTCTTGCTGGTTTTTTATCACAGTCACAACTTGACAATGTTTCTTCAGACACGGAAATGCCAGATTTTTCTGCCAGTGACAGTCAAATACAGTGTAGTTGAATACTAGCATCATGGCCACAAACAATACTATAAAAATATATACACACACATATACACTTAAATACATCAATTAGTAACGTTCAATAAGTAAGTACAAAAGGAAATAAGTAAGTACATAAGTGAGTAAGTACATAAATAAGTAGTTGCATAAGTAAGTAAGTACATAAATATGTTAGTACATAAGCAAGTGCATAAGTAAGTAAGTACATAAATAAGTAAGTAAGTACATGAGTAAGTAAGTACATGAGTAAGTAAATCCATAAGTATGTAAGTAAATAAATAAGTAAGTAAGTACATGAGTAAGTAAGTACATGAGTAATTAAGTACATGAGTAAGTATAAAAGTAAGTAAGTAAGTACATAAATAAGTAAGTACATAAGTAAGTAAGTACATAAATAAGTAAGTACATAAGTAAGTAAGTAAGTACATAAGTGATCACGTAAGCAAGCAAGCACATAAGTAAGTACATAAGTAAGTAATTACATGAGTAAGTAAATACATATGTAAGTACATAAGTAAGCACAAGGTAAGTAAGTACATAAGTAAGCATTAAGTAAAAGTAAGTCAGTACATAAGTAAGCACTAAGTAAAAGTAAGTCAATACAAAAGTAAGACAGCACAAAAAAATCAGTACAAAAGTAATATAGTAAAAAAGCAAGACAGTACAAAAGTAAGACAGTACAAAAGTAAGACAGTACAAAAGACAGTACAAAAGTAAGTCAGTACAAAAGTAAGTCAGTACAAAAGTAAGACAGTACAAAAGTAAGTCAGTACAAAAGTAAGACAGTACAAAAGTAAGTCAGTACAAAAGTAAGACAGTACAAAAGTAAGTCAGTACAAAAGTAAGACAGTACAAAAGTAAGACAGTACAAAAGTAAGACAGTACAAAAGTAAGACAGTACAAAAGTAAGACAGTACAAAAGTAAGTCAGTACAAAAGTAAGACAGTACAAAAGTAAGACAGTACAAAAGTAAGACAGTACAAAAGTAAGTCAATACAAAAGTAAGACAGCACAAAAAAGCAGTACAAAAGTAAGTCAGTACAAAAGTAAGACAGTACAAAAGTAAGACAGTACAAAAGTAAGACAGTACAAAAGTAAGTCTGTACAAAAGACAGTACAAAAGTAAGACAGTACAAAAGTAAGTCAGTACAAAAGTAAGACAGTACAAAAGTAAGACAGTACAAAAGTAAGACAGTACAAAAGTAAGTCAGTACAAAAGTAAGTCAGTACAAAAGTAAGTCAGTACATGAAAATAAAATCCTTTCTCATCTCATCATGTTCCTCTTGTACCTTGCAGTGTCGAGGTGAAGTATAAACAGCGGGAGAGTGCCTGCTTATGGGCTTCATGTATCGATAGTTTGTTTGTTCGTTCGTTCGTTCGATATTCTCATAGACTCTGATATTCCCTGCGTCCACCGTTTATGTGATCTTCCTCTGCTTCCCTCTGGTCTGTACATCATTGCTTGTTGTGGTATACTGTTAGTTGGTAACCTACTTGCATGGCCAAACCATTTGACTTGCTGCCTTCTAATAAAATCTAGTGCAGCTATAACCCCCACTTTAGTCCTGATTTCTTCATTTCTGATCTTATCTCTTCTTGATACATTGAGTATTCATAAAATCCTTTAAAAGTGAATAATACATACATATTGCATTTAATGTTACAAAATGATCAATATAAACTTCAATATAAGAGTAGTAATGTACAGAAATGTATTGTAATACTATAAACCTACGTTACTTTAAAATCATCTGCCATCTCCTTCCGTGTCTTTGAGGCTCAGGCTTTCTGCGTGGCAATTTCCCATATCTTACACAGAAGTAGGATCTGTGTTGCAACTTCCTCCTCTTGCATTTCAAACCAGTCGATGCAGTTTGACAACATTGTTTCTGCTTCCGAGTGCCTAGTTGTAGGTTTTTGGTTAAGAACTGATCCTTCATCATCATCAATTTCTTCTTCTTCAATGGTTGTCACACTAGAAACAATTTCATCATCGCTCAAAATTTCAAAGCCTCCATCCATGTTGTCACATTCCAACCAATCTGTTACTTCTTCTGGCGTAATGTTTTCAATGTTTAGTCCTACATTGTTGCACAGTTCCATCAACACTAACAGTCTCAGTTCCTTCAGTTTAGTCAATAGGTTCAGGCAAGAGTTAATTCCACCGACTCTGTAGGGTAGACACTATGAGGTCAGACCAGCCTATATTGAAACTAGCATCCTTTATATTGTATCTCACATGTTTTTAATGATAATGACGGATAACAGAAACTGACGATTAAACGAGTTATGGTTAATCAAAGTTTTACTGTAATTCCATCCCTGGCCACCACCATGGGTTGTAGTAGTTATGTCTTTTTTGAAGCACAATGTAACATACTATATAGTCTGTCAAGACAAGAAGGTGCTAGTAGCAGTAGCAATCCTTTAAACCATACAAACATATAGTTACACAGCATATTTACCTGATAAATAGCGAGCTTCTTGCCAGAACTGGCCTTCAAATGCAACAATCCTTTAAACCATACAAACATATAGTTACACAGCATATTTACCTGATAAATATGAGCTTCTTGCAAGAACTGGCCTTCACATGCAGCAATCCTTTAAACCATACAAACATATAGTTACACAGCATATTTACCTGATAAATATGAGCTTCTTGCAAGAACTGGTCTTCACATGCAGCAATCCTTTAAACCATACAAACATATAGTCACACAGCATATTTACCTGACAAATAGTGAGCTTCTTGCAAGAACTGGCCTTCACATGCAGCAATCCTTTAAACCATACAAACATATAGTTACACAGCATATTTACCTGATAAATTTCAGGGCAGGAAAAAAAGCTGGGAGCAGCCACCGTGGTGGAGTTTCGAGGTGGATAAGGCTTGGGTGGATAAGCGTAGTGCTGTAAGGAGATGGCAAAATGCCAAGAAGAACAGAGCTGGTCATCCTAGTCCCTGCTTGCACTTAGAAAGAGAGATGCACACAAAAGTAAGCTATTTCAAAAAACTGGTCACGGTGGTTAAAAGGGAAAAATGGGCAGAGGTGTGTCAAAGGGTAAGCACAGACAAGTCACTGAAATTGTTCTGGCGACTACATAAAAGCATGAGTGGTGTAGTCAAGAATAAGAGCATTTCTGACTTCCAAGGTGCTGACCTCATCTGGCAGAGGACTGACGAGGACAAGGGCAAAGCCCTCTTTGAACGCTACCTTGAGCAGAGCAACCAGACAGACATGGGAGGTCGAAATCTGGCCAAGGAGGTCACCTCAGACAGATGCAAGGCCCAGAACACTTCGGATGAAGACACAGTGACAGTGAAAGAAATCAAGGCTGTGCTTCGACGATCAAAAAACAGTGCTCCAGGTCCTGATGGCATAAGATACGACGACATAAATAGGTGTACCGACAATGAGCTAGAGAAACTAGCAGACATGTACAACAATAGTATAGGGAGTGCTAGCATCAAGGAGGAATGGTTACACAGCTATCTGATTCCCTTGCCGAAGCCTGACAAAGACCACAAAAAAATTCAGGGATATCGAATTATAACCATGCAGAATACAATAGGCAAGCTGCTGGAGAAGGTAATTGCCAGGAAAATATCAAGCCAACTAGAGAGGCAAGGTGTTTTCCCACCTACCCTGGGTGGGTACCGTCCAAAAAGAGAAACCTGGACCAATGCAGCAGTCTTTGCCCAGGATGTCTATGAAGGTTTCCACTCAGGCACTGAAACCGTTGCTGCAGCGATTGATCTTGAGGACGCATACAACAGAGTACCACTGGATTTTTTAATGTTTCAGCTTCTTGAACTAAACGTAAGTCCATTCCTCCTTAGTTGGATCGCTGCAGCCCTCTTCCAACGGAAAGTAGTTTTTAGATGTGGCAGTTGGACTTCGGAACCAACAACAATATATCCTGGCCTACCACAGGGATCACCATTATCTCCGGTACTGTTCAACGCCTACACAGTGAGAATCACCAGTGAGCAGATCACTGGACCTGGCAGGACATTGTCATATGCCGATGATGTTTTAGTGTATCGTCAGGGTAAGGATAGAGAGGAGGTTGCTGGGGAACTACAAACCGAACTCAATCGCATAAGTACTTGGTGTGATGAAGCTGGGGCAATGGTCAACCCAACAAAGGCAACAGTGACTTGGTTCTCGTTGAATAATCATATTGTCAACAATCCAACACCAACTGTAATGCTGTGTTCAGAGACGGTGGAAAGAACGCAGGCAATGAATTACCTGGGGATACGGTTTGATAGAAGCCTTGCTTATAATGTGCACATAGACCAGGTGATAACAAAGGCCAAGCGGGGTTTGGCAGCGATGCGGGTGATGGCGGCAGCAAACTGTGAGCAGCGCCATCTATGTCTTCTGTACGAGGGGCTGGTCATGTCTGTTTTGGAGTATGCAATGGCAATCTTGACTCTCAGCCATAAGCAGATAGAAAGGATGGAAAGGATACAGAATGAAGCTATGCGCATTATTCTTGGATGTACAAGAGATACAGCATGCAGGGCGATGCGCTACCTTCTTGATTTTCCAACCATTGAAGAGAGAATACAAGTTTGCAGGGCACGCGCCTACCTCAGAATTAACGCAAACACACAACATCCACTGCATAGTGAAATTAGGAAGGTGAAGGGCAGCAGGTTAAAAAGAGGACGGTCGTGGATGGGTCAAGCCGAAGACATTCTTCAACAGGTGTGTTCACTTGAGGACTTAGAACCTGGCGAGGAGTGGGTGCAAGTGCCAACAGACTTCTGCACATCCTTTTCAGTTTGCATCCAACTAGATAGAAAATGCAGACAAGAAAATCCGGCTGCTGTTGAGGCTGAAGTACAAGCGTTGATTTTCGAGAATTCGCTAGACGGTGACGCGGTCATCTACACAGATGGGTCGGTCGTCCGACATGTGAGAAGCTCATGGGCCTTTACAGCTCGGGCCGGAGGGAGAATTGTGAAGGAGGACTCTGGTGCTTTCACTGAAACCACAAGTAGCCTGACCATGGAAGTCATGGCAGTAAGTAAAGCAATAACATGGCTCGAGACACAGACATTCACCAGGGCTTGTTTCCTTAGCGACTCAATGAACATGATCAAGAGGATAGAGGAGGGGTCGATCCGAAGAGAATGGTTGCTGCCTCTGAAGCGGTCTCGGCTGGCAAAGATTAGTTTCATCTTCGTGCCAGGGCATGCGGGAGTACAAGGAAATGAGCGGGCTGACAAGCTCGCAGGTGAGGCTACTGTGGAGGGCGGACGCGCCATGGACCAGGCTGACATTCTGAATGCTCTACGTGATGTGAGACTTTTGCGAGAACCAAGTGATGACTGTGAATCTACAACAATGGCCAGACTGCTAGAGCATCAAATTATAAGAGGTGTGGCCAAACAAGAACACTACGCAGGAAGCCAAAGAAGATTGATAAACCAACACAGAACTGGCGTCGTTAGCCGCTACACGCTGCGGGATTTGCTGAGGAGGGGATCCGAGCACTTATGGACTGAATGGTTCGATGTGCAGCGAGGATGATCTGTCGACTAACTAACTAACTATTTACCTGATAAATATGAGCTTCTTGCCAGAACTGGTCTTCACATGCAGCAATCCTTTAAACCATACAAACATATAGTCACACAGCATATTTACCTGACAAATAGTGAGCTTCTTGCAAGAATTGGCCTTCACATGCAGCAATCCTTTAAACCATACAAACATATAGTTACACAGCATATTTACCTGATAAATATGAGCTTCTTGCCAGAACTGGTCTTCACATGCAGCAATCCTTTAAACCATACAAACATATAGTTACACAGCATATTTACCTGATAAATATGAGCTTCTTGCCAGAACTGGTCTTCACATGCAGCAATCCTTTAAACCATACAAACATATAGTTACACAGCATATTTACCTAATAAATAGCGATCTTCTTACCAGAACTGGCCCTCACATGCAGCAATCCTTTAAACCATACAAACATATAGTTACACAGCATATTTACCTGATAAATAGTTAGCTTCTTGCCAGAACTGGCCTTCACATGCAGCAATCTTCCACAATGGCTCAGTTACGGTCACTGTTCTATCACTGTGGACTTCACAATGCACCGGTGTCGGAATGACATCCTTCATGTGCACACTGTTTGATTCCTCTTCTAAATACCTGAAAAAGCGGACTTCTGGGGTGAAAGGCTGGTAGATGTCATATCGCCGCTTCCCTGAATGTAAGGTGTAATCAAAACGTTTGTATCGTTTTGGAGTGTCAAAAGGACCCACAAATGCCAGTGATTCTCCTGCGGTACTTGTGATTACTCGAGGATCAAGTCCTTCTATGTGCATGTACCAATTGGGGAAAATGTCAGACCTGGATGCTGAGTAATGCTGGGCGTAGAACTGAAATGTCAAGGACTCTCCTTCATGCAAGGGTTTGAAGCTCTTCAGTGGACACAGCTTGAAGACGCAACCATTGAGATGGGACACACGAAGACCTGCAGGCTCCAGGTCAACCCCATCATCCTGCGGGAGAAAGTTGGGTTCAACCATTCGGAGATGTGAAAAATAGATGGACCAAACAGACGACGGAGAATACCTCAGGGTCACATGACATCTATTTGTTAGAGTCAATGACGCTGTGAATAGAGTCCTGCCATTGCTCAAATTGTCCTCCACCTGAAACGGACAATATATTTTGTAAGGCAGCACACAGACAAAGTAAAACTGCACACACTCAAGCACACTGCTTATTTTAAAACACACTGGGCTTTTTACTATAATGCTATACGTTTGTTCATTGTAAGCTGTAAGATGTGACTGTTCTTGAGTATCCAGTCAACTTAAATAATGGTAATATCCAAGAAATATACGATACCAAAATGTGATACTACAATAGAAGAGACAATGCTTAAGTAACTCAAGAAATTCAAACACATGAGATGGAAGTTACAAGACAGAGATTAAGAGCAGAAAGGATGGACAAAAGCTGCATTGAGACGAATGTTGTGAATATCTTGGACTGCCAGAGTAACTAACAACAAATGCCTGGAAGAGAGGCCAATGACAGCAGAAGATTACACACAACTGTCAGAACAGGAAAGCAGAAGAATACACACAACTGTCAGAACAGGATAGCAGAAGATTACACACAACTGTCAGAACAGGACAGCAGAAGATTACACACAACTGTCAGAACAGGACAGCAGAAGATTACACACAACTGTCAGAACAGGACAGCAGAAGATTACACACAACTGTCAGAACAGGACAGCAGAAGATTACACACAACTGTCAGAACAGGAAAGTGGTCGGTGTGACCAAAAGAATAAGAGCGCTGTAGCTCTGAAACTTCTGGTGCTGTGATGGTGGGGTAGTGGGACCAAACCCTTCTCCGAGCAGCTGATTTTCAGTATTGACTTCTTATTCAGAAAGCAATGGCAAACTACTGAACGCAATATTGCCTTGTAAAATAATTTTGGAGAAAATGATCCTGACTGGAAACAGCGGTGGTAAGAAGAGTCAGTGGCAGACTGGCAGAAATGATGCATGATGGTCAAACATGGCGGCAGGGAGGAATATCATCTACAGAACTCTTTCAGAACACCAGGGACCGATATCTGTGAGAGACAAGAATGCCTGCGTCCCCTTGCAAGCTAATGGTAATGGTGTTTACTGTGCAGTTCCGAGCTTGTACGTGACACACTGTATGCCTATAGGTGTGTTCTCTGTCTGTTGGTTTACTTGTTGTTTGACTTCAGTGGCAACAACAGGAGACTGAAGAATTTACTCAGAAACACATATATCTTGGAATACAGGCAACTGTCTGGTCTAACGTAGGTGGTACTATATTGGGATACAGGCAATTCTTTGGTCTAACTTAGGTGGTACTATGTGGGAATACAGGCAACTGTCTGGTCTAATGTAGGTGGTACTATGTGGGAATACAGACAACTGTCTGGTCTAATGTAGGTGGTACTATGTGGGAATACAGGCAACTGTCTGGTCTAATGTAGGTGGTACTTTGTTGGAATACAGACAAATGTCTGGTCTCTTGTAGGTGGTACTTTGTTGGAATACAGACAAATGTCTGGTCTATTGTAGGTGGTACTATGTGGGAATACAGGCAACTGTCTGGTCTATTGTAGGTGGTACTATGTGGGAATACAGGCAACTGTCTGATCTAATGTAGGTGGTACTATGTTGGAATACAGAAAACTGTCTGGTCTAACGTAGGCGGTACTATGTTGGAAAGCAGGCACCTGCTTGAAGACAAGTAAAGGTTACCTGGTATCTGACTCCGAGGGTGGATGCGATCAGGTCCAGGTCTTCCTGAGCCATGACACTTGGGCCACCACCCGGGGCAGCAGGTTCAGACATGTTGGCTCTGAGCAAACAAAGAGTGACACTGTTACAGTTCCAGACCTTCAAATAATGGTACATGTTGTATCATTTACAGTAAGAGAACAGGTAGTGACAGGATATGATAACCTGGTATAACTGACACAATCCCATATGATAACCTGGTAAAACTAACAATCCCATACTTTAGTTTAGTTTAGTCGATGGATCAACATCACAGCACACGGGTGTAACCCATAAGTGCTCCGTTCTCCTCCTAACTCAAACCTGAGTCTGGAGAAACTCAGCTCGGTGCACGAACTCCATAGCACCGGCGAGGATCATGAAATACTTTTGGGTATATTTTTAACTCAAAATTTTGCCCGGGCAGCGCCGTTAGGCTACTCTTTTTTGATTTCCAACAGCCAAGGGATTTTTTTACGTGCGCAACAATACACACGGGTGTCCGATCTCACTACCCAGAGACCAGGGAAAATTTTATTACTAGAAGTCCACGTGAAATAAATCCCGGTCCTCACCGGGGCTTGAACCCGGGACCTCCAGCACTCGAGGCGGACACCATACCTCGAGACCACGCAGCCCCCTTAACAATCTAACATGATAAACTGGTATAACTGACACAATCCCATATGATAACCTGGTATAACTGGCACAATCCCATATGATAACCTGGTATAACTAACAATCCCATATGATAACCTGGTATAACTGACACAATCCCATATGATAACCTGGTATAACTGACACAATCCCATATGATAACCTGGTTTACGTGAATCAGTCCCAGTAGCCGATGCTATTGGCTATGGATGTTAGTGAAGTAAACATGCAATATTTCTGTTATAACTGGCCGCAACCTGTCTACATTTGCTACCCGTGAATATTCTGATTTAATTGCCAGCACTGGACATGTTTGGACATCCATGGAAACATTCGGAAAATGTTTGAATTACAGGTACAACTATAAAGTGTTTGAATTACAGGTATAATTATAAAGTGTTTGAATTACAGGTATAATTATAAAGTGTTTGAATTACAGGTATAATTATAAAGTGTTTGAATTACAGGTACAACTATAAAGTGTTTGAATTACAGGTATAATTATAAAGTGTTTGAATTACAGGTATAATTATAAAGTGTTTGAATTACAGGTATAATTATAAAGTGTTTGAATTACAGGTATAATTATAAAGTGTTTGAATTACAGGGATAATTATAAAGTGTTTGAATTACAGGTATAATTATAAAGTGTTTGAATTATAGGTATAATTATAAAGTGTTTGAATTACACGTATAATTATAAAGTGTTTGAATTACATGTATAATTATAAAGTGTTTGAATTACAGGTATAATTATAAAGTGTTTGAATTATAGGTATAATTATAAAGTGTTTGAATTACACGTATAATTATAAAGTGTTTGAATTATAGGTATAATTATAAAGTGTTTGAATTACACGTATAATTATAAAGTGTTTGAATTACAGGTATAATTATAAAGTGTTTGAATTACAGGTACCCCGGGAAGGTTAACCTAGACAACAAATGCCCGCAGAAGTCGGATGTGTCGGCCTAACGGTGCAAGAACGCAGCTCTGCTGTAAACAGGCACAACACAATTACGTCCAGAAAAGAAACTCCGGATGAATGAAGAAGAAGAAGAAGAATTACAGGTATAATTATAAAGTGTTTGAATTACAGGTATAATTATAAAGTGTTTGAATTACAGGTATAATTATAAAGTGTTTGAATTACAGGTATAATTATAAAGTGTTTGAATTACAGGTACCCCGGAAAGGTTAACCCAGACAACAAATGCCCGCAGAAGTCGGATGTGTCGGCCTAACGGTGCAAGAACGCAGCTCTGCTGTAAACAGGCACAACACAATCACGTCCGGAAAAGAAACTCCAGATGAATGAAGAAGAAGAGGAAGAAGAATTACAGGTATAATTACAAAGTGTTTGAAATACAGGTAGAACTATAAAGTGTTTGAATTACAGGTAGAACTACAGTGTTTGAATTACAGGTACAACTATAAAGTGTTTGAATTACAGGTACAATTATAAAGCGTTTTAATTTCAGGTACAATTATAAAGTGCTTGAATTACAGGTACAATTATAAAGTGATTGAATTACAGGTACAATTATAAAGTATTTGAATTACAGGTACAATTATAAAGTATTTGAATTACAGGTAGAACTATAAAGTGTTTGAATTACAGGTACAACTATAAAGTGTTTGAATTACAGGTACAACTATTAAGTGTTTGAATTACAGGTACACCTATAAAGTGTTTGAATTACAGGTACAAATATAAAGTATTTGAATTACAGGTAGAACTATAAAGTGTTTGAATTACAGGTAGAACTATACAGTGTTTGAATTACATGTATAACTATAAAGTGTTTGAATTTCAGGTACAATTATAAAGTGCTTGAATTACAGGTACAATTATAAAGTGATTGAATTACAGGTACAATTATAAAGTATTTGAATTACAGGTTAAAGTGCTTTCAGGTACAATTATAAAGTATTTGAATTACAGTTTAAAGTGTTTGAATTACAGGTACAATTATAAAGTATTTGAATTACAGGTACAATTATAAAGTATTTGAAATACAGGTGCAATCATAAAGTATTTGAATTTCAGGTACAATTATAAAGTGTTTGAATTACAGGTACAATTATAAAGTGTTTGAGTTACAGGTACAATTAAAAGTGTTTGAATTACAGATAAAGTGTTTGAATTACAGATAAAGTGTTTTTCTTGAAGATGGTTTCACAGCACATTTTCTAGGTCTATATGTGTTTTATTTTCTAGGTCTATATGTGTTTTATTTACATGATGTTAGTTTATTGAATGACATTTACATTATCCCAATTGACCAATTCAACCTTGCATTGGTGAATTAATGGAAGCACCCCAAATGAAGGCTATGTGTAAAATGTATGAGTGGTAATCAGAAACATATGTCAGACATACAAATACAAAAGCAATATAACATCTAGATGGTAATTGGTACGTCGTGTAGAGAAATATAGCAACCATATGGCAATAGACTTGTTGTGTGGCTGAGAAGATAACATTTAAATAGCTGCGGACTTGTGTGGTTGAGATATCTAACAACTTGATGGCAAATAATCTGTAGTGAAATTGAGCAAAACAACATCTTAATGGCAAATGACCTTTTGTAAAGATGAGAAAAATATGTACATGGCAATAGACTTATTATGCGGTTAAGCAAAATGAGATCTAGTCTTTATGTTTGCCAAAATTACAGAATTGATGTTAGTGTTAAATAAAAAATAATAAGATATTTATTAACACTAATAGAAAGCAAGCATAATAAATAATGCAAGCATAATAAATAATGTAAGCCTGCTTCCATAAAACTTAATAACTAATGTGAACTTATGAACAACAGATAACCGTGGCATTTGTCCTATCTCAGAAGAATCTCCAAGTTACTGTTAGTACACATCTTCTGTGTGATAGTTCGTACGCTGGTATCTTGTCTTATCTCTGTGTGACAATCTGTACGCTAGTTTCTCTGTGTGAATCTCTGGTCTACTTAACAGTGTGCCAACAATCCTTCTAAGAACAGAGGTGACCCTAGACATAGATAGGGCTAGGAGCTAAGTTCTAGCTTCACACCAGGAGGTTGAGTGTTGTGTGGCTGCCAGGGTAGAAATGTTAGGAGATACAAGAAGTTAACAATAGTGCAGTTAACAATGAGGTTGAGTTGTGTGATAGGGAGATTCAGAATGCTGTGCGGTGGTGAGATTAGGTGTGGTGTGGTGAGCAATTGGAGATGAGTGTTGTGTGATTGGGAGATGTTTGTGCAGGGTAACAGTAAGGCAGAGTGGTATGACAGGTACATTTTCAATACTATTTAACAGGGAGATTAGATGCACTGTAGTAGTGAAGTTGTGTGGCTGTGAAGTTGTGTAATAATGAAGGTGTGTGGCAGTGAAGTTGTGTGGCAGGGCTATCAAGAGATGAGTGTTTTATGACTGTGTTTTCAAAGTGTGTGAGAGTAAGCTGCAGGTTGTGTGACAGTGAGGTTGCAGGTTGTGACAGTGAAGCTGCAGGTTGTGTAACAGTGAGGTTGTAGGTTGTGTGACAGTGAGGTTGTAGGTTGTGACAGTGAGGTTCCAGGCTGTGTGACAGTGAGGCTGCAGGTTGTGTGACTGTGAAGCTGCAGGTTGTAAGACAGTGAAGCTGCAGGTTGTGTGACGGTGAAGCTGCAGGTTGTGTGATGGTGAAGCTGCAGGTTGTGTGACTGTGAGGTTGTAGGTTGTGTGACTGTGAGGTTGTAGGTTGTGTGACAGTGATTTTGTAGGTAGTGTGATAGTTAGGTTGTAGGTTGTGTGACCGTTAGGTTGCAGGTTGTGTGACAGTTAGGTTGCAGGTTGTGTGACTGTGAAGCTGCAGGTTGTATGACAGTGATGTTGCAGGTTGTGTGACAGTGAAGCTGCAGGTTGTATGACAGTGAAGCTGCAGGTTGTGTGGCTGTGAGGTTGTAGGTTGTATGACAGTGTGGTTGCAGGTTATGTGACAGTGAAGTTGTGTGTTGTGTGATAGTGAAGTTGTGTGTTGTGTGACAGTGAGGTTGCTAGTTGTGTGACAGTGAGGTTACATGTTGTGTGACAGTGAGGTTGAATTGTGTGACAGTGAGGTTACATGTTGTGTGACAGTGAGGTTGAATTGTGTGACAGCGAGGCTGTAGGTTGTGTGACAGTAAAGATGCAGGTTGTGTGACAATGAAGTTGCAAGTTGTGTGACAGTGAGGTTGCAGGTTGTGGAACAGTGAGATTGCAGGTTGTGTGATAGTAAGGTTGTAGGTTGTGTGACAGTGAGGTTGAGTTGTGAGACAGTCAGGTTGCAGACTGTGACAGTGATTTTGTGGGCTGTATGATAGTGAGGTTGAATTTTGTAAAAGTGAGGTTGTAGGCTGTGTGACAGTGAGGTTGAGTTTTGTGACAGTGAGGTTGTAGTCTGTGTGACAGTGAGGTTGTAGTCTGTGTGACAGTCAGGTTATTGATTGTGTGACAGTGAGGTTGAGTTTTGTGACAGTGAGCTTGAGTTGTGTAACAGTGAGGTTGTAGTCTGTGTGACAGTCAGGTTATTGATTGTGTGACAGTGAGGTTGAGTTGTGTGACAGTGAGGTTTAGTTGTGTGACAGTGATGTTGTAGGTTGCATGACAGTGAGGTTGTAGGTTGTGTGACATTTGAATAGCAGATTGTGTGACAGTGAAAATGCAGGTTGTGTGATAGTGAAGCTGCAGGTTGAGTGACAGTGAGATCACAGGTTGTGTGACAGTCAGGTTGCAGGTTGTGTGACAGTGAAGTTGCAGATGTATGAGAGTGAGATTGAGTTGTGTGACAGTGAGGTTGCAGATTGTGTGACAGTGAGCCTTAAGGATGTGTGACAGTGAGGTTGCAGGTTGTGTGACAGAGAGGTTGCAGGTTGTGTGACAGTGAGGTTGCAGGTTGTGTGAAAATGAGGTTGCAGGTTGTATGAAAGAGAGGTTGCAGATTGTGTGACAGTGAGGCTTTTTCTTCTTCTTTCGTTCGCTTGAAATATATCTATAACTGCAATGTTGTCTCTTGTATGAATCTCTCTCACTCAGTGGTCCATAGAGTTTATCTTCCACTGTTGTCTTTCTAGGCCAGAAGGTATGCCTGGGTATGTTGTAGTTTGGACAGTCTTGGAGTATGTGCTCTGCTGTCTGCGATGCCTAACCACATGTGCACAAGGCTGAGTCACCAATCTTGAATTTTGTATACATGTGGTTGTGTAATCTATTGTGTCCTTTTCTGAGGCACAGAATAATGACTTGTTCTGGTCTATCCATAACATGGTAGTCGTCTTGAGCAGGTTTTGGTGGCCTTCTGACTGATTTGATCATTCTTTTCTGTTGGTGGTATGTAACGGGCACATCAGGCTGTTCTTCTTTGGCTCCTTCCTTAGCCAATTGATCAGCTCTGTTGTTTCCGGGTACTTCACAGTGGGATGGTATCCACTGCATGGTGACCTTATGCTGACTGCTAAGTTCAGAAAGTAGTGTCCTTAGTACTGGCAATTTCCCAGACAGGAGCGCCTCGAGTACTGATTTTGCATCTGCCGACAGCACCACAGGTTGTGCACCATGGTTGGTATTTAGTAATTTCTCTTTTGCTATCTTGACTGCCGGTCTCTGTGGCTAAGGGCTTGCGAACGCGGTTTGTGAGCCCATATACCCGGGTTCGAAACACAGCGGTGCTCGTTTTTTTCGAAAAAGGTATGGGAGCCGCTCGTTCAGAAAGCAATGGCAAACTACTGAACATAAAATTTGCCCAGGAATCACGAACAGTGAAAGTGCTGGGGTTGACTGCTACATCCTGTGAAGGACATGCAACTTAAAAATCTTGATTGCCTCAATTTCAGCATCATAGTTATGGCAGTACTTTCCTGTTGGAACTCTGCCCGTGTCCCTAGTATTATTTGGGTATTCTATGTACACTCCCGCTCCTCCATTTCAAACAGCATTTTGTGCTGACCCATCTGTGTAGACTCGGATCCAGAGGTCCTGTGGGTATTCTTCATCAAGGAAGCTGAGAGTGGCTGTTCTGCGCTGTACACTGTTCTGTTCTTCCTTGTCAAATATTCCTCGCACTTTGGTCTGGATTTGTAATGATAGTCTATGTGCATCTTTCCATGGAGTTCGCTCTGGAATATTTGTCAGGGGGATACCAACTGTGGGCACATAGGTGGTTTCTCTGCAGAGTCATTTTGCCTGGTGGATAAAACTACTTCTTTTCAACCACCCCATAGCTAAGTTTTCATATCAGTTCTTCATAGGGTGGCCTGACAGTGAGGCTGAGTTGTGTGGCAGTGAGGTTGTAGGTTTTGCGACAGTGAGGTTGAAATGTATGACAGTGAAGCTGCAGGTTGTGTGACAGTTACGTTGCAGGTTGTTGTGACGAAACTGACTAGATTCCATCTGTCCTCTGCATTATTTCCCTTTGGTCGGAATGTGACGGATTGTCTCCCATCAGATGGGTAAACATAGCTAGGGAAATCCCCTGCTAAAATAGCCCCTGACATCATAATTCGGGAGAATTCGTGAAGAATCTAGATCCTTCTAGAAGGGAATAGGCAAGGTGCGTACATGATGTTGCTGTCACGTTGGACCCACAATTGCATCGGGGAACACATGATTCTGAATTTCTCCGTGACCCATGGGATTCACTAGGCCCGAGATGTAATTGTGACGGCACACTGAGCTATCCGTGGTTAGTCGCCTTTCAGATATCGTCAGTGACGGCCGCGTTTCACGGGCTGCTAGAAATTGATATCTTTACAACCGTCAGCCAAGCGGGACACCAAGCAGCCAAGGAATGTGGTGATCTAGGATCTAAGGTATTTTCTTCCTACAATATTAGTTAGATGATGTTTGGAAATAAAATGCCGGCAGTCAAAATACGCTAAGCACCGAACGTAAAATAATTGTCTCCGCGAAGCGAGTAGATTTTCCTCCACGTGTCTGCATTTTTAAGTAGCAGCTATCGATCGGCTAGGAAATATTTAGATCAGACGTCGGCTGTAACGACAACTGATGTGTGTTTGTAAACATCAGACATGTTTAATTTGTCACTCTGATTAGCGGTGTAAAATTGCTGTTATTGTAGCAGACATAATTCACTGTGTTATACTAACATTACATTCATTGTTAGTGAAAGATTTGCTATAAAGTTATTACTGCCAATGGTAAGAAGGTTCGAGTAATTTAACCACTGTGTAGCAAATGTGTTAACTACCTTGTGTAGTGATTACATACTTAGGGCTGTAAGGAATGTTGACATTAATTAAACTGTGATGTTAGAGTCTTTAATAGTGATGAGTAATTAGCATAAGTTAGCCAGTGATGTGTTAATTGCTTAGCTAGAATAGGATTGTAACTTATGCCTGATATCAGTGGTGTTTACTAATTCCTGAAAACAAGGTGTTCTTATTTCATTGGGATGTGAAGGTAAGTATTTGCTGAGTAAAGATGCCAGTGCTATTCCACTTTTATGTAGAAATGTCTTATATTATTTGATAGAGGTAGATAGGAATTACCGGTGGATTTCTTATATCATTACTAGTTTATATGCCTGCCCGCATAAGTGAATAGGCATGCCTGATCGTGCTTATTAGGTCTGCCAGACCGACTGTTTATTTGGCTGTACGGCTGAGTGTATGTTGCGTGACTGCCTGTGGATTTATGTCACTACTTGTTATATGCCAGCCAGCCTCAATGAATCTGCGTACCCGATCGTATGATAATGTGCGGCCAGTACGACCGACTATTGATTTGCCTATCCGACCAAAGTGATTGTGCGTGACTGAGTGTTGAATTTGAATACCCGACCGAGAGCGATGCGACGCTCTATAATCGAGGCCGTTGCACTAATGATGATCCGAACTTCAAACAGAACATTGTCTGTCTCTACAGTTCTTTTCTTCTATAAGCCTGACCGATAAGTGGGGGAACTTAAACCACTAGGACATGGTAGTTACATCCAAGCCATTTAGGCAGCACTTGAAGGGGGACTGGAGATTTAGTGGATGAGGGGCTGGATGCCACTCTAAAATGGACGACGTGGCCTAACTCGCCACGGAACCAAGGTGGTCTTTTTTCCACAACAGCTGGGGGAAAGATTACTAGGTGGATTGCCACCGTATCTGTGATAGACCTGCACAGACTTGACCATAATGGGTGACGGTCAAATAATAAAGGTTAAACCTTGTTCTGGGATGGAGATCCCAGAACAGAATCTTTTGCGTTGTTTATGAGTTTGTTAATTAGTTCGTAACAATTCATGATTTATAATTTTTTAATGCTATGTTAATGAATTATGATGTAGATAATTTATTAATGTTGTATAGTCATTAATGAGTTATGTTGAATTAATTGATCAATGGGTTAAGTGATTAATTAATTGTTATGTTGTGTGGATGAGGAGGATATGTCCAGCTGGACACCTCCTAGTTAATGTAACCGCTACACTGAAAGATAAGTAGGTGTATTTTATGGCTGTTGTTGGTGATGAGAAGTGGAGGGTTGAAATAACACCAGGTAGAGGATACAATGACAGAGTCAAACAGTCTACTCTGGTGCTATCGGGCCAGCTTTGCCCAGGTGAGTTACTTAACTATACACTTGCGTACTATTGCTTTCTCTTGCACCCTCATGCCTGTACCTTGTAGTTAAGAGTTGATCTATGATGTTGGTGATCTAATATAACATATATGATATATGTATATTACTCTGATGCATGTGTTAAGGTTGAAATGCAGGTTAGTCCTGGTTGTAGTTGAGTACTCACACCGACCTCCATGTTTCAGGATCTGTTATATATAGAATGACGATTCATGAGTTACACCATAAACTCAAGGGGACCAGCTCACTCCAGTGCCAGTCAAGGTGATGTTTGAGGCAATACTGGGAGCGGTCATCTGAATCTGCCAAGGTCAACACTTGAGAGAATCTGAGTTGAGAATATACCGGTAGGTCTATGCTGAGACCGCTGCGACAAGTCCGACGAAGAGTTAGTCAACCAATTCAGGTTTGGTATAGGACTGAATCATCTCCTGATTCACACTGGTAAGGTACTGGTGCAGTTCTAATGAAACTCAGTGATAACTTATGTACTCTCAAGGAAATGAGTTCCAGTTGTGTTGATGAGAGTGAACTCTGTTTAATCGTCACGATGATGGCCAGTTTATTATGTTTCAGGCCCGGTTGGGTCGTAATGAGGTCCAGTGTATACATTCATTTAAAACTACGGTGTGAATCTACAGTTGTGGTCTTTATTGAAACCTGGACTTGGTCCAGTGACCTACAACAATGGTTTACGATGTTCGGAAACACCGGAGGGACATACTTGTTCGGGTAGGGATCTACCCCATTCCTAGGTGTGTTGGTGGACAATGACATTGAAAGCTGTGAAAGTATTAGATACCTACAGAACTGTCAAGCATAGTGACTTGTGAATATGTTGCGTTCTTACATTCACCTGTTGGAGCATTCAATTGTGACAATGTTGTTATATGGAGCCAGCGCTCCAGTTATAGGTTGCTCTTCTATACTAGTGTATTGTGCAAGCAGTCTTATCATCAGTTGGGGACATCTAGAATTCTAGAGTCAGTCCATACGTCATCAGCGGAGTGGAACTTGTGAGTTATTACATCATCGAGGGATGACCAGCGAACGTTGGTGAAGTGTCCGTCAGGTATTAGTCATACGCCTGACCAGTCCGTGATCTTACTCACAGTGGAAGGAGAGAACTTCAGAAGGGTCTACGCCTTGGAGTTCCTTTGCACTGAAAGTTCCTCGGGTGAGTCGTTAACCACGACGAGACGACAGCACGAACTGAAGTCACATGCTCCGTGATGATGACTGATCATCTGTAGATCTTCTCGCTGTTCTCTAGCAAGTGTACATATCGTCTTCTATCCAGGCTTTTCAGCCATCCCTCTCTTAGTTCAGTTGAAGTATTCAGAAATTAAATTTTGCTTTGTTAGCCATGGCTTTGAGCATTAGTATGACTGGTGTCTTGTCAGAGCCCCCTGTGGGTAGGAATCCATAGGTGGGGAGGGGAAGGTCAGCTGTCCCGGCTTGTGTGGGGCCTTGTAGATGTAAAGTCCTATTGGGGTGGTCGGAGCAAAGGCTGGGGATATTAACTATAGTAACATACCTGTCCAAGCCCCGGGGTCTTGTTACAGATGTGTGACAGTGAAGCTGCAGGTTGTATGACAGTGAGGTTGAGTTGTATAACAGTGAGGTTGTAGGCTGTGTGACAGTGAGGTTGAGTTGTGTGACAGTGAGGTTGAGTTGTGTGACAGTGAGGTTGAGTTGTGTGACAGTGAGGTTGTAGGCTGTGTGACAGTGAGGTTGTAGGTTGTGTGACAGTGAGGTTGAGTTGTGTGACAGTGAGGTTGTAGGTTGTGTGACAGTGAGGTTGAGTTGTGTGACAGTGAGGTTGTAGGCTGTGTGACAGTGAGGTTGTAGGTTGTGTGACAGTGAGGTTGAGTTGTGTGACAGTGAGGTTGTAGGCTGTGTGACAGTGAGGTTGTAGGTTGTGTGAAAGTGAGGTTGAGTTGTGTGATAGTGAGGTTGTAGGTTGTGTGACAGTGAGGTTGTAGGTTGTGTGACAGTGAGGTTGAGTTGTGTGACAGTGAGGTTGTAGGCTGTGTGACAGTGAGGTTGTAGGTTGTGTGACAGTGAGGTTGAGTTGTGTGACAGTGAGGTTGTAGGCTGTGTGACAGTGAGGTTGTAGGTTGTGTGACAGTGAGGTTGAGTTGTGTGACAGTGAGGTTGTAGGCTGTGTGACAGTGAGGTTGAGTTGTGTGACAGTGAGGTTGAGTTGTGTGACAGTGAGGTTGAGTTGTGTGACAGTGAGGTTGTAGGTTGTGTGACAGTGAAGCTGCAGGTTGTATGACAGTGAGGTTGAGTTGTGTGACAGTGAGGTTGTAGGTTGTGTGACAGTGAGGTTGAGTTGTGTGACAGTGAGGTTGTAGGTTGTGTGACAGTGAGGTTGTAGGTTGTGTGACAGTGAGGTTGTAGGTTGTGTGACAGTGAGGTTGAGTTGTGTGACAGTGAGGTTGTAGGTTGTGTGACAGTGAGGTTGAGTTGTGTGACAGTGAGGTTGAGTTGTGTGACAGTGAGGTTGTAGGTTGTGTGACAGTGAGGTTGAGTTGTGTGACAGTGAGGTTGTAGGTTGTGTGACAGTGAAGCTGCAGGTTGTGTGACAGTGAAGCTGTAGGTTGTGTGACAGTGAGGTTGAGTTGTGTGACAGTGAAGCTGCAGGTTGTGTGACAGTGAGGTTGAGTTGTGTGACAGTGAGGTTGTTGTGTATGAGTAAATTAATTAGATTAATATTAACTCTACCAGACCGCTGTACCGATTTTTCGGTAATTTCTGAATCTGGCGCTAAACTGCTGTACCTAATTTTCGGTACTTTGCCTAGTATGTGATGAAAAATGCGTCACAAAACTAAAAATAACCAACCAATCATGGTCAAACCTCATGGTTAGCCATTGCAAATGTCTGCCCCCGTGTGTTTTAATTGACTTTGTGTGGTTTAACGTGAAAAAATTCTGAAAATTCACAATGAAACGAGCGGATGATGAACCAAGCACTTCAACAAGAAAGCGAAGTAGGTCTAGGCTTTTCACAGTCCAACAGCTGATCGATACTTTGGTTGATTCAGACTCTGGGGAGTCACAATTTCATCAAGAAAGGTGGAATATTGACGCTAGATGATAGGTAGACCTATTTTCTATAATGTCTCCAAGTTCCATCTTATTCTAACCACTTGTTTGCATGTAACTAACATTTTCCTATATCATCTTGGTATTTTCTCTTTAATGCTCAGGAGCCCAGGTGTAAGGGACAGTTAGGTTCAGGGCCTCAGGTCTGGTAGGGCTAAATGCATTCTTGCTGGTAAACTAGAAACGGTTCTGTACTAGTTTAGTACTACTTAGATACTTCTTATGCAATAAGTGATTGTACAGAAAGTAACAATAAAATAGGAACTATCAACTAACAATATCATAGTATAATATTAATATTAGCAATGTCAGTTGTCAGCCTTTGTGAATATGGGGGGGGGGGGGGGGGGGGGGGGGGGGTGTTTTCGCAGAAAATTTCCTGTGACTTCTGGTAACCATGGCTTCTGATGTATTGTATTTGAAAACAACACATCACAGATCAGGGGAAACAACTTTAATAAATGCAACTGTGGTCTGTCTGCTAGGCTGCAAGCGATTGTCACTTAGAACTTTTTTCATTAGAAGTTATTTAAGTTTATTCATAAATGGTAAGCTTTTCTTATAACTCCTATATGTTAAATCAACCTTGACTTTTTGTTGCATCTTTACATATATTTGAAGAGTTTCAACAATGCCCACTTTCAACTGTGTTCAGAAAAAGATGTTAGCACAAGCATGAAAATGAGAAATCGCAATCATAATACAAAATCCAAAATGGCAGCACCCATACAATAGTACTATACTATAGCGGACCTGTATTTCATTATAATTAGAACTGGCAGTTTAACTAAACGAATTAAACAGAATACAAGTTTCATTTGTAGGAGTAATTTATCTGTGCACCTGTATAATTTTTTACCATTTGACATGACTGACAATAATTTTGAAAGCCAGTTTTTAGACCCGCCTATCTAAACCTGTAAAGAGTACTTTTATTCTTAGCAGCACAGCAGTACATATTTATTTAAATTTAAATAAAACACTGTGAAACAAGTTATGGTTTATTTTAAAAAAAGTTAGTATGTAATTATTAATTACTCACTTTTAGATACAGAATAGTGTAATTATAGAGCAGAAGTAGAAATCAATTATTAGCGAAAGTTACTGCTTAATTTATGCAGCAGTTACAAACTTATTTACTTACATTATTGCATGATATTAAATCAACAAAAGAAAGCTGTCTTAATGCAGTGGGTAATCAAGACAATGTGTGTATATTTTCATGAATTGTTCTTTGATTTACGATGAACATTTCACATGACATTTAATTAATATAAATGGGCGGCTATTTTTAATTGTTAATTAGGTCACAGCACATCCTATCGAAACAGGAATGTGGCTATGACTTTCCTTGTACCATTCTGCATAATAAAATAGACATCTTGCCAGGTTTGTTTGCCAATAATTAGCAATGCACATATTTAATGAATATTAATCGATTTGCGGCTATTTGTAATTATTAATTAGGTCATGGCACATTCTATTTAAAAATAGATAATATGTAAAGTTAGGTCTCGCCACTCTGGACACAATGATATATGGTAATATGTGGTTTGCTTAAAAATAACGAAGTGACTATTCATACCCCGACTATGAATAAATTGTTCCTTTATTCATAGTGGAACTTTCCCGGCTGGTCACGTGATTTGCCAAGTCACGTAACTTAACGTATGTGACGTCATTGGGACATGCGAGTGGCTATATTATAAATTTTTGTTGATTCCAAATCATATCCTCACTAGCATAGTGGTAAGTGTCTCCGCCTGATACGCAGGAGCTTGAGGTTCGATTCCCTGCCGGAAAACTATTTTTTTTTAAATTCTTCAGCAATTAATTGGGTGAAAGCGACTTTTTAGTAAACAAATGTTAGGAACTAAAGAAGTAAACAGGCACAGTGCAGAATGTGGCTTAGATATTAACATCCAAAAAAAAAAAAAACTATAATAATTAGCAGTGAAAATGAAAGGTCATCAATGAACATCACAGTAAACGGGCAGATACTAGAACAAGTAACAAGTTTCTCTTATCTTGGACATATAATAACAGATGATGACAGAAGTGAAATGGAAATCAAAAAGAGAATAGGAATGGCCAAAAATGCTTTCAACGGCATGAAATCGCATTAACATCTAGAGAGATTAATAACACATTAAAAATGAGAATTGTCAAATGCTACGTATATTCAACGCTACTGTATGGTGCGGAAGCCTGGACATTGAACAAGTAACTAGAAAGTCGCATAGAAGCCCTGGAGGTGTGGATATACAGACGAATAGGTCGTACTTCATGGAAACAAAAACAATCAAATGCAGAGGTCCTAGAAAAACTGGGAATGAAGAGAGAGTTGTTGAAAGAAATAAAGAAAAGACAAGTGAAATATTTTGGCCACGCTAAAAGGCATGATACTCTAATCTTATAAAAACCATACTGGAAGGCAAGGTTGAGGGCAAGCGAGCAAGAGGTAGACAACGATACAAGTGGGAGGATAACATCAAGAGATGGACGAGCATCAGCCTGACAGAATGTATAGTCAGGGCGAGAGACAGACAGTGTTGGACATCCATTGCAGTCAACCTTCGTTGCGGAAACGGCACCTGATTGATTGCCTGAATGAATGTCTTTCAACACATCTTTCTCATATCTCTGTCTCTCACACTATCTTCATTATCTATCTCTCTCCTCTTTTCCACCTGCTTCACATATACCAGGTTTTCCTGCACTTTATATGCGTAGCATTTCCTTGTTTATTTGTTAATTCGTGAAGCCAGTCAGTCGAAACCCTAATGTTTTAATTGCCTAATCATGTCTCTCTGAGGTGACGCATATTACTGTCAGCTTGGACCAGAATTATCAGGAAATAAATAGCAGGTCGATAACGTAAACAAAGATGGATGCCTGTAAACAGTAAGTGTACAGAAACGCAAGTTAACAATTTTTGAACTCGCCTGGGGACGCAATTATTTGTATTAGGGATACCAGTCTGGAAAATTATTCTTCATATTTAAACAGCCATACTTCAGCTATGTATAAAGTATCCGTTTATTCATACTTCAGCTATGTATAAAGTCTCCCTAAAAATAAACAAGCCACAGTAATAGAAGGCAGAATTTCTCAGCTCTTAATTTAGTGGGCCGCGATCAGAACTGCCTCATTGGCTCAGATTCCTTTTCACTTACTGGTTGTAGATCACGACACAAAAATGTTAATAACTCCCCTTAGAATTGGCGTACTGTCTTCATTGCAATACCGTTGGATTAATCTTCTCAAGATGTATCCAACTGTGATAGTTTCATAAGTCAAAACCCAACTTTTCACTGCTTTTAAAAATAAAAAAGGTAAAAGTTCGGGAGAAACACATAATTTCTGCATGTTTGGCTACACTCATGTTAGTCCAGATTTTAAACAGAGCAGTATGTTTTAAGTTTAGATCTCTGGATGCCGGTCGGCACTCACCAGTGTAACGTGTAATAATACGGCGAGGAGACCAGCAGATGTGGTACCATGTAGTGTACGTCTTGTCCAGCTGTAGAAGTTCTGAGTTTGTCAACAAACCCCCGGGACCACCGGAAACCGCTCTACGTCATCAGTTTAGTGGCTGGAGACGTGTAAAAGTCTAACCCCAGGAAGACACGGCACTCAGATTCAGTATACGTTTTTTTTTTCCATATCCCTTACAGGACGTTGCAGTTAACATTAGCATTTTTCAGCTGTTGTTGATGTGCTAGGCAAGATTACGCTAAGTAGATTGCCATTGCTTTCTGAGCGACCGACCAAATGGTACCTGAGAGTTTCCGCAGACAGGGATCACCCGCTGCATGCAGCAATGGATATGGTCAAGGGTCATAGACTAAGGCTGGTCTCTCTGACCGAGGGGTTACAACACTTTCTCCGTAATCCCGTTTATCACGCAGAGTTTCGTAGCAGGGCGAGAGCTGGGAGCGGTTCGACCCCCGCTGGTGACTTGCGGGAGAACTGAGCCGGCCGCTCAGAAATCAATGGCAAACTACTGAACGTAATCTTGCCAAGAAATCAACATACAGCTGAAAGATGCTGATGTTGACAGAGATGTCCTGTAAAGGATATGCAAAAATACAACATAGACTAAGACGAGGCAGGTCCTGGATGGCACAGGCAGAACTTTCTATAAGTCAGGTGTGTGATCTAGAGACCATCAATTGTGAAAGAGGGTGGATTGAAGTTCCGGAAGACACGACGGACTGGCACAATGTAATAATAACACTGGGTCGTGAGTGCAGAGAATGGGCAGTGGGCCGCACTGAGTTTGAAGTGCAACACACATCAAGGTGACATAGTCATCTACACCGAATGGTCAGTGGTGAGAAACAGACGTAGTGGCTGGGGCTTTATTGCAAAGGCTAATGGACGAGTCTTGAAAAAGGAGAGTCTGGCATTTGAGACTACGACCTCCTTCATGAGAATGGAGGCGGAGGCAGTAACAGCGGCATTCCAGTGGCTAGAGGAGACTACTGCAACACGCGTTGTATTCATTACGCTTCAGAGGTCACAGATTGTGAGAATTGTATGGATATTTTGCCCTGGCCATGCGGGGGTACGGGGTAATGGACAGGCTGATAGGCTAGCAGGGAATGCACCTCTTGGTGGTCGTTTGCTATGGACAAGGGGGAGGTGGTCGTGCGCTTGTGGGACCAGGTGGAGAAAGCGGAGGAACATATTGAGAACCCATATGTGGAAAGAGTGAGATTGCAGGGGATCGGCAGGGGTTCTGGAAGAATCTCAAAACTGAGAGGGAAGACCTGGAGAACTTTTAATCAGATAGCGATGGGAATGATTAGTAGTATGACTCGTCGCTGGCTGTTGAACGAGGGGACGGAGCACGTATGATAATGTCCTGAGTGCAGTACATACTGCAGAAGTCACACAACACAGAGTAAAATAACTAGATGCATCGTCCAAGCTGTATGTACCTGACGAGATACAGCGAAATATGTCAGGCAATAAATAGTACAATTTATGGTTTGTGTCCTCGTTATTCAAATTCACAACGGGAAAACATTGTTTTGATGTTATATAAGAGTATAAAAAACTCACTGGACGAAAGAAAAGGTTTACAAACACTTCAACTCAACAAGAACTCAATACTGAAGACGATTGGTTATCAAAACAAATACATTCGAGGAAAATCATATGTCTTGGGGCATTCAGAAAGACATTAGTTTCTGGAAAAGATCACTTGGGAGGGCGCTGTACGGGAGAAGCAGAGAAAATCACTTGGGAGGGAGATGTAATGGAGAAGATAACTTAGGAGGGAGATGTAAGGGAGAAGATCACTTGGGAGTGAGGTGTAAGGGAGAAGATCACTTGGGAGGGAGGTGTAAGGGAGAAGATCACTTGGGAGGGAGGTGTAAATGAGAAGATCACTTGGGAGGGAGATATAAGGGAGAAGATAACTTGGGAGGGTGTCGTGGAATGCCGCCTTAACATCCCAGAATATTTTTCTCGGTCTCCAAATTTGAGAGGCCAAATTGAGAAAGAATGAATTAATCACGCTACTCCAAGGCTATCTAGTCGTGAGGTAAGATTATTCACAAAAAGCCTCTAGCCATGACGTAAGCTTGCAGATGGCAAGTAAAATGGGATACTTGAGATGGACACAACTAGATAATTTAAATTAGTCTACACCTTGGAAAACTGCTGACCCAGACGGGCTATGACACCACACAGACACATTGGCACCTTCTCGTCCAGGTAGACCCTGGCTGAATCAACAATGAACTGGGCCATTGGTTGAATAAAGGCAATTAACGCCAGATGGAGATAATACCCATAGGGCGGTAAACAAGCCAAGTCAAATCAGATCGGCAGACTCAGTAGAGTGTGAAAACAGACCTTGTAAAACCGGTCAGCTGTGAAGTGTCAAGACTGGCCACACAAAGTAAATGTTGGCTATTGAAACAGAGGTAGGAAATCGCCCAGGTGTGAACAACATTGACACAGGGGAAGATAATAGCCCCAGGGCTAATAATGGTCAGACCCACAGGTGTGAAGGCTAGTGTGCATGCAGAAAGAATTTTTATGACTGGACAGGTTGCAGAGTTAATTGCAATTAACGTCAGCAGGAGATAAGAAGAATTTAGGAATGGAATTCCTGGGAGATAAGTGTCTACTGCTAGGCTAGGTATAAAAACCCCTGCTAGACTTTTTCACTTTAGATTAAGTCTGACTTCAGAACAGGTAGGCAGCCAGCTCAATGTTTGTAGTCATATGTATGATTCTTATGTTGCTAGATTTCAAAAGGGAGAATTATTTATTAGTAACTAGTCCCTTAGTAAGTCTCTTAGTCTCTTAGATGGATGGACCGATTTTCAGTCTATATCTGATCTAGGTTATTTCAAGAACTATCTTTGGCGTAGGTTACTTGAGTGTTCTTTCTAAGTTCTGTGTTCAATATCATTGTGCTTCATGTATTACTCTTCTGAGAAGTAAAAACTTGTGAAAGGCATATCATTGTCTAAGTATACTTTTAGGTGTCTTGGTAGATGCTTGTCATTTCTTTGTACACTATCCTAGTTGCCTTTTGGTGTGTACATTTGTTGTACAGAATATAGTCAACTGACTATTTATTTAATTCTTACAACAGCAGTAACTAATTGGTGATTAAACCGGGCAGATCAGCAAATATGGCGGGTCTGTGTGGTAACTTCAATTAGACTTGTTGTATATCTCATTTTGTAGCTATACAATATTAATACTCATTAATAATGCCTGATGCTATTATGTTGAGTATCATTAGATGTCCATCTTGAAGTAATATAATGTTTACGGATATGTTGGATGTATGTGTAATTTCATAAACTAACTAGTGCATTATGCTATGATGTTAAAGTATCATAATATGTCTAGTTTAATCAATATGTTTATGTGTATTTCATGTTTGGTATATTGATTTGTCATATGCAAGCCTATCAATATGAAGTGTTATATTATGGTGTGCGCATTGGCACACTAACCATCGATTGCATTTGTAGCAGAGGTGTAATGGTACAGACATTACCCACAAGTGTTATGGGGTATATGGTGCTAAACCTTTTTCATCATATGGTGGAGGGTAATTTATGGGAACCTGGCACAGCTACTGGTCACGGCTTGTAAGCCCGGATGACCCGGCATTATTATAATACCATATCCGATCCTGTGAGCTGCTAAACCAACTTTGGAAGTTGGCTGTACGACACAGAATTTCTGTATTAGCGACATGGACATGGGGCGGCAGAAATGTAATCATTACAGGCGTGTGAGATAATTGAAAAGCCCGTCCCAGACTAAAGACAGTAGGGAGAAGGAGGATGGTGAACGCAGTAGAGCTGGAAGATAAACTTGGCCAGACTGGTCATTGTATATGTTTGTGTTATGATATGTTTTAATTAGGATTGCGCTGGTGTAGAACTGATATATCACATTCTTGACTTCTTTCAAGCTCTTACAAGGAGCACCTATGTTGTAGATCTCAAGGACGAGTGAAGACTAGGAGTGTCAGGACTGACAGGATCGTCAGAATACCGGCAAGCTGTTTCTTTTGTTGAGTCTACTGGAGAGTGGGGATCTGGACCACAGTTCCAGATAGATGAAGTAACAAGTAAAGTTACGTAATGTTTCTCATCACAATATGTTATATGATTTCATCATCCTCATATTAAAAACCATCAGATGTCTATGATTAGTAAATAAATGTTGTAAAATTGTAACTCATAGTTCTCTCGTTATATTTTAATTCCAATTGTGCATACGTGTTGTTTTGTACATTGGTGGGGGTTCACTTAGACACCAAGGAAGGGAGCAGTCAGGGAGAAAAACCTGTACTGAGATAGTCGTCTATACTAATATATTTAGACTTAAACATCTATCTTAGCTAACCTTCTCTTTCCCATTCCTTGGCGAATATTCAGCACAGTTCATTTCATTTTGTAACGAGCCACTTGGAGCTGTTCGTTGGATATTCATGGGCTTAATCTGTAGTTCAGCCATATAGATTTTGTCCCTAGTCAGTTTCTGACTATTTAGGGTTGCTCGCCAGTGAATAATATTTTCATCTAGCCGGTGGGGCACCCCGACTTCTGACAGATTGGTGTCTCGTCTCGGGGATTTAATTTTAACCCAATCCTACGGATTGGGCTTCTCGTACGGTATTTGAATTCGGACTTCTCGCTTTCAATAGACTCCGGTACTAGACCCTAGACATACGATTTTAAAAGTTAACTCTTGCAATCTTCAGTCATCAAAATAAACTATCATCAGATGTAGCTAATTTTAGTTGAGGAAGTTACAGAGTATAGATATAACTTTTCAAAAGTGTATAACGGATAAGAACTTATGAGAACTACCCCATCTATCATTTAATGATAAGCATTTTAATTCTTATCATTTAGTGTATCATTCATCATTTAATGATAACTGATCACTTTAATCATATTTACATTGACGTGTTTAATGATTTAACTGCTTGACTGATTTACCATTTTATGCTTACTTATGCCATTTTCAATATGACATGTATGCAGTGCATTTTAATATTTATTTAGGTATTAATATTTAGGTATTTAATATTTATTTATTAGGATTGATTACTGTGTAGTATATCTCTCACACTTACTTCACTGTGGTCGCCAGAAACTACTTGAATATTACTTTCAGTTGTCTTTCACTGCTGAGGCTAAACTCTACACATTGGTTTAGGTTCTGCTGTCATTGTTTCACTCTTGTCTTTTTAGCTTAGCTCTGAGTTTGATAGATACATAGGAGCTTACCTAAATTTAGCATTAGCAAATATGGACTCACCTTCCCAGGATCTAGATTATCTGAAGACGCGAACAGATTACTTAGAGTCCACGAGAAGGTTAGGCATAATAGAGGGCTTAACAGGAGAACAATTAGAAATATACATCAGAGATGAGATGAAAGAGTGGGACATGGCGGAGGAACAGATGAATAAAACAATTGATGAGTTATTTGAAACAAAAGAGCGTAGCAAAACTGAAGAAGCAGAGATTAATATAAAGCATATGGAAGTAGTCAATGCAGAGAAGCTAACCTTTCTAGCGGAACATAAGGTAGGAGATATGGATGCTCACCCAACCAGAAAGGAAGGGACATCTTTGCCAACCACCGCGGAATCAGAGTTAGTGGACCGGGAACTACAGGTTCTCATTCGACCCAGTCCTAAATGGAAAAGAGGGAAGAAAAAACGTGCCAAGGGCATTTCAAGCAGTCACAAACGTGATAACTGTTTGCACCACGGAAATGGTGGTTTAACAGTAGAGGACCTTCAGGAAAACCACTTGACTGCTACGAGAAATGAATCTCGAGAGAAAGAGGAACTGAAGACAACCTTTAATGAGGTCGCAGGCAGAGACCTAGCCGATTCTCACATTCCCTTCTATTCACAGAATCACGAAGTGGAATTACATCTGACTGAAATAGGGAGGAAGGAAGAAACAGAATCCCAGGTGAATTTCACTGCTGCAACACGGGAAGAGTCACTAATTATCAGTTCAGATAATTTACCTAGTAACAGTTACCTAGAGGACAACTGTTTGCACCACGGAAATTGTGGTTTAACTGGTCCGCCAGTACAAGACTCCCAGGAATCTCATTTTACTTCAACGAGAGGTGAAACTCAAGAGGAAGATGACCTGAGGACATCTTTTAAGGAGGTCGGAGATCGAAAGGTAACCGACTTTATTATTCCCTTCAGCTCAGGAGAGGATGAAGTGGGATTAAATTTGACTGACAGAGGGATGAAGGAAGACCCGGAACCCCTTGTGATCTTTGAGGCTGCAGCTCAGGAAAAGACACTAGACATCAGTTCAAATGATTTACGTAATGTGATGGACTGTTTAGACACCAGCCCACCACAGGATTTACCTCAACTGGACTTAGCCCATGAAAGCACGACCAGAGAGGAACACCCAGACCAGGAAACATTTCCAGTTGTTATCTCGGAGCATATCAGTTCGGAGACTCGGGAAACACTGGGAATTGTTAGGAGCCAGAATATGGACTCTGATATTGTGCAGACAACATTGTCTGTAGTTGCTAAAGAAGAAAATTCTTTGCACAAGATGGAGGAAGAAACGCCTATCATCTCATTAGCTGAAGTTATCAGGGAATTCCAGCAACAGGGACCTGAAGTAACAGAAGTCAAGAGTGGTTTGGAATCAACACTCTTAGGACTCAATCTACCCTTCAGTCAGGTCGATTTGATAGGAGTAGATCAGCTATTTGTGGATACTTTATTCAAAAGTAACCCCACTTTATCGCCCTGGAGTAACTATGTTATTTCTCAAGGCAGGACAACTTGGCACACTAAATTTCCAATTTCTAGCACGGTTTGTACAAGAAACTCTAATGCAGAGAAACTCAGCCCATTTACTGAATATCAGGGGAAGAAACCGCGACACCGAGGAGGGACGATTGTTACGCCCGACTTTGAAGGAGGAAAGCGCCAGTTGAATTTATATCATGGGACCATGATGTGTAACATTATTCCTTTCAAAAGGAAGCTATTGATGGATCTGTTAAGGGTCTATAATGGATGGAGGAAAATCACGGAGACAAGCTTTGCTGTGGCCAGCTTATGCAAGACCTCACTACGGGTACATCCTCTACTGAAAGGAGTAAATCACGTGAGTGAATGGTGTAAAACAATTGCTGCCCAGAGGCGTATAAGAATCCCGTTGATTGTGATCTTTCCCAGAGGGGTAAAATTACAACCTTCTGACAATTACCGGATTTTATCAAGCTATTGCATGGAATCCCGGCCTAAAACCAGGTACAAAGATCTATCCAGTGTATCTTTGGGTTATGGAAATGGAACGTCTTTATGCAGATGCAGGACAACCCACTGCCACAAGGAATATTGGAAACCTTTAGGCATATACAGAACGGAGAGTGCTTAGGCATTATTCTTGGATGTACGGCGTGCTTTGACAAAAGATTTCTGGCAGAAACCTTTTTTTAAGGGGGAAGCTCTGTCGTGGAATGCCGCCTTAACATCCCAGAATATTTTTCTCTGTCTCCAAATTTGAGAGGCCAAATTGAGAAAGAATGAATTAATCACGCTACTCCAAGGCTATCTAGTCGTGAGGTAAGATTATTCACAAAAAGCCTCTAGCCATGACGTAAGCTTGCAGATGGCAAGTAAAATGGGACACTTGAGATGGACACAACTAGATAATTTAAATTAGTCTACACCTTGGAAAACTGCTGACCCAGACGGGCTATGACACCACACAGACACATTGGCACCTTCTCGTCCAGGTAGACCCTGGCTGAATCAACAATGAACTGGGCCATTGGTTGAATAAAGGCAATTAACGCCAGATGGAGATAATACCCATAGGGCGGTAAACAAGCCAAGTCAAATCAGATCGGCAGACTCAGTAGAGTGTGAAAACAGACCTTGTAAAACCGATCAGCTGTGAAGTGTCAAGACTGGCCACACAAAATAAATGTTGGCTATTGAAACAGAGGTAGGAAATCGCCCAGGTGTGAACAACATTGACACAGGGGAAGATAATAGCCCCAGGGCTAATAATGGTCAGACCCACAGGTGTGAAGGCTAGTGTGCATGCAGAAAGAATTTTTATGACTGGACAGGTTGCAGAGTTAATTGCAATTAACGTCAGGAGGAGATAATAAGAATTTAGGAATGGAATTCCTGGGAGATTAGTGTCTACTGCTAGGCTAGGTATAAAAACCCCTGCTAGACTTTTTCACTTTAGATTAAGTCTGACTTCAGAACAGGTAGGCAGCCAGCTCAATGTTTGTAGTCATATGTATGATTCTTATGTTGCTAGATTTCAAAAGGGAGAATTATTTCTTAGTAACTAGTCCCTTAGTAAGTCTCTTAGTCTCTTAGATGGATGGACCGATTTTCAGTCTATATCTGATCTAGGTTATTTCAAGAACTATCTTTGGCGTAGGTTACTTGAGTGTTCTTTCTAAGTTCTGTGTTCAATATCATTGTGCTTCATGTATTACTCTTCTGAGAAGTAAAAACTTGTGAAAGGCATATCATTGTCTAAGTATACTTTTAGGTGTCTTGGTAGATGCTTGTCATTTCTTTGTACACTATCCTAGTTGCCTTTTGGTGTGTACATTTGTTGTACAGAATATAGTCAACTGACTATTTATTTAATTCTTACAACAGCAGTAACTAATTGGTGATTAAACCGGGCAGATCAGCAAATATGGCGGGTCTGTGTGGTAACTTCAATTAGACTTGTTGTATATCTCATTTTGTAGCTATACAATATTAATACTCATTAATAATGCCTGATGCTATTATGTTGAGTATCATTAGATGTCCATCTTGAAGTAATATAATGTTTACGGATATGTTGGATGTATGTATGTGTAATTTCATAAACTAACTAGTGCATCATGCTATGATGTTAAAGTATCATAATATGTCTAGTTCAATCAATATGTTTATGTGTATTTCATGTTTGGTATATTGATTTGTCATATGCAAGCCTATCAATATGAAGTGTTATATTATGGTGTGCGCATTGGCACACTAACCATCGATTGCATTTGTAGCAGAGGTGTAATGGTACAGACATTACCCACAAGTGTTATGGGGTATATGGTGCTAAACCTTTTTCATCATATGGTGGAGGGTAATTTATGGGAACCTGGCACAGCTACTGGTCACGGCTTGTAAGCCCGGATGACCCGGCATTATTATAATACCATTACCGATCCTGTGAGCTGCTAAACCAACTTTGGAAGTTGGCTGTACGACACAGAATTTCTGTATTAGCGACATGGACATGGGGCGGCAGAAATGTAATCATTACAGGCGTGTGAGATAATTGAAAAGCCCGTCCCAGACTAAAGACAGTAGGGAGAAGGAGGATGGTGAACGCAGTAGAGCTGGAAGATAAACTTGGCCAGACTGGTCATTGTATATGTTTGTGTTATGATATGTTTTAATTAGGATTGCGCTGGTGTAGAACTGATATAACACATTCTTGACTTCTTTCAAGCTCTCACAAGGAGCACTTATGTTGTAGATCTCAAGGACGAGTAAAGACTAGGAGTGTCAGGACTGACAGGATCGTCAGAATACCGGCAAGCTGTTTCTTTTGTTGAGTCTACTGGAGAGTGGGGATCTGGACCACAGTTCCAGATAGATGAAGTAACAAGTAAAGTCACATAATGTTTCTCATCACAATATGTTATATGATTTCATCATCCTCATATTAAAAACCATCAGATGTCTATGATTAGTAAATAAATGTTGTAATATTGTAACTCATAGTTCTCTCGTTATATTTTAATTCCAATTGTGCATACGTGTTGTTGTGTACATTGGTGGGGGTTCACTTAGACACCAAGGAAGGGAGCAGTCAGGGAGAAAAACCTGTACTGAGATAGTCGTCTATACTAATATATTTAGACTTAAACATCTATCTTAGCTAACCTTCTCTTTCCCATTCCTTGGCGAATATTCAGCACAGTTCATTTCATTTTGTAACGAGCCACTTGGAGCTGTTCGTTGGATATTCATGGGCTTAATCTGTAGTTCAGCCATATAGATTTTGTCCCTAGTCAGTTTCTGACTATTTAGGGTTGCTCGCCAGTGAATAGTATTTTCATCTAGCCGGTGGGGCACCCCGACTTCTGACAGAGGGAGATGTAAGGGAGAAGCGGAGAAGATCACTTGGGAGGGAGGTGTAAGGGAGAAGATCATTTGGGAGGGAGGTGTAATGGAGAATATCACCTGGGAGGGAGGTGTAAGGGAGAAGATCACTTGGGAGGGAGATGTAAGGGAGAAGATAATTTGGGAGGGAGATGTAAGGGAGAAGCGGAGAAGATAACTTGGGAGGGAGGTGTAAGGGAGAAGACCACTTGGGAGGGAGTTGTAAGGGAGAAGATCACTTGGGAGGGAGGTGTAAGGGAGAAGATCACCTGGGAGGGAGATGTAAGGGAGAAGATAACTTGGGAGGGAGGTGTAAGGGAGAAGACCACTTCGGAGGGAGTTGTAAGGGAGAAGATCACTTGGGAGGCAGGTGTAAAGGAGAAGATCACTTGGGAGGGAGGTGTAAGGGAGAAGATCACTTGGGAGGGAGGTGTAAGGGAGAAGATCACTTGGGAGGGAGATGTAAGGGAGGAGATCACTTGGGAAGGAGATGTAAGGGAGAAGATCACTTGGGAGGGAGGTGTAAGGGAGAAGATCACTTGGGAGAGGTGTAAGGGAGAAGATCACTTGGGAGGGAGGTGTAAGGGAGAAGATCACTTGGGAGGGAGGTGTAAGGGAGAAGACCACTTGGGATGGAGATGTAAGGGAGAAGATCACTTGGGAGGGAGGTGTAAGGGAGAAGATCACTTGGGAGGGAGGTGTAAGGGAGAAGATCACTTGGGAGGGAGGTGTAAGGGAGAAGATCACTTGGTAGGGAGGTGTAAGGGAGAAGATCACTTGGGAGGGAGATGTAAGGCAGAAGATCACTTGGGAGGGAGGTGTAAGGGAGAAGATCACTTTGGAGGGAGGTGTAAGGGAGAAGATCACTTGGGAGGGAGATGTAAGGGAGAAGATCACTTGGGAAGAAGATGTAAGTGAGAAGATCACTTGGGAGGGAGGTGTAAGGGAGAAGATCACTTGGGAGGGAGATGTAAGGGAGAAGATCACTTGGGAGGGAGGTGTAAGGGAGAAGATCACTTGGGATGGAGGTGTAAGGGAGAAGATCACTTGGGAGGGATGTGTAAGGGGGAAGATCACTTGGGAGGGAGGTGTAAGGGAGAAGATCACTTGGGAAGGAGGTATAAGGGAGAAGAGGAGAAGATCACTTGGGAGGGAGGTGTAATGTAGAAGCGGAGAAGACCACTTGGGAGGGAGATGTAAGGGAGAAGATCACTTGGGAGGGAAGTGTACTGGAGAAGCGGAGAAAACCACTTGGGAGGGAAGTGTACTGGAGAAGCGGAGAAGACCACTTAGGAGGGAGATGTAAGGGAGAAGATCACTTTGGAGGGAGATGTAAGGGAGAGGTGGAGAAGATCACGTGGGAGGGAGGTGTAAGGAGAAGGGAGAAGAGGAAGACGGTAATGTAGATGGGTTTCAGATGTGATACATAATGTACACGTGACAGCAATAGAGGCGGGGTATCTGGTTTGGGATGGAGAGACATATTCAGGACGGAGTTGCGCATAGGACAAGACCACTCATCACCGTCGTGTGTTTGTTAGTGATTGATTTAGTCAGTCTTCCGAGTTCTGTGTGTGTTTTAGTCATTCTCTCGGTTTGTGTAATTGTTTTAGTCATTCTCCCGGTTGTTGTAATTGTTTTAGTCATTCTCCCGGTTGTTGTAATTGTTTTAGTCATTCTCTCGGTTTGTGTAATTGTTTTAGTCATTCTCCCGGTTTGTGTAAATGTTTTAGTCATTCTCCCGGTTTGCTTAATTGTTTTAGTGATTTTCTCGTTGTGTGTAATTGTTTAAGTCATTCTCCCTATTTATGTAATTGATTTAGTCATTATCCCGATTTCTGTCATTGATTTAATCATTTCCCAGTTTCTGTAATTGATTTAGTCATTCTCCCTATTTCTGTAATTGATTTAGTCATTCTCCCTATTTCTGTAATTGATTTAGTCATTCTCCCGATTTCTGTAATTGATGTAGTCATTCCCCCCGGTGTCTGTTGCATACACTAGTACTGGTATGACTTGTGCGTTATTATTCTCAGGTTTGTACTAAATGTAATGAAATGTGACTTCCACACAGTTCCCAGTACCTATGTAACTCTTCTTGCTGTCTGTATTCCCTTTCTACTTATACTACTCACAGGTTCTCTCAATAGATGCCCCCGGCGTAACCGGCGTCTTTTCTTCCCCTCTTGCTTACTGGTACTTGTCTAGTTCTCTCCATGAGCTCCACTTCTGCTGATTCTGTCATACCATTTTTTAAATTTTTTGTACACAATATGTCTAGTAGCACTGGACTGAATTTTACATGTGGTTTAGCTTTCCCTATTACGAGTGTCCCTCGCCATCAGGTGAACCCACTCAAACTTCAGAGGTACTTGTAATTTATATCCCCAGGTCAAGGACGAGAAGTCAACATATTAATCCAACTGACCGGTGTAAAGCTTGAACCCTCTACTTCGGCACCAGCACACCGACAGTTTAAGAACGATCACTCGGCACCATTCGGCCATGCTTACCTCCCATTGTAGTCCTGTGATATTGCACAGACAGAGTTAATTAATGTCTGTAGTTGATGTGAATTCATGTTAGTCGTGTTCATGTCTCTGATCCATACAGTTGTCACTGGCACAATTAATTAATGTCTGTAGTTGATGTGAATTCATGTTAGTCGTGCTCTAATCTCTGATCCATACAGTTGTCACTGACACAATTAATTAATGTCTGTAGTTGATGTGAATTCATGTTAGTCGTGTTCATGTCTCTGATCCATACAGTTGTCACTGGCACAATTAATTAATGTCTGTAGTTGATGTGAATTCATGTTAGTCGTGTTCATGTCTCTGATCCATACAGTTGTCACTGGCACAATTAATTAATGTCTGTAGTTGATGTGAATTCATGTTAGTCGTGCTCTAATCTCTGATCCATACAGTTGTCACTGACACAATTAATTAATGTCTGTAGTTGATGTGAATTCATGTTAGTCGTGTTCATGTCTCTGATCCATACAGTTGTCACTGGCACAATTAATTAATGTCTGTAGTTGATGTGAATTCATGTTAGTCGTGTTCATGTCTCTGATCCATACAGTTGTCACTGGCACAATTAATTAATGTCTGTAGTTGATGTGAATTCATGTTAGTCGTGCTCTAATCTCTGATCCATACAGTTGTCACTGACACAATTAATTAATGTCTGTAGTTGATGTGAATTCATGTTAGTCGTGTTCATGTCTCTGATCCATACAGTTGTCACTGGCACAATTAATTAATGTCTGTAGTTGATGTGAATTCATGTTAGTCGTGTTCATGTCTCTGATCCATACAGTTGTCACTGGCACAATTAATTAATGTCTGTAGTTGATGTGAATTCATGTTAGTCGTGCTCTAATCTCTGATCCATACAGTTGTCACTGGCACAATTAATTAATGTCTGTAGTTGATGTGAATTCATGTTAGTCGTGTTCATGTCTCTGATCCATACAGTTGTCACTGGCACAATTAATTAATGTCTGTAGTTGATGTGAATTCATGTTAGTCGTGCTCTAATCTCTGATCCATACAGTTGTCACTGACACAATTAATTAATGTCTGTAGTTGATGTGAATTCATGTTAGTCGTGTTCATGTCTCTGATCCATACAGTTGTCACTGGCACAATTAATTAATGTCTGTAGTTGATGTGAATTCATGTTAGTCGTGTTCATGTCTCTGATCCATACAGTTGTCACTGGCACAATTAATTAATGTCTGTAGTTGATGTGAATTCATGTTAGTCGTGCTCTAATCTCTGATCCATACAGTTGTCACTGGCACAATTAATTAATGTCTGTAGTTGATGTGAATTCATGTTAGTCGTGTTCATGTCTCTGATCCATACAGTTGTCACTGGCACAATTAATTAATGTCTGTAGTTGATGTGAATTCATGTTAGTCGTGCTCTAATCTCTGATCCATACAGTTGTCACTGACACAATTAATTAATGTCTGTAGTTGATGTGAATTCATGTTAGTCGTGTTCATGTCTCTGATCCATACAGTTGTCACTGGCACAATTAATTAATGTCTGTAGTTGATGTGAATTCATGTTAGTCGTGTTCATGTCTCTGATCCATACAGTTGTCACTGGCACAATTAATTAATGTCTGTAGTTGATGTGAATTCATGTTAGTCGTGTTCATGTCTCTGATCCATACAGTTGTCACTGGCACAATTAATTAATGTCTGTAGTTGATGTGAATTCATGTTAGTCGTGCTCTAATCTCTGATCCATACAGTTGTCACTGGCACAATTAATTAATGTCTGTAGTTGATGTGAATTCATGTTAGTCGTGTTCATGTCTCTGATCCATACAGTTGTCACTGGCACAATTAATTAATGTCTGTAGTTGATGTGAATTCATGTTAGTCGTGTTCATGTCTCTGATCCATACAGTTGTCACTGGCACAATTAATTAATGTCTGTAGTTGATGTGAATTCATGTTAGTCGTGCTCTAATCTCTGATCCATACAGTTGTCACTGACACAATTAATTAATGTCTGTAGTTGATGTGAATTCATGTTAGTCGTGTTCATGTCTCTGATCCATACAGTTGTCACTGGCACAATTAATTAATGTCTGTAGTTGATGTGAATTCATGTTAGTCGTGTTCATGTCTCTGATCCATACAGTTGTCACTGGCACAATTAATTAATGTCTGTAGTTGATGTGAATTCATGTTAGTCGTGTTCATGTCTCTGATCCATACAGTTGTCACTGGCACAATTAATTAATGTCTGTAGTTGATGTGAATTCATGTTAGTCGTGTTCATGTCTCTGATCCATACAGTTGTCACTGGCACAATTAATTAATGTCTGTAGTTGATGTGAATTCATGTTAGTCGTGCTCTAATCTCTGATCCATACAGTTGTCACTGGCACAATTAATTAATGTCTGTAGTTGATGTGAATTCATGTTAGTCGTGTTCATGTCTCTGATCCATACAGTTGTCACTGGCACAATTAATTAATGTCTGTAGTTGATGTGAATTCATGTTAGTCGTGTTCATGTCTCTGATCCATACAGTTGTCACTGGCACAATTAATTAATGTCTGTAGTTGATGTGAATTCATGTTAGTCGTGCTCTAATCTCTGATCCATACAGTTGTCACTGACACAATTAATTAATGTCTGTAGTTGATGTGAATTCATGTTAGTCGTGTTCATGTCTCTGATCCATACAGTTGTCACTGGCACAATTAATTAATGTCTGTAGTTGATGTGAATTCATGTTAGTCGTGTTCATGTCTCTGATCCATACAGTTGTCACTGGCACAATTAATTAATGTCTGTAGTTGATGTGAATTCATGTTAGTCGTGCTCTAATCTCTGATCCATACAGTTGTCACTGGCACAATTAATTAATGTCTGTAGTTGATGTGAATTCATGTTAGTCGTGTTCATGTCTCTGATCCATACAGTTGTCACTGGCACAATTAATTAATGTCTGTAGTTGATGTGAATTCATGTTAGTCGTGCTCTAATCTCTGATCCATACAGTTGTCACTGACACAATTAATTAATGTCTGTAGTTGATGTGAATTCATGTTAGTCGTGTTCATGTCTCTGATCCATACAGTTGTCACTGGCACAATTAATTAATGTCTGTAGTTGATGTGAATTCATGTTAGTCGTGTTCATGTCTCTGATCCATACAGTTGTCACTGGCACAATTAATTAATGTCTGTAGTTGATGTGAATTCATGTTAGTCGTGTTCATGTCTCTGATCCATACAGTTGTCACTGGCACAATTAATTAATGTCTGTAGTTGATGTGAATTCATGTTAGTCGTGCTCTAATCTCTGATCCATACAGTTGTCACTGGCACAATTAATTAATGTCTGTAGTTGATGTGAATTCATGTTAGTCGTGTTCATGTCTCTGATCCATACAGTTGTCACTGGCACAATTAATTAATGTCTGTAGTTGATGTGAATTCATGTTAGTCGTGCTCTAATCTCTGATCCATACAGTTGTCACTGGCACAATTAATTAATGTCTGTAGTTGATGTGAATTCATGTTAGTCGTGTTCATGTCTCTGATCCATACAGTTGTCACTGGCACAATTAATTAATGTCTGTAGTTGATGTGAATTCATGTTAGTCGTGCTCTAATCTCTGATCCATACAGTTGTCACTGACACAATTAATTAATGTCTGTAGTTGATGTGAATTCATGTTAGTCGTGTTCATGTCTCTGATCCATACAGTTGTCACTGGCACAATTAATTAATGTCTGTAGTTGATGTGAATTCATGTTAGTCGTGTTCATGTCTCTGATCCATACAGTTGTCACTGGCACAATTAATTAATGTCTGTAGTTGATGTGAATTCATGTTAGTCGTGCTCTAATCTCTGATCCATACAGTTGTCACTGGCACAATTAATTAATGTCTGTAGTTGATGTGAATTCATGTTAGTCGTGTTCATGTCTCTGATCCATACAGTTGTCACTGGCACAATTAATTAATGTCTGTAGTTGATGTGAATTCATGTTAGTCGTGCTCTAATCTCTGATCCATACAGTTGTCACTGACACAATTAATTAATGTCTGTAGTTGATGTGAATTCATGTTAGTCGTGTTCATGTCTCTGATCCATACAGTTGTCACTGGCACAATTAATTAATGTCTGTAGTTGATGTGAATTCATGTTAGTCGTGTTCATGTCTCTGATCCATACAGTTGTCACTGGCACAATTAATTAATGTCTGTAGTTGATGTGAATTCATGTTAGTCGTGCTCTAATCTCTGATCCATACAGTTGTCACTGACACAATTAATTAATGTCTGTAGTTGATGTGAATTCATGTTAGTCGTGTTCATGTCTCTGATCCATACAGTTGTCACTGGCACAATTAATTAATGTCTGTAGTTGATGTGAATTCATGTTAGTCGTGTTCATGTCTCTGATCCATACAGTTGTCACTGGCACAATTAATTAATGTCTGTAGTTGATGTGAATTCATGTTAGTCGTGCTCTAATCTCTGATCCATACAGTTGTCACTGGCACAATTAATTAATGTCTGTAGTTGATGTGAATTCATGTTAGTCGTGTTCATGTCTCTGATCCATACAGTTGTCACTGGCACAATTAATTAATGTCTGTAGTTGATGTGAATTCATGTTAGTCGTGCTCTAATCTCTGATCCATACAGTTGTCACTGACACAATTAATTAATGTCTGTAGTTGATGTGAATTCATGTTAGTCGTGTTCATGTCTCTGATCCATACAGTTGTCACTGGCACAATTAATTAATGTCTGTAGTTGATGTGAATTCATGTTAGTCGTGTTCATGTCTCTGATCCATACAGTTGTCACTGGCACAATTAATTAATGTCTGTAGTTGATGTGAATTCATGTTAGTCGTGCTCTAATCTCTGATCCATACAGTTGTCACTGGCACAATTAATTAATGTCTGTAGTTGATGTGAATTCATGTTAGTCGTGTTCATGTCTCTGATCCATACAGTTGTCACTGGCACAATTAATTAATGTCTGTAGTTGATGTGAATTCATGTTAGTCGTGCTCTAATCTCTGATCCATACAGTTGTCACTGACACAATTAATTAATGTCTGTAGTTGATGTGAATTCATGTTAGTCGTGTTCATGTCTCTGATCCATACAGTTGTCACTGGCACAATTAATTAATGTCTGTAGTTGATGTGAATTCATGTTAGTCGTGTTCATGTCTCTGATCCATACAGTTGTCACTGGCACAATTAATTAATGTCTGTAGTTGATGTGAATTCATGTTAGTCGTGCTCTAATCTCTGATCCATACAGTTGTCACTGACACAATTAATTAATGTCTGTAGTTGATGTGAATTCATGTTAGTCGTGTTCATGTCTCTGATCCATACAGTTGTCACTGGCACAATTAATTAATGTCTGTAGTTGATGTGAATTCATGTTAGTCGTGTTCATGTCTCTGATCCATACAGTTGTCACTGGCACAATTAATTAATGTCTGTAGTTGATGTGAATTCATGTTAGTCGTGTTCATGTCTCTGATCCATACAGTTGTCACTGGCACAATTAATTAATGTCTGTAGTTGATGTGAATTCATGTTAGTCGTGCTCTAATCTCTGATCCATACAGTTGTCACTGGCACAATTAATTAATGTCTGTAGTTGATGTGAATTCATGTTAGTCGTGTTCATGTCTCTGATCCATACAGTTGTCACTGGCACAATTAATTAATGTCTGTAGTTGATGTGAATTCATGTTAGTCGTGTTCATGTCTCTGATCCATACAGTTGTCACTGGCACAATTAATTAATGTCTGTAGTTGATGTGAATTCATGTTAGTCGTGCTCTAATCTCTGATCCATACAGTTGTCACTGACACAATTAATTAATGTCTGTAGTTGATGTGAATTCATGTTAGTCGTGCTCTAATCTCTGATCCATACAGTTGTCACTGACACAATTAATTAATGTCTGTAGTTGATGTGAATTCATGTTAGTCGTGTTCATGTCTCTGATCCATACAGTTGTCACTGGCACAATTAATTAATGTCTGTAGTTGATGTGAATTCATGTTAGTCGTGTTCATGTCTCTGATCCATACAGTTGTCACTGGCACAATTAATTAATGTCTGTAGTTGATGTGAATTCATGTTAGTCGTGTTCATGTCTCTGATCCATACAGTTGTCACTGGCACAATTAATTAATGTCTGTAGTTGATGTGAATTCATGTTAGTCGTGTTCATGTCTCTGATCCATACAGTTGTCACTGACACAATTAATTAATGTCTGTAGTTGATGTGAATTCATGTTAGTCGTGTTCATGTCTCTGATCCATACAGTTGTCACTGACACAATTAATTAATGTCTGTAGTTGATGTGAATTCATGTTAGTCGTGCTCTAATCTCTGATCCATACAGTTGTCACTGGCACAATTAATTAATGTCTGTAGTTGATGTGAATTCATGTTAGTCGTGTTCATGTCTCTGATCCATACAGTTGTCACTGGCACAATTAATTAATGTCTGTAGTTGATGTGAATTCATGTTAGTCGTGTTCATGTCTCTGATCCATACAGTTGTCACTGGCACAATTAATTAATGTCTGTAGTTGATGTGAATTCATGTTAGTCGTGCTCATGTCTCTGATCCATACAGTTGTCCATTCCGTTGATTATATTTCCCGGGTATTGTTCGTGTGGTTCTGTACAAGTACTTGAGGTTTCCTTGTTCGCTGCAGCTACTTCTTCCTCTCCTGCCAGACCTATTGTCTCGTATCCGCCTTTATACGCTCTCAGCTCTCAACATTTGTTCACGGACTCTGATTTTAATAGTTCTAGTTTTGCTATCATTTTGTTGTTGTTGTTGTTGTTGTTGTTGCTGATGCTGCTGCTGCTGTTGTTGTTGTTGTTGCTGCTGCTGCTGCTGATGCTGCTGCTGTTGTTGTTGTTGTTGTTGTTGTTTTGTTATGCATTCACACACTTTGAACTCAAGCGTAGTCTATACTTGTGCCACTACTTCTAATGCACTGGACGGGTTGTTGCATGTAGATTAGCTGTTCCTTTTACCAGTGTCCCTTACCATCAGGTGAATTCACTCCAACTTTGGAGGTACTTGTACTTTACGTCCTATATTATATGGTAAATTATCTCAAACGACAACTAGCCAAAAAACATTCCCATATGTATGGCACGTTACACTTTCCTTAGGTATTTATAATGCCATGTTAAACATTGCCTCAGTGAGTCATTTGTTATTGATTATTTTTTATGCGTTTTAATGCTTATTGTTCTTTTGTTGTCAAAAATTTGCTTCAAAAGTGATGTTGAATGAAAGAATGTATGAGAGGAAATAGAGAAGAAGGGCAGAATGTCAGACGGACCTGCTAGCCCAATGCTTAACTCTTTGAAAATAAAGATTTTCGTTCGTTCGTTCGTCCGAAGTCAAGGACGAGAAGTCAATATTTTAGTCCTGCGGACCGACGTAGGGATTTAACTCGCAACACTGTATAAATCTGTCGTTTTCAGTGTTACCATGTGATATTTGTGAGGGTTTTCTGGCGTCACCCACGCCTGGTGTCTTCATTCCCTGTTTCCGGGGATTACTATTCACGACTGGTACCAGCAGCTTGTGTCTGCTGCAGGCAAGTCCCATACACCTTGTCCTGAGACCTTCCCTACCAGGGGTAGCCAGAAAAATGTGAGCAAATATAGGTCGTACAAACCGTCATACTGTACATTAATAAATAAATCAGGTGCCGTCTCTTCATTGAAGATTTTCTGCAGCAGATTTCTAAACACCCCTTTCTGGCCCTGGTTGTCGCTCTGACAGACTTCTGTCTGCCTATCTCTGGATGTTATCTTCTTACTTGCATCTCTGCCTGCTACTTTCATTTTTCAAAAGGATGACATGTCTTTCAATGTAGCCAAAAAGATATCATATCTTTTCAATGTGGCCAAAAATATCCGATTTTGTCATGTTAACAAGTGTCTCATATCAGGTGTCTTTTCAATCCCAAGTTCTATAGGATTGTTGTTTCCATAACCCTTCACAATAAGATCTGGAGTACGACAAGGTTGTGTACTATCCCCTCTCTTGTTCATAACTTATATAGACAACATGTGTAAAGAAACCAGCCAAACAGAGACTGCAAGAATACCGCATGACGTGAACACAGAAGAAGAACCATCTACAAATATAACCATTAAAGAACTCCTGTTTGCGGACGACCAGGCACTAATAGCAAAATCAGAAGCTGAATTACAAGACCATATGAATAGTCTAAACGAAATATGTAGGGAACATAACATGAAAATTAGCACAAACAAAACAGAGGTAATGACTATAACTAAAGAAGAACAAACAACAACAATTCACCTAAACGAACATCCCTTGAAACAAGTGAAGAGTTTCAAGTACCTAGGACCTCCGAAATTGGAGAGTGTCTGCCTGCACGGCGAGGAACCACCAGTCTGCACACCAATAAGCCAGACATGGGACAACGGATACTCACGCAAACCTCAGGTCCTGAATGACATCACACTTATGTTGAACAACAGGATGTCTTCATCCGACATAACAGGACTTCACGTTAGAGATCACAGCCAGCGAACACAAGCAAGCAAGCAAGTACCTAGGAAGTATAATATCATCAAATGGCAGATCAGAAAAAGAGATCGAAAATAGAAGCAATAAGGCAAACCAACTCATTGGACAAATGGCACCAATACTAAAGAACAAACATGTATCAATAACTACTAAGAAAGTTCTTTACAACACAATCTTCCTACCAACTCTATGCTACCAACGCCAAACCTGGACAATGACAGAAAAAGAGAAAAGAAAAATCACAACAACAGAAATGAGATTCCTGAGAAGAATACTCAACGTATCAAGAAGAGATCAGATCAGAAATGAAGAAATCAGGACTAAAGTGGGGGTTATAGAAGCACTAGATTTTATTAGAAAGCAGCAAGTCAAATGGTTTGGCCATGCAAGTAGGTTACCATTCAACAACTTACCACAACAAGCAATGATGTACAGACCAGATGGAAACAGAGGAAGAGGCCGACCACGTAGACGTTAGACAGAGGGAATAGCAGAGTCCACGGGAATATCGATATATGAAGCCCATAACCGGGCACTCTCACGATGTTTATACTTCACCTCGACACCGCAAGGTACAAGAGGAACATGATGAGATGAGATGTTGTTTCCATGAAATGCCATATGTCTTCGGTGTTTCCACATTTCTGCAGTATGTTATATTGTTTGAATTGTCTTTTTCTTTTAACTGAAGTGATCATATACTATCATCATCATCATGTGCCGATAAGAGTGGGCATTCATGGCTCGCCATCTCAACAGATCACCAGTCAGGGATCAGCTCTGTGTACCTGTCTCGATGATTCCACGTGCCAAGCCATCCAGGTATTTACTCCCGTGCCATTTCTCTCAACAATTTTGGCAGTCGTTAATCAGTTTTCAATTTTAGTTCTCCTCGTAATGTGCCGAAACAATCTTGACTGTCTCATTTCTCTAATCAAGTTGCGGTTTCCATTTGTTTGTTGTATTACTTTCTCATTGGTTTTATTTTCCTGTTCAATTACCATACAGTTGCAAGATATCACACACACAGACCGCGCGCGCACGCACACACACACATTCACACACACACACATACACACACATACACTCACATCCACACGTGCATCAGGTGTTATGCTGACGTTGCAACCTCCATTCCCCACAACCTGTGCCTGGTGGAGCAACCAACGCCCACGTCAAGCGACCTTGTTCTTTCCACCAAGAAGTCTTGATTGGCAAGCGATCATGTTTTCAGCAACGCTTTTTCACGCCCCGGCTGTCGTCTGGGGGAATTTAACAGCCGAGTTACCTTGTTTCGCTGTAAAGTTGGGGATTAATTCATCAAAACCGTACTACTGTTTCCAACATCGTGTCCGCTTGCCTTCCCGCCTGCATCTCATTACATATTCAACCATGTCACACAAGTATGCCAAATGTCGACTGCGACACTGTCACGGGGCTTTCGCCGGCACTTTGTTTCACGACATGACAGGGCGTATCAGTGGGTCCCCTCTCTGCACTAGGTAGTACCGCCCCGCGGGCCAGTTATGAACACCTGGGCGCGGAGGACATCCGTTAGATTGTATCACAGATCTGCCTTGCAAGTGTTAATGGGACAGGAACGGACAGAACGAGGAAGAACGCCGTGAATAAATTATCAGAAACACATCCCCGAGTCAGTAAATCTGTTGAGTACTGCTTGGTGATCAAGTTGAGTTTAACTCTTTGTACAAGTGAGTCTTTACATTTGCTCCGTACCGTATGGTGACAATGTGAGTTTAACCCTTTGTGTAGCTCGAGTTTGCTCATCTATTGAGTTGATGTTAATTGTATTATTTACAATGTTATAATCTACATGGCTGGCTCTTTGTAAAGAGGCAAATGAAGTGCCTAGAAGTTCATTGCGAAGGTTAATGGATGATGATTAGTGCAGAAGAGCCTAGTCTGAGAATGGAGGTGGAGGCGGTCTCTGCGCTCTTCCATTTTCTGGAGAACAAACGGCACATACATGTCATTGTAACGGACTCACAGAGCATGCCGGGAAGAGTGAAGACAGGCATGTTTCGTGTAGATTGGCATTCTTTCAAGAAAAAGTCAAAGATATTGAAAATACGTTGGATCTTGTACCCAAGTAACTCTGGTGCTTTCACTGAAACCACAAGTAGCCTGACCATGGAAGTCATGGCAGTAAGTAAAGCAATAACATGGCTCGAGACACAGACATTCACTAGGGCTTGTTTCCTTAGCGACTCAATGAACATGATCAAGAGGATAGAGGAGGGGTCGATCCGAAGAGAATGGCTGCTGCCTTTGGAGCGGCCTCGACTGGCAAAGATTAGTTTAATCTTCGTGCCGGGGCATGCGGGAGTACAGGGAAATGAGCGGGCTGACAAGCTCGCAGGTGAGGCTACTGTGGAGGGCGGACGCGCCATGGACCAGGCCAACATTCTGAATGCTCTACGAGAAGTAAGACTTTTGCGAGAACCAAGTGATGACTGTGAATCTACAACAATGGCCAGACTGCGAGAGCAGCAAATTAAAAGAGGGGTGGCCAAACAAGAACACTACGCAGGAAGCCAAAGAAGATTTATAAACCAACACAGAACTGGCGTAGTTAGCCGCTACACGTTGCGGGATTTGCTGAGGAGGGGATCCGAGCACTTATGGACTGAATGGTTCGATGTGCAATGAGGATGATCTGTCGACTAACTAACTAACTAACTAACCCAAGATATGCTGGTGTGGGGGGGGGGGGGGGGGGTAAATCAGCAGGGGTCTAGATTGGTTGGGTCCGTACCGCTGAGTGGAGTATTGGTGCTCGACAGGGCAGACAGACATGGTCAGGGCACTTTATGATCATGTGAATTGTGTGGAAGAAGAGATACATCACCGTGGCATTGAGGAATTGATGTGACAGGGAGTGACTAGAGGATCTGGCCGACACTCAGATAAAAGACCAGACCGACAATTAATCAAAGTGTAACTGGTAGGATGTCCAAGGTTAAAGATCCAACGGATGCTCCCTGTCTGTGACTCTGTAATTGGAGCGTGCCACGCTGCACGAAACATGCCAATCTTCACCTTCCCAGAAAGCTCCGTGAGTCCGTTACAATCACGATCTGTGTGAGCTGTTTGTTCTCCAGCAAATGTAGAGACCACCTGCACTCTATTCTCAGACTAGGCTCTCCTGCACTAAACACCGTCCACTAACCTTCGCAATGAACCCCCAAGAATTTTTGTTGTTTTCTCATAACACAGAACCAGCCGTATAGATGATAACAACGCACATAACACAGAACCAGCCGTATAGATGATAACATCGCACATAACACAGAACCAGCCGTATAGATGATAACATCGCACATAACACAGAACCAGCCGTATAGATGATAACATCGCACATAACACAGAACCAGCCGTATAGATGATAACATCGCACATAACACAGAACCAGCCGTATAGATGATAACATCGCACATAACACAGAACCAGCCGTATAGATGATAACATCGCACATAACACAGAACCAGCCGTATAGATGATAACATCGCACATAACACAGAACCAGCCGTATAGATGATAACATCGCACATAACACAGAACCAGCTGTATAGATGATAACATCGCACATAACACAGAACCAGCTGTATAGATGATAACATCGCACATAACACAGAACCAGCCGTATAGATAACATCGCACATAACACAGAACCAGCTGTATAGATAACATCGCACATAACACAGAACCAGCCGTATAGATGATAACATCGCACATAACACAGAACCAGCCGTATAGATGATAACATCGCACATAACACAGAACCAGCCGTATAGATGATAACATCGCACATAACACAGAACCAGCCGTATAGATGATAACATCGCACATAACACAGAACCAGCTGTATAGATGATAACATCGCACATAACACAGAACCAGCTGTATAGATGATAACATCGCACATAACACAGAACCAGCCGTATAGATAACATCGCACATAACACAGAACCAGCCGTATAGATGATAACATCGCACATAACACAGAACCAGCCGTATAGATAACATCGCACATAACACAGAACCAGCCGTATAGATGATAACATCGCACATAACACAGAACCAGCTGTATAGATAACATCGCACATAACACAGAACCAGCCGTATAGATGATAACATCGCACATAACACAGAACCAGCTGTATAGATGATAACATCGCACATAACACAGAACCAGCCGTATAGATGATAACATCGCACATAACACAGAACCAGCTGTATAGATAACATCGCACATAACACAGAACCAGCTGTATAGATGATAACATCGCACATAACACAGAACCAGCTGTATAGATAACATCGCACATAACACAGAACCAGCCGTATAGATGATAACATCGCACATAACACAGAACCAGCTGTATAGATGATAACATCGCACATAACACAGAACCAGCTGTATAGATAACATCGCACATAACACAGAACTAGCTGTATAGATGATAACATCGCACATAACACAGAACCAGCCGTATAGATGATAACATCGCACATAACACAGAACCAGCTGTATAGATAACATCGCACATAACACAGAACCAGCTGTATAGATGATAACATCGCACATAACACAGAACCAGCCGTATAGATGATAACATCGCACATAACACAGAACCAGCTGTATAGATAACATCGCACATAACACAGAACCAGCTGTATAGATGATAACATCGCACATAACACAGAACCAGCCGTATAGATGATAACATCGCACATAACACAGAACCAGCTGTATAGATGATAACATCGCACATAACACAGAACCAGCTGTATAGATGATAACATCGCACATAACACAGAACCAGCTGTATAGATGATAACATCGCACATAACACAGAACCAGCTGTATAGATGATAACATCGCACATAACACAGAACCAGCTGTATAGATAACATCGCACATAACACAGAACCAGCCGTATAGATGATAACATCGCACATAACACAGAACCAGCTGTATAGATGATAACATCGCACATAACACAGAACCAGCCGTATAGATGATAACATCGCACATAACACAGAACCAGCTGTATAGATAACATCGCACATAACACAGAACCAGCTGTATAGATGATAACATCGCACATAACACAGAACCAGCTGTATAGATAACATCGCACATAACACAGAACCAGCCGTATAGATGATAACATCGCACATAACACAGAACCAGCTGTATAGATGATAACATCGCACATAACACAGAACCAGCCGTATAGATGATAACATCGCACATAACACAGAACCAGCTGTATAGATAACATCGCACATAACACAGAACCAGCTGTATAGATGATAACATCGCACATAACACAGAACCAGCTGTATAGATAACATCGCACATAACACAGAACCAGCCGTATAGATGATAACATCGCACATAACACAGAACCAGCTGTATAGATGATAACATCGCACATAACACAGAACCAGCTGTATAGATAACATCGCACATAACACAGAACCAGCTGTATAGATGATAACATCGCACATAACACAGAACCAGCCGTATAGATGATAACATCGCACATAACACAGAACCAGCTGTATAGATAACATCGCACATAACACAGAACCAGCTGTATAGATGATAACATCGCACATAACACAGAACCAGCCGTATAGATGATAACATCGCACATAACACAGAACCAGCTGTATAGATGATAACATCGCACATAACACAGAACCAGCCGTATAGATGATAACATCGCACATAACACAGAACCAGCTGTATAGATAACATCGCACATAACACAGACCCAGCCGTATAGATGATAACATCGCACATAACACAGAACCAGCCGTATAGATGATAACATCGCACATAACACAGAACCAGCTGTATAGATAACATCGCACATAACACAGAACCAGCCGTATAGATGATAACATCGCACATAACACAGAACCAGCCGTATAGATGATAACATCGCACATAACACAGAACCAGCTGTATAGATAACATCGCACATAACACAGAACCAGCCGTATAGATGATAACATCGCACATAACACAGAACCAGCCGTATAGATGATAACATCGCACATAACACAGAACCAGCCGTATAGATGATAACATCGCACATAACACAGAATCAGCCGTATAGATAACATCGCACATAACACAGAACCAGCCGTATAGATGATAACATCGCACATAACACAGAACCAGCCATATAGATGATAACATCGCACATAACGCAGTTAACATCAACTCAATATATGTACAGACTCGAGTACACAAATGGTTAAACTCCCATTGTTACCCTGCGGTACAGGGCCGATATAGAGATCGCTCGTACTGGGACTCTTTGTTGGTTGTTGAAAATGGATAAAAGCACATATAAGAATGACCCGAGTACTATGATATCAGTTCTTGACTCAGCTCTTTGTGTACACTCGAGTTTGTACACCTGTTGAGTATGTGATCAAGCTGAGTGTAACTATTTGTGTAGGCACGAGTTTGTACATGTCTCTGACCGCAGAGCTCCGCTTGCCGCACCTAGGTATGCTTCCAGTACATGGGTGTGCTTCCGGTACATGGGTGTACTTCCAGTACATGGGTGTGCTTCCAGTACATGGGTGTGCTTCCAGTACATGGGTGTACTTCCGGTACATGGGTTTGCTTCCAGTACATGGGTATGCTTCCAGTACATGGGTGTACTTCCGGTACATGGGTGTGCTTCCAGTACATGGGTGTACTTCCGGTACATGGGTTTGCTTCCGGTACCGCGCGGAGGGGAGGATGGATGACAGCTTCAATATCAGACACATTTAGTTATATATATTTACTTTTAGTGCCTTGCGTTGATTTAAATAGTATAAGACGTCGGCCGTTCAAAAAGCCATGGCATTCTACTGAACTAAAACTACCTAGTGAATCACCGTGTCAAAATGCTGGGGTTGATTGCAACGTCCTGTCAAAGACATAAACTAACTGTTTAACTCTCCACAGATGACGTACCGGCGCTGTGGCTCAGGGGCATTGCACGCTCACAATTCTCCGGTATAAAGAGTCCAGGGTTCGACCTCTGCCGCCGACCATTTGGAAGCAGACCGACTTGCGCTAATTTAGATGGTATGAGGCGTGGGAAAGCAGAAAGCAATGACAAACTACTGAAAGTATAAGTTGTCGAGTACATCACAAAGAGCACAAACAATGTTACGTTAGGTCAAGGACATGCAGCTGTTTGACCCGCTCTGGGGTAGGTGCTAGTGTGTTTGTCTACAGCCTTGTAGTCTTGGGTTCCAATCCATAATAAGATAAACCGAGGATCCACCCAGCATTACAAACTGAACAGTGAATACCATCCCAGGATCCCTGTGTGGTACTGCTCAAATGGTCCGTCCGGTGCAGTCCCCCCCCCCCCCCCGCGTTTCCATCCTGTTTCAGGATATTGCGGTCAACACCAGCTGTGTGTTGATTCCTAGGCTAGATTACACTCATAAGCACGCCACGACTTTCTGAGCGACCGGCTCCATACTCTCGTAAGTCACTGGCACGACTCGAACCGCTTCCAATTCTCGTGCGCTTACGTCAACCACGAGAGTATTCGGGGTTACGGAGAAAGCTGCTAAATCCTCGACCAGGGAGACCGGCCCGGTGCAGTTTGGTCAAGGAATAATACGGCGACAGCCTGGAGACAGTCTATGTCCCATCTGAAGTTGTTGTCTTGCCTGCGTGCCTGGTTTGCCATTCCTGTTTGTTTTCCCTGTCCAAGACTGATTAGGCGCTTGCCTGTTGACGTGCTATCTTGTTTTCGCAGTCTGCAAACAACTGTTATCTATCTTCTGTCGGCCGCACAGTTACCTGGTCGCAGTCAGGTGAATATCTGGTAATATAAACACATACAACCACGTAGATACTACATCTTCATCGGTCTGACAAAACACATAACGTCAGAACGTCAGCTAACAGCTGATACAGATGATGATGATGATGATGATGATGATGATGATGATGAATCATTTAAAACATCCAAATATCAACACGCAGACAAAAAGAAAGCCGATAGACGCTTATTCGCCCCAACGCCAGACATGGACAGTCCTAAAACATTCAGGCGTAAAATCACATCATGTGAGATGAGGTGCAAAAGAAACGTAGCTGAAAAAAACAAAAACAGGAAGAGATAAGAGAGATACATGAGAAACTAAGTTGAAGTATAGGTATAACATCTCTTACTGACTATACAGAACACCAAGAATTACATGGTTCGGATATTTCGTTAGAATGGAAGAGAACAAACCAGCGACTAGGGCGTTCTGCATGAGAACATCGGGATACAGGGTGAGAGGACGACACACGAGAAAAGTTGGCTGGATGGAGTAAAAGAGACATTGAAGAAATCAAATATGACATTAGCACACATAAGAACACCAGCAAAACACAGAAACTGGCATCTACCTCCTCTCTGCGACGCGTCACGACAAAAGCAGTAGAACAAAAGAAGAAAGAAGAATATTAAAAAATACTCGTACATCTATGCGTATACAATAAAATATACACACATAGCATTTAGGGATGAAAGCAAAAATAGATCAAATGGAAAAAGAGAAAAGTTGTAGAAAAATGATAATGCTGATATGTAAAGAATGACTAAAAGAAAACAAGACACGTACTTAGCGATTGGTGAAGATCGTTATCATTGCACTACGATAGATCTACAGGTACCTCGGTCTCCCACTGAACACCCCCGCCAGCCTACATGGACTGAACATCCCCGCCAGCCTACATGGACTGAACATCCTGTCGTAAGTAATCCTTTATTACTTTAGTGCCGTCCCTGGAGTGAGGGGAATCAACACCCACAATTTTTTTTAACCCAATATTATTGTCCTAGAGAAACCACCAGAATCCGTCCACAAAACTCCCTCAGTGTGTAGACACCTCTTTCTTACTCTCACTCACCCTTGGATCATGCCCCCTCTCATTCTTCCCCAACACAACATACTCAACAACTAAATACAACAAATAATTTATTAAAGCAAAGAGTATGTGTGTGAGAAATGTGTGTGTGTAATGTGTAGAATGTGTGTCGAATATTCTAATGTGTATGTAGAATCAGACCAGTGAATCAGGAGCAAAGTCTCTTACATCACTGTGCTGAGCACACAACAGCACCATGTATTCCGGACAGTGAACCTCACCCAGAAGATGTTTCTCCGTCCACGTGACGACTTTCTCCGATAACGCTCGAACAAACATGATGCTGGTCATCAGTTAGACACTGTTCGATCTTGGTCTTCACTCTAACAAACACGGTGAAGTTACTCTGTTTAATAATGTTTGTTGAACAGAGAATCTTTCAATTAAATGAAATGTCACTTGGGAAAATCTACTGTTCACAAGTCTCTGATTATAAGATTTTCCCCCTCTTTAACAAACAACCTATTAATGTTTCTAGGTAGATGTGTGTGTGTGTATATATATATATATATATATATATATATATATATATATATATATATATATATATATATATATATCCTTGGTATATGAGTTATGAATCTTCGGTGATGAAGCTTATCACTCAGTAAACACAACACTTATGTTCATCAAGTCCGGCTCAGCAGAAGCCAGGTTTCTGCAGACCAACTAGGTTCTGAGTCCCGTGTAAAAGCCTCTCAGTAACCTCTGTCTTCATTCCGTGAGCCATCATTGTATAACACTTTGAAACTGTTTCTTCGTAATAAATCATCGCACACTCAAGTGGAACCTGTTGAGTAGAGAACATCATGGTGAGAGCAACTCAATCCTGACCGTAATTAGGCGAGTGTAGGCCAATAGCAGCACTCAGATCTATAACAGAGATCCGATCTCTGTTATACGGCCAAATAGCTCATCACATTGGTCTGATACATGGCAACACCAGGAAAGAATAAAGGAACGCGTAGAAACCCAGCAGATGCCCTACTGGAAGATCCTACCATTTCACATTCCCTTCCTCCCTCCCAACCATCCCCAATCTCTCTAATTATTATCCCACTACATTGTCCTCAACTCCCTGAGTAAAATGATATATCACACAAGCTAGTTAAAGCCATACAATAGGACACTATTGCCGACGCTCCTATAATACTTTCTAGCACCGCACTTATAGAACATTCTATCACCGCACCTATAATACATTCTATCACCGCACAGTACTGTACTCTATTCCTAATCATACTCTAAGTTAGATATGATTAATAGAATACCATATGCCTATTCCGGTTGATGATTGAGACTATGCAATCACAGACTGGATCTATGTCCGCCGATACATTATCAACACTTTGACACTATAGTTTCTTTCAATTAACACAACTCGGAATACTGCGCCGATCTTTAACACTTTAGAATTTTTGGTCGACTCCTCCAACTTGTTTACCTCAACTGGTTTTATATCGGGGCTTGAGTGACGTCACCAAATTGTCTAGACGCAGAGGCGTCGAGAAGTTGCTTTTCTCTTTATTTTTCCCAACTCAATGTGGACATCTGGCTGGTGTCCCCTTTCATCTGGGAAATTGTCTCCTGTCTGTGATCTAGAGAACCTTCTCCGCATCACAAGACTCCATCAGACGTCTGGCCAGACATTCCGTCTATCACTTCAAAGGCTGACTCCCGCCTTGTAGACGGATGGCGCCATTGTACGTTTCTCGAACAACCCACATCATACAGAAATGCCGACCGTGTGCAGACAGTTTTCGCGACGTATTTTGTTCCTCAGTCCCCTGCTCATCGAAGTGTTGCCTGTTTTTGCAGACGAATGTCGGGTCTTGTTTTTTCATCGATCGAAACTATCAAGTTTTTCCGCGACACATCCCCGCCAGCCTACATGGACTGAACATCCCCGCCAGCCTACATGGACTGAACATTCCCGCCAGCCTACAAGGGCATATGGCACAATTTCTTTGCTAGTTAATCACAAGTCTTGTGCGCATGACACACTTAGAAATATCATGAAAATATACCCCATGTGAAATAAAGGAATATAATCAAGGGATATTGAACGGTTAGAATATTACATAGTAAATTATACAGAACTAGCTGACCCGGCCCGGCTTCGCCCATACCTTTAATTCATATAAGTAGTCATATAAGTTCCCGTTACCGACTATCTGTCTGTCTGTCTGTCTGTCTGTCTGTCTGACCCGGCCCGGCATCGCCCAGCTCCTGGTGTGGAGCATCTCATTTAATTCATATAAGTAGTCATATAAGCTCCCGTTCCCGTTCCCGACTATCTGTCTGTCTATCTGTCTGTCTGTCTGTCTGATCCGGCCCGGCTTCGCCCAGCCCCTGATGGGGAGCATCTAATTTAATTCATATAAGTAGTCATATAAGTTCCCGTTCCCGACTGTCTGTCTGTCTGTCTGTCTGTCTGTCTGTCCCTCTCTGTCTGTCTGTCTGTCTGTCTGTCTGTCTGTCTGCCTGTCTGTCTAATCATTTATTGGTTGCAGTTAGAACAACCTTAGATAAACGAAGACCAACTTACAAAAAGCATTAGAAAGAGCACTTGAAAGGTCTTTACATCTTCCCCAACAATTAACTTGGGTAAATGGAGCGGCGGCAGCAGCAGCAGCAGAAGAAGAAAAAGGAGGAGTAGGAGCTGGGAGGAGGAAGAGGGAGGTGGAGGAGGGAGGAAGAGATAGGCGGAGAGAGGAGGAGGAGGGAAGAGGAGGGAGGAGGAAGGAGGAGGAGTAGTAGGGAGGAATAGGAGGGAGGAGGAGAGATTAGGAGGAGGAGAGAGGAGGAGGAGGAGAGAGGAGGAGGAGGGAGGAGGAGGGAGGAGAAAGAAGAAGGAGGAAGGAGGGGGAGGGAGGAGGAGGAGGGAGGAGGAGGAGGCAGGAGGAGGGAGTAGGAGGAGGGAGGAGAAGGAGGGAGGAGAAGAACACAGGAGGAGGAGGGGGAGGAGGAGGGAGGAGGAGGAGGGAGGAGGCGGAGGGAGGAGGAAGAGGGAGAAGGAGGAGGGAGTAGGAGGAGGGAGGAGAAGGAGGGGAGGAGGAGGAGGGAGGAGAAGGAAGAGGGAGGAGGAGGGATGTGGAGGGAGGAGGAGGAGGGAGGAGGAGGGAGGAGGAGGAGAGAGGAGGAGAGAGGATAAGGAGGGAGGAGGAGAAGGGAGGAGGAGGGAGGAGGAGAGGGAGGAGGAGGAGGAGGAGAAGGAGGAGGGGGAGGACGTAGGAGGAGGAGGAGGGAGTAGGAGGAGAGAGGAGGAGAAGGGAGGAGGAAGGAAGCGGAGTGATTAGGAGGAGGGAGGAGGCAGGAGGAGGAAGAGGGAGGAGGAGGAAGAGGAAGGAGTAGGAGAAAGAGGGAAGAGGAGGAGGGAGAGGGAGGAGGGGGAGGGGAAGAGGAAGAGGGTAGGAGGGGAGAGGAGGAGGATTATAACGCATATGCCTGTAGATTTAATAATGGCTGAAGGTGTTCCATGTCTTCTTAGAGTTGGCGACAGTGTAAAGAAATATAAAATCTTCAAGCTTGATAGAGATAAGGTAACTATTATTTATTTATTCTTTAAGCATAAAAAGATGAGTTACAATGTTATGCATTATGCATTATTTTTATGAAAAATTTGAAAATGCCTTAAAGATTGTATCATTATTTATTATAACTCATATGCAGGTATATAACTATAGACAAAGAGTTTATAAATCTTTGAAAACGATGCAACAATACGACTATAAGTTATACAGAAAAGTTATGCCCCTTGAAAAAACTTTTACAGAGTTAAGTCCCCTCGCTGTATAGAAATTACAATGAAAAATGGAAAATTAAATAATATTGGGTAAGCAGCCGATTTCACACTAAAAAAATATCACAGTGGGCTGCGCTGGAATGAAAGGAAGACGTGTAGAAAATTTCATCTCAATCGGATGGGCCGTTCGCGAACGCATAAAGGACATACGGACATACAGACGGAGATTGCCTTTTATATATAAGATGAAATGGTCAATGTCGGTGGAATATATTTTTATGAAAGAGTGGCAGAAAAGGGCACATTCGTGTGTGCATTAAAAAAAAACAACAACAGAAAACTGTATTTCGTGCTAACATTGCAAATCAAATATTATTCACATATTATCATTCAGTTCATTATTCATGACACTTTCATCCTGTCATTTCATCGTCCTTTGTGCCAGCTCTTGGCGGAAGTCTTGTGTCTTGTGTTTATATGTGTTCATATTGCAAGGTCTGTGTGTTCATATTGCAAGGTCTGTGTGTTCATATTGCATGCTCTATGTGTTCATATTGCATGGTCTATGTTCATATTGCATGGTCTATGTTCATATTGCAAGGTCTGTGTGTTCATATTGCATGCTCTATGTGTTCATATTGCATGGTCTATGTTCATATTGCATGGTCTATGTTCATATTGCAATGTCTGTGTTTTCATATTGCTTGGTCTATGTTCATATTGCAAGGTCGATGTGTTCATATTGCATGGTCTATGTTCATATTGCATGGTCTATGTTCATATTGCATGGTCTATGTTCATATTACATGGTCTATGTTCATATTGCATGGTCTATGTGTTCATATTGCAAGGTCTATGTTCATATTGCATGGTTTATGTGTTCATATTGCATGGTCTATGTTCATATTGCATGGTCTATGTTCATATTGCATGGTCTATGTTCATATTACATGGTCTATGTTCATATTGCATGGTCTATGTGTTCATATTGCAAGGTCTATGTTCATATTGCATGGTTTATGTGTTCATATTGCATGGTCTATGTTCATATTGCAAGGTCGATGTGTTCATATTGCAAGGTCGATGCGTTCATAATGCAATGTCTATGTGTTCATATTGCAAGGTCTATGTTCATATTGCAATGTCTATGTGTTCATATTGCAAGGTCTATGTGTTCATATTGCAAGGTCGATGTGTTCATATTGCATGGTTTATGTGTTCATATTGCATGGTCTATGTTCATATTGCATGGTTTATGTGTTCATATTGCATGGTCTATGTTCATATTGCAAGGTCTATGTGTTCATATTGCATGGTCTATGTGTTCATATTGCATGGTTTATGTGTTCATATTGCATGGTCTATGTTCATATTGCATGGTTTATGTGTTCATATTGCATGGTCTATGTTCATATTGCAAGGTCTATGTGTTCATATTGCAAGGTCGATGTGTTCATATTGCAATGTCAATGTGTTCATATTGCAAGGTCTATGTTCATATGGCAATGTCTATTTGTTCATATTGCAAGGTCGATGTGTTCATATTGCAAGGTCGATGTGTTCATATTGCAATGTCAATGTGTTCATATTGCAAGGTCTATGTTCATATGGCAATGTCTATTTGTTCATATTGCAAGGTCGATGTGTTCATATTGCAAGGTCGATGTGTTCATATTGCAATGTCTATGTGTTCATATTGCAAGGTCTATGTTCATATTGCAATGTCTATGTGATCATATTGCAAGGTCTATGCTCATATTGCAAGATCTATATGTTCATATTGCAAAGTCTATGCTCATATTGCAAGATCTATATGTTCATATTGCAAGGTCTGTGTGTTCATATTGTAAGGTCTATAGCACACATGTTACTTACTGCATTTACTGTTGGATGTTTCTGACGTTGCAGTGGCTACTGTATATATACAAGTATGCAGCTGATAGTGAAGCATACGAGTGGTCCATTAACGTAATACATATAACAAACGCGCTCTACAAAGAACAATAAGCACCCGTGAGACTGTGTGATGAATCAACAGATAGATTTAATATAGAACAGGGAATAAGACATAAGATAGGTTGCATTGTGTCGGCTTTTCAGTTTAACTTATAGACTGAAAACATAATGAGGCATGTTAGGGAAAATATTTACCACGAAACATTGTTTGTAATCCGGGTGACATAAAAACTTGAAATTGCCGTGTGGTATTTGATGCTGAAATCCTGCAGCTGACCCATATTTCAGGGGTGGTCGAACTTTGATAAGTGTTTTGCCATTGGCTCTCAGTGCAGTTCCACTTAGTTTCATCAGAATAGCTTTCTTCCTTCTAGCAATTTTTTTCCTTTTGCAGCTTCTTTTTGTTGCCTTGTTGATGTGCTATCTCCATGTCGGTCTGGCAGTGAAATGCGTCTTTGTGATATGTGGGTTATTTATTTTTTCATAGGGTATTCCGTTTATCTCAGTGACGTCTGATGTTTGTTGTGGGAAGAGGGTGGTGTTACAATTGTCTGAACTGATGTTGACACATCATCTGTTTGTTCCTACAGCCAGGGCATTTATAGCTCTTCCTACCTGCCTGGTGGTCGCTGTTGAATGTTGATTTGTGCACCGTATTATCACGTCATCGGTGTAATGTAAACATGTTGTAATAATGTAAATACGTATTCCCTGAATGAAGTATGTCTACAAATATATTCTCTCGGTGAAATATTCACCCGAACCCATTTACTCAACGAGAAATGTTTATAAACTGATTTCCTCGATAATACGCATGCACACATTTCCTCAACGAGAAATATTTAAAAATTGATTTCCTCGATAATACACCTACACACACTCCCCACAATGATCTATATATAATCTTATTCTCTTGATGAAATATACACCTTGGCGTATTTCCTCAGTAATATTTGCATATACATTTATTCCCTCATTAAATATGCCTATAAACTTATTCCCTAAATTCATATGCATATAAACGTAATCCACCAATAAACATGCATGTAAACTTATGTTAATATACAGCTTGAGTCGTCGCTTAAAAGTCGACAGGGTCGAATTTATTGCACCAGGTTTTATCCCATATGGCTCAGTCTCTTTCCGTGGTGCGGAAAGCATCGCACAAAGCACGAACTCCGTAACTCAAGCGACGACCCTCAGGAGTCTCCGAAAAAATGCACTCGTAAACCGAAGGACGCGGCCCGGAATCGAACCCACAACCTTCGGAGCCCTTGTCAGACGGCTTGACCACTTCTCCACGGAGACACTCCTTTTTTTAAAAGCTTATTATGTGTATAAATATATTCCTACAATAAAATAAAATATGAATATTAAAATATCTTCTAAAGCAGAATTACATATAAATGTATTCCGTCAATCAACTAATCAGTCAATCACGGTGATTTATTCCCCATAACATTAATCAAGATGAACACCTTTCCTCGAAGATAAACTTCACAAGAACCGTATAAAGACACCGACATATGTATTCCCTCAACGAAATTACATATTATTCAGTGACATAATATATTCCATCAAAGACGTATTTCCTAGATTAAACAACCGCAAGGAACATATACCACCGAACATACATATAAAACATTTCCCCAATAAAATATTCATAAGAAATATATTCCCAGATTAATTAAAAATAAGGACTCAAATTCCCCGAAATGAAATAGTTATAGGGGGTCCATTTTCACAGCGAATGTATTCCCCGAGTTCTTTGCTGCAAATACAATCCGTCTCCATTCGTCTCTCTGGTGGACCTTCTCTTGCCAGTCGTTGATTCCAAGTGCTTGTAGGTCTGTATGTATATTATCTCTCCACCGTCTTCTTGGTCTACCTCGGGGTCTACGGTCATTTATTTCCTGAGTGTAAGCGAGTTTTGTTTCCCTATTATCTTCCATTCTTTCTATATGCCCCAGCCATTGCAGTCTATTAGCCTTCATGATACCAGTAATTAGCGGGGACTTAAACAGATCATAAATGTCTTTGTTGCTTCTTCTTTTCTACTCTCCACTGTGTGTATCCCTAATGGGCCCACAGATGAGTCTTAAGACTTTGTTCTCAAAGGTTTGTAACAAGGCTTCGTCTCCTTTAGTTGTACTCCAGGTTTCAGAGCCATACAGCACAACTGGTCTAATCAGTGTTTTGTATATTGTGATCTTGGTATTACGAGATAATGCATTTGATTTTAGCAGATGTTGTAGTGCATAGTATATCTTATTTCCAGACTTGATTCTAGCTCGTATTTCTTTCCTTATTATATTGGAGCAGTTGAAGATTGTACCCAGATATTTGTATGTTTCCGTCCTTTTAATGATCATATTATCTATTTGTAGGTGGCCAGAGTTTTTAGCCATTCCTTCTCTTGAAATTACCATATATTCTGTCTTATCTTGGTTGATAACCAGCCCCATCTGTTGGACTTTTTCCTTTAAGTGAGTCAATATCTCCAATGTGTTTTGTTCATTTGCCCCTCTAATATCTATATCATCTGCATAACCAAGCAGTCTTGATGTTCCTCCAATAGCACATTCTTCCTTTACCTTCCTTACAACTTTCTCTAGAGCCAGATTGAAAAGGTAGGCGATAGTGCATCACCCTCTTTCAAGCCAGATGTTATTTGGAAGGGGTCTGATTTCCTGCCTTTATATGTTACTATATTATAAGTATCTTCCATGCATAGTCTGGTCATGTTGATTAACTTCCTTGGTATTCCAAATTCCTGCATAGCATTCCATAGACTATTCCTGTGGACACTATCATAAGCCTTTTTAAAATCCACAAAAATGTTATGGAGATCTCTTTTATATTCCCAATTTTTCTCGGCTATTTGTCGTAAGATAAATATCTGATCTATTGTTGATCTGTTTTGTCTAAAACCCGCCTGGTAGTCACCTAATATGTCTTCTGAATATGGTTTTAGTCTATTTAGTAATACTGCGGATAGTATCTTATAGCTTGTGGACAGGAGTGATATTCCTCTATAATTTTCACATTGGAACTTGTCTCCTTAAACTCGAAGAATGGATTCCCTAAAATAGAGAAACCTCATTTAAGTGAATAAATAATTTAGAAACATAATCCCGCGCTGAAATAACATATTGTTTTAGTAAAATTAACTCTTTTCTGAATCAAATAGCCTTAATGAATCTATTTCTTGGAATAAACATGTTTGGAATTCATTGCCTTTGTGACATATTCACAAGTTATCTATTCCATCAATGGAATAGTAAAACAACGCCTCTTCTAAGAATTAAATATTGTCAAGAAATCTATTCATGTACTAACGTCATCACAAAGATCACATTCAGGTATTTACATAATCACAGAGATCATATTCACTGAATAAAATCATCACCGAGATTATATTCAAACAATAAAATAATCACAAAGACTATTTTACGCATTAACATATCGGAAGATAATATCTATAAAATAAAATAATCATAAAGGTCATATTTAGGCAATAACATATCCATCCATCCATCATGTGCCATGCCGGTAAGCGTGGGCGGTCATGTTCTGCCATCTCACTCGATCACCAGAGTCGTGGATCAGCTCCGTGTTTCTGTCTCGACCATGCCACAAGGCCAAGCCATCCATGTACTTGCTTCTAGGTCTTCCCCTTGGTCTGTTCCCCTCGATCTTACCAGTTGTCACCAAATTCTCCAATCCATTTCTTCTCATAACATGCCCAAAAAATTTTGACTGTCTACGTCTAATTTCTCTAATCAATTTACGATCTTCATTTGTTTCTTGAAGGACTTGTTCATTGGTCTTTCTGGCTGTCCATGGTATTCTTTGCATTTTCCTCAGAAACCACATCTCTACAGCCATCAGATGTTTCTCAGCCTGACTGCTCATTGTCCACGCTTCACATCCATACAAAAGTACAGGTTCAATGTAGCATCTCAACACTCTTTTTCTCGTTTCAATTGACATCTTTTTATTGGTCAATATGTTTTTCATCTTGCTAAAGGCTACTTTTGCCATGGCGATTCTTGTTCTAATCTCTTCAAGGCATCTCCCATCAGATGTTATTACTGTTCCGAGATAATTGTACCTGCTCACTTGTTGAAGAATATTCCCATTTACTTGTATATTACATTGTGGTATTTCGTCCTTCCTAGTGACGACCATAATCTGTGTCTTTTTACAATTTAATTCTAACCCTAGTTGTTCACTGTGTGTAACAATCGCATCTACTAAATTTTGCAGGTCCTGTTCATTGTCTGCAATCAAGACTGTATCATCTGCATATCTAATGTTATTGATGCATCGTCCCCCAATGTTGATTCCTTCCATATCTTCAATATTTCTGAAAATTCTTTCACTGTACAGGGAAAACAGATCTGGAGACATTACACATCCCTGTCTCACACCCCTTTTAATAGGCTGATATTGGCTTACTTCATTATCAACTCTTATGGCAGCTTGTTGTTTCCAATATATGTTTTTTACAAGTCTAAGATCTTTTCCATCAATTTGTAGATCTTCAAGCATCCTTATCATGTTGACATGTCTCACTTTATCAAAAGCCTTTGTGTAGTCAATAAAGCAAAGGTGTAGATCTTTGTTTACTTCTATAGAACGTTCGATTATGTTTCTCAGTATATACACAACATATAGGAAGATAATATTCACACAAGAAATAGTAGTAGTAGTAGTAGTAGTAGTAGTAGTAGTAGTAGTAGTAGTAGTAGTAGTAGTAGTAGTAGTAGTAGTAGTAGTAGTAGTAGTAGTAGTAGTAGTAGTAGTAGTAGTAGTAGTAGTAGTAGTAGTAGTAGTAGTAGTAGTAGTAGTAGTAATAGCAGCAGCAGCAGCAGCAGCAGCAGCAGTAGGAGTAGTAGTAAATCTTCTTGTTTGTAGTTAAAACTTGAATAGTAATTTGCGTTGTTGGTGTTTCTGTTGTAGCTATGGATATAGTTCCTTTATTGTAATTGTATTGGCAAGTTATTTCCTGATGGTGGTTATGGTGGAGCTTATTGACACTTTCTGGGTGACAGAACCAACATTGGTCTTGGTCAACACAGAAACACCACAGGTGTGTTGTGCAGAGATGGTTGAATGACTTTCCTTGTAACGAGAAGTGGAGAAAAATTTAGTATCTTGATTAACACACGACTTAACAACAGAATATTACATGACACAAGATTAAACAGCAACACAAAACTAAGCAACACACGAATAAATAACAACACACGACTAAATAACAACACAAGACTAAATAACAACACAAGACTAAATAACAACACAAGACTTAATAACAACACAAGACTAAATAACACACAAGGCAAAACAACAAATCGAGACTAAACATGAACACATTAAGGAACAACTCAAGACTACACAACAACACAAGACTAAACAACACAAGACTAAACAACAACACAAGACTAAACAACACAAGACTAAACAACAACACAAGACTAAACAACACAAGACTAAACAACAACACAGGACTAAACAACAAAACAAGACTAAACAACACAAGACTAAACAACAACACAAGACTAAACAACAACACATGACTAAACAACTTCACAAATCTAAAAAACAACACAAGAATATATAACAACACAAGACTAAACAACAGAAGACTAAACAATTACACAAGACTAAACAACACAAGACTAAACAACAACACAAGACGAATCAACAACACAAGACTAAACAACAACACCAGACTAAACAACAACACAAGACTAAATAACAACAAAAGACTAAACAACACAAGACTAAACAACAACACAATACTAAACAACAACAACAGGCTAAACAACAACACAAGACTAAATAATAACACAATACTAAACATCAACAACAACACACGACTCAACAACAACACAATACTAAACAACAACACAAAACTAAACAACAACACAAGACTAAACAACAACACAAGACTAAACAACAACACAATACTAAACAACAACACAATACTAAACAACAACACAAGACTAAACAACAACAACAACACACGACTAAACAACAACAACACAAGACTAAATAATAACACAAGACTAAACAACAACAACAAAACACGACTAAACAACAACAACACAATACTAAACAACAACACAAGACTAAACAACAACACAAGACTAAACAACAACACAATACTAAACAACAACACAATACTAAACAACAACACAAGACTAAACAACTACAACAACACACGACTAAACAACAACAACACAAGACTAAATAATAACACAAGACTAAACAACAACAACAACACACGACTAAACAACAACACAAGACTAAACAACAACACAAGACTAAATATTAACACAATACTAAACAACAACACATGATTAAATAATAACACAATACTAAACAATAACAACACACGACTAAACAACAACACAATACTAAACAACAACACAAGACTAAACAACAACAACAACAACAACAACAACACACGACTTAACAACAACAACACAAGACTAAATAATAACACAATACTAAACAACAACACAAGACTAAATAACAACACAAGACTAAACAACAACACAAAACTAAATAACAACACAAGACTAAACAACAACACAAGACTGAACAACACAAGACTAAACAACAACACAAGACTAAACAACAACACAAGACTAAACAACAACACAAGACTAAAAAACAACACAAGACTAAACAACAACAAGACTAAACAACACAAGACTAAACAACACAAGACTAAACAACACAAAAATAAACAACACAAGACTAAACAACAACAACACAAGCCTAAACAACACAAGACTAAACAACAACAACAACAACAACACAAGACTTAACAACGACACAAGACTAAACAACGACACAAGACTAAACAACAAGACAAGACTAAACGATGACAGACAAAACACAAACCGCAATCGCTACCGCACAGCTAATGCTGCCGACATGATTTTGTCTGCATGAATGTAACATTGCTCTTGCCCTGTAACAATTGCCAGCATTATACATACAGTTCACTATCGTTACGTTAATCCAATGATTTGGTGGTAATATTTTCTGTTCGTGTCCCTCCGTAGACTCCCTTTCTCAACAGCTCACATCAACTCACCATGAGTGTGTATCCGAGCGTCCTTGTAGCGTGTATGATGTCCTAGATCCTAGGACATCCTCCTGTCCTGGTGTTCTTCATCTCCTCATGTATTGTTTTTACTAACGCTAGGTCCTATGTCTGGACAAAACCAAGATACACTTCTTCGATTGTTGTCTTTTGAAAATAGACTAAGATGTTTCATTGTACCTCCGCTAGATAAGAATGATTTACCTTACCGAAGGTTCGAACTCATGCCGCCTGATTGAGAAGCCTTTATCCTACTCACTGGACCACCTCAATCTCACAGGATGCCATGTCAAACATTAGCTCCGCCCTCTAAAAACGCATTTTCTGTGTGTTTCAAATTGTGCAATTCATCAACGAAACGAAATACAAATTGCACCAGGTGAGGATGCAAGTGACATTTGGACATACGGACATCTAGGGCGATAAACTTTCCCCATCAACTGACAACATGTCGAATTTCAGAATTCGTGAAATGGTTGTGTCTCCCACCGTCTCTCTCATGATGAACCTAGCACGATAATTACATATGATGATTCAAGTTTGCGTGTCTACTTGCTCACAGAGTTGCCAATGACTATGACAATGAACCATCGAGGCAACATTATTAACGTACAATGATAACACCCGAAATGTGTTTTCCAGAATTGGTATCCATCGTGGGCCCGTTTGTCACTTTTCTTGGAATGTTTATCACTAAATAAAAGAAACAAATGAGGCGAGTTACTGTATGGCTAGCCGGCGGGAGAAAGAGGGAGAGAGATGGGGGGGGGGGGAGAAGGAAGGGAGAAGGATAGAGAATAGAGAGGGAAGAGATAGAGGGGGGAGAGGGAGAGAGTGGAAGGGAGAGAAGGGGGGGGGGGAAGATGAGAGAAAAGGAAAGAGAGAGAGAGAGAGAGAAAGAGAGAGAAAGGGGGAGAGAGGGAGACAGAGAGAGTTGAAGGGTGACAAGGATGGGAGAGAGGAAGGGAGAAAGAGAGGGAGAGGGGTAGAGGCAGGGAGAGAGATAGAAAGGGAGAGGGGGAGAGAGCAGAAACGGAGACAGAGAACGGGAGAGGAAGAGACAGAGAAGAATGCAGAGATAGAAGGGGAGAAAGGGAGAGAGGCAAAGGAACGAGAGGAAGGTATATAAAGAGATAAAGAGAGAGGAAAGAAGAGGAAGAGAGGAAGGGATAGGGAGAGAGAGAAAGGGAGAGGAGGATGGACAATGAGAGAGGGGATGGCGAGAAAGAGAGAGAGAGAGAGGGAGAGAGAGAGAGAGAGTTGTACGAATGGAAGGACGGACAGACAGACAGCAGACAGACAGACAGACAGACAGACAGACAGACAGACAGACAGACAGACAGACAGACAGACAGACAGACAGACGGACGGACGGACGGACAGATAGATAGATAGATAGATAGATAGATAGATAGATAGATAGATAGATAGATAAATAAATAGATAGATAGATAGATAGATAGATAGATAGATAGATAGATAGATAGATAGATAGATAGATAGATAGATAGATAGATAGATAGATAGAAACTGTATTGCGATAATACTTTGTGGAAGAGAGCCAGTCACCGCATGTAATTATGCATGACCTGGTAGATGGGAAGTCTCTCCTCCCCCCCCCCCCCCACCATCTTTCATGTAGAAAGGCAATCACAGACTGCCCACGACAGAAACTGCTGTGGGTGTGTGAAGTACTATACCTTGTGTATACTCTTGTCTCGGAATAATCAGGTGAGATGTTAAGATAAAAGGTGTCATCATTAACCAGGTCTGTCTATTTGGTGGAGTATTCATGCAGGACAAGGCAAACGTGGTTGCAGCCTTGTGGGAGCACGTGTACACCTCGGAGGGTCAAATGGATTACCATGGTCTGGCAATGAATGGTCAGATTACGTGAAAAACCTGTATGACGACAACAGAGACGAACAGTATGATGTTCAAAATAATAATGAAGGACCAGCAATTTTGAAGATGGAGGTTCAGAATGCTCTTAACCATATGAAATCTGGCAAGACCCCCGGTTCAGACAGCGTCACAACAGAAATGATTAATGCTTTAGAAGAATATGGAATAGATCAAGTTACCAGTCTGCTTAATACAATATATGATACTGGAAATATACCTCAGGAGTTATGTAATTCTGTATTTATTGCAATCCCAAAGAAATCAGAAGCCTTGGAATGTGATCAACATCGAACAATTAGTATAATGAGTCACATCACGAAGATTTTGCTAAGAATTATCATGCAAAGAGTTAGGAGGAAAATACAACCTGAAATAGGAGAAGAACAATGTGGGTTTGTGGAAGGCAAGGGTACAGTAAATGCTGTGTATATACTGAGAAACATAATCGAACGTTCTATAGAAGTAAACAAAGATCTACACCTTTGCTTTATTGACTACACAAAGGCTTTTGATAAAGTGAGACATGTCAACATGATAAGGATGCTTGAAGATCTACAAATTGATGGAAAAGATCTTAGACTTGTAAAAAACATATATTGGAAACAACAAGCTGCCATAAGAGTTGATAATGAAGTAAGCCAATATCAGCCTATTAAAAGGGGTGTGAGACAGGGATGTGTAATGTCTCCAGATCTGTTTTCCCTGTACAGTGAAAGTATTTTCAGAAATATTGAAGATATGGAAGGAATCAACATTGGGGGACGATGCATCAATAACATTAGATATGCAGATGATACAGTCTTGATTGCAGACAATGAACAGGACCTGCAAAATTTAGTAGATGCGATTGTGACACACAGTGAACAACTAGGGTTAGAATTAAATTGTAAAAAGACACAGATTATGGTCGTCACTAGGAAGGACGAAATACCACAATGTAATATACAAGTAAATGGGAATATTCTTCAACAAGTGAGCAGGTACAATTATCTCGGAACAGTAATAACATCTGATGGGAGATGCCTTGAAGAGATTAGAACAAGAATCGCCATGGCAAAAGTAGCCTTTAGCAAGATGAAAAACATATTGACCAATAAAAAGATGTCAATTGAAACGAGAAAGAGAGTGTTGAGATGCTACATTGAGCCTGTACTTTTGTATGGATGTGAAGCGTGGACAATGAGCAGTCAGGCTGAAAAACATCTGATGGCTGTAGAGATGTGGTTTCTGAGGAAAATGCAAAGAATACCATGGACAGCCAGAAAGACCAATGAACAAGTCCTTCAAGAAACAAATGAAGATCGTAAATTGATTAGAGAAATTAGACGTAGACAGTCAAAATTTTTTGGACATGTTATGAGAAGAAATGGATTGGAGAATTTGGTGACAACTGGTAAGATCGAGGGGAACAGACCAAGGGGAAGACCTAGAAGCAAGTACCTGGATGGCTTGGCCTTGTGGCATAGTCGAGACAGAAACACGGAGCTGATCCACGACTCTGGTGATCGGGTGAGATGGCAGAACATGACCGCCCACGCTTACCGGCATGGCACATGATGGATGGATGGATGGCAAGAATGAGACAGCGAGGAGTGATGAGGGGATCTGTCCGACGCTCGACGCGCAGTGGAAAGGCGAGACGGAGATATAATCAGATTGCTACTGTTACTATTGGTGTTGGAACTCTTCGCTGGCTGCTGAGGATGGGGATGGAGCGCCTATGGGAATGCCCCGAATGATGTGATGTCGATTCATAGATCAATCAATCAATCAATCGTCCACCTGAACACATAATGATTAGACCGTACTGTTAAGAGAAGAGACATGATTTGTCAATTCCTGTATGGTAATCGTAATACACATTTGTAGCGACGAGTCCTTAGCGCTAGTTCTATTACCGACCTGGGGCTGAGACCTGGCCCAGCCCTTCGAAGCCGTTTTTCCTGGCCATAGAGATGACGATACAACCAACTCCTCCTGAGAACAGTGTGCTGAGATACCTTGAGATTGCTGCTGCATCGGTGGACTGAGCACGCATGGGGATTTATTGCCTGGCATATTTCGCTGCATCTCGTCAGGTACATACTGCAGAAGTCACACAACTTAGAGTAAAATAACTAAATACATCGTTCACGCTGAAATCTACACATGTTCGCATATGTGCGTTATACTTCGGCCACAAAGACAGCACACACAAAATCTTGCCAGCGTTCTATGGGGCTTTAGGCATTTAATTGTAGAAAACTAAACTGTTTCCAGACCGAGCCACACTTCGAGGGCAACATGTTTCCAGACCGAGCTACACTTCGAGGGCAATGTGTTCAGTGTTAGCCGGCAGCCTTTACTTCCAGCGACATTTCCTCGTAACAATTTTATGTTACACCGACCCAAGGTCAATTGTAGGCTACGTCGAGGCAAGTCAATTTTAGGTTACGCCGACCCAAGGTCAATTATAAGCTCCGATGACCTAAGGTCAATTTTAGGCTACGTCAACCCACAGTCAATTTTAGGCTAAGGCGACCCAGGGTCGATTTTAGGCTACGTTGACCTAAGCCTATGTTAGGCTACGTCGACCGACGGTCAATTTTAGGCTACGTCGACCCAAGTCTATTTTAGGCTACGTTGACCCAAGGTCAATTTTAAACATTCGCCCTGATGCAGATTCGAACTGACGAGCACCAGCAGTCAGAGGAGCGTCCAGCCACAACACTACCGCGGCTCCATTAGCTGAAGTTATAACATGTGGCATATTTCTGTGCAGGACGCAGCCATCAACACAACATTTATTGCATGCATTAGATTGTCGAATTAGTTCCCTTGATTTAATTGCAAGTTGTTTCCCTTGTACTCCCTAATGAAACCAAGTTTGGCAGAAATCATTCGTCATTTTGGCAGATGTCTTCAACTGCGAACATGAAGTCGCCATATTTCACATTTCGGCTGCACATTCAGTTGAACCAATTCTTGTGGCCGCATCTGTAAGTACAGCAGTGAATGATGAAATCATTGGCCGGTTCTATATCCCACACCTTTGAATCTGGCCCTGCCCACATACGGAGCCATAAGTAGCCGATACTTAAAGCGGAGACTTGTGATTAAACAAGACTTCGTTTTGTTGAAATGTCTTAATTTAACTGAATATACGCACTCGCGGACGCGCGCATACACAAACACACATGGAAGAGCCAAGAATCATATGATATAAATGACTGCAAACGAACTAATGCTATGTCCGACAATTGTAGATAAAAATGCTCGGTGAACACGACATTACAAGTCCCAGCTCTCTTGCCATTAGGAGGCAGACTGGCGAATAACTTTGATCACGAAGCAACACAGGACGTAGCCAGTATCTCTGCCCCTACAGGTCAGTTTTCCTATGGCACTACAACATCCACATTTTATGTTGCCCATTTTGGCATTGTGTCTCCCAACGGCTGGATAATAATGGCGGTTGTTACATGTAGACAAACCGCAGGTGCAAATTTGCCGATGTTTCCGGGACAATTACATGCCAGGATATGTATGCTAGACGAATTGTCCAGATGGTTGCTGGTGACTTGGGACGTGGCTCAAACCGTACATACATGGCGTGTTTTTGACCAGTGTCGGGTCTGACATCAATCATTTTGTTTGGTGCTTTTTGTTGGTTTATTTCCCCCACCTCGTTGACATCATTTATTTCATCGAGGGGAAACAATTCCGTGTGTTCTCTGTCAACATTTGCAGTTGTCGTTCGTGACCAGGTTGATTTAGTAGTCAGGAGTGTGATATAGTCTAGCTGCTTATATCACAGTTTCATCTCAACATCGTGAGACGTTGTGTAGACTTGAATATCTTTCATCTCAACATTGTGAGACGTGGTGTAGACTTGAATATCTTTCATCTCAACATTGTGAGACGTGGTGTCGACTTGAATATATTTCATCTCAACATTGTGAGACGTGGTGTCGACTTGAATATCTTTCATCTCAACATTGTGAGACGTGGTGTCGACTTGAATATCTTTCATCTCAACATTGTGAGACGTGGTGTCGACTTGAATATCTTTCATCGCAACATTGTGAGACGTGGTGTCGACTTGAATATCTTTCATCTCAACATTGTGAGACGTGGTGTTGACTTGAATATCTTTCATCTCAACATTGTGAGACGTGGTGTCGACTTGAATATCTTTCATCTCAACATTGTGAGACGTGGTGTCGACTTGAATATCTTTCATCTCAACATTGTGAGACGTGGTGTCGACTTGAATATCTTTCATCTCAACATTGTGAGACTGGTGTTGACTGTAATATCTTTCATCTCAACATTGTGAGACATGGTGTAGACTTGAATATCTTTCATCTCAACATTGTGAGACTGGTGTTGACTCCAATATCTTTCATCTCAACATTGTGAGACGTGGTGTAGACTGTAATATCTTTCATCTCAACATTGTGAGACATGGTGTAGACTTGAATATCTTTCATCTCAACATTGTGAGACGTTGTGTAGACTTTAATATCTTTCATCTCAACAGTGTGAGACGTTGTGTAGACTTGAATATCTTTCATCTCAACATTGTGAGACGTGGTGTAGACTTGAATATCTTTCATCTCAACATTGTGAGACGTTGTGTAGACTTGAATATCTTTCATTTCAACAGTGTGAGACGTTGTGTAGACTTGAATATCTTTCATCTCAACATTGTGAGACGTTGTGTAGACTTGAATATCTTTCATCTCAACATTGTGAGACGTGGTGTAGACTTGAATATCTTTCATCTCAACATTGTGAGACGTGCTATAGATTTGAATATCTTTCATCTCAACATTGTGAGACTTGGTGAAGACTTGAATATCTTTCATCTCAACATTGTGAGACGTGCTATAGATTTGAATATCTTTCATCTCAACATTGTGAGACTTGGTGAAGACTTGAATATCTTTCATCTGTGTTGGGTTAATTACGTGACATTTCTATTGTGGCATTTTGTCTTGTTTTGCGTTCGTTCGCTTTGAACTGCAGCGAAGTCCATACACCTGCTATTGCTGCTATCTCACTGGACTGATTTTTGAGTGTGGATTAGCTTTCATTGTTATAGTAGAGACACTATTATTATTATTATTATTATTATTGGGAGCAGCAGCAGTAGTAGTAGCAGTAGTGGTAAGTAGTAGTGGTGGTAGTAGTAGTGGCTGTAGTAATAGCAGTAGTAGTAGTAGTAGTAGTAGTAGTAGTAGTAGTAGTAGTAGTAGTAGTAGTAGTAGTAGTAGTAGTAGTAGTAGTAGTAGTAGTAGTAGTAATAGTATAAGTAGTTGTAGTAGTTGTAGTAGTAGCAATAGGAGCAGTAGTAATAATTCCAGCAGCAGTAGTAAGAGCGGCGGCGATAGTAGTAGTAGTAGTAGTAGTAGTAGTAGTAGTAGTAGTAGTAGTAGTAGTAGTAGTAGTAGTAGTAGTAGTAGTAGTAATAGTGCAGCAGTAGCTGTAGTAGAAGCAGCGGAGCATCTGCGGCAGTAGTAGTAGCTGTAGTGGTAAGTAGTAGTAGTGGTAGTAGTTGTAGTGGTTGTAGTAATATCAATAGTAGTAGCAGTAGTAGTTGTAGCAGTAGTAGTAGTAGTAGTAGTAGTAGTAGTAGTAGTAGTAGTAGTAGTAGTAGTAGTAGTAGTAGTAGTAGTAGTAGTAGTAGTAGTAGTAGTAGTAGTAGTAGTAGTAGTAGTAGTAGAGGTGGTGGTGGTAGTTCTGAACTTCTGATGATGATGATGTGATGGCAGTGGTGACGGTGGCCTGTAATACACGATATTCTATTGGTCGCTCAGTCTCTGAGACGACGGGCCAAAGTCTAGAGAAAGGCATTCAACAAAGGCCGAACATATTTGAATCAGATTTATCCAGAAAGCAGAAAAGAGATAGTCTCGATAGTGAAAATATCAGCATATATAAATCGGTCAACATTACTAGACATCAGAGTATGTGAAGTGACATGATCGCCACCACCGCCACACAAGGCATTGAAGCTGTAGAACGATATATATAATAAAATGGTAAAGTAAAAACTGTAATCGCCGTTAAATTAAGTTACAATTGACACAAGACGTGCAGCAGTACTAGTTGTCCAACGGTAGTTATCTGCGTATGGTTTTACTGACGCTCGGGAAGAACTGTGACGGAGATTCGACTTCTAATGGTTTTCTACTTAGTAAATTGAAATCACTCTCATATAGGAGATCTTTTATAACAGACTGGAATTACTTTCATATGTGAGATTTCTTATAACAGCCAGAATAAGGTAAAATCAGTGCAAGTGACTTTTATACTTTGTGATCACAACAGTACAGACACAGTAAGTATGATCATTTTTACATTCAGTTTACATTCAAGACTTACTTTATCTGTCTGTCTGTCGGTCTGTCTTTTTGTCTGTCTATCTAGCTAGCTATCTAGTAGTAGTAGTACTGTATTCCATTACTTCCGTGTTCAAATCTTGCAGAATGGTAGTTGATGGTGTTGCATTCTAACGAGCTGGTCGACTATTTGAATTTTTGCCTTTCAGTATATGTGGCACAAGATGTTGATCCCACTGTCTGCCTGATAACATGAATTCTTATTCGGTTTCGGTTAGTTAATGGCAGCTCTCCTCAAGCATCTCACCGCACAGGTGTTCATTTTGCGTAAGTGTGATTTGGACACCTCCAAGTTTGACATTTGTAGCACAGGGTTGGCGTGAGTATCCTATTTATTATCTGTCTTTTGAGGACATAGGTACATGTGGATGTTTCAGCATGGGTGATAGTTGATATATTAGCGCACTTTGAAGGGGGAAGGCGGGAAGAGCACACATCTCTGTCTCACTCATGTATTGACTGTGAACATATCTGATATACCTTCTTGTGTTCTTATGGCACTTTGGCTAGAGTGGTAAATGGCTATGATGTTTTCTAGTAATCGTCCTTGTATCCTGTAAGTCTTTAGGGATGGCCCATAATTTATATCTACTATCTCGAAACAATATTCTCCTGGTCACCGTATTCAATGGTTCTTTAACATATTCGTCTTAGTGCGAAGAGTGCTTCAGTGCACTTTGACCTTTCCTGAAACCAAATTGTGCTTTCCTTAACTGTTGTTCACCTATGGATCTAGCCCTTTGTTCCAATAGTTTTGGGTACAAAATCCCTATGTGACTCATAAGTTTTTAGTGTGATTAAATTACAGTAGTAATTAAAGTGATTAAAGCTTTAGAAGAATATGGAATAGATCAAGTCACCAGACTGCTGAACACATTATTTGATACCGGAGAAATACCTTCTGAATTATGTAATTCTATATTTATTGCAATCCCAAAGAAATCAGGAGCCTTGGAATGTGATCAACATAGAACAATTAGAATAATGAATCACATTACACAGATTTTTCTAAGAATTATCATGCAAAGAGTGAGGAAGAAGATACAACCTGAAATAGGGGAAGAACAATGTGGGTTTGTAGAAGGAAAGGGTACAGTAAATGCTGTGTATGTGCTGCGAACAGTTATTGAACGTGCTATAGAAGTAAACAAGGATATACATCTTTGCTTTATTGACTACACAAAGGCTTTTTATAGCGTTAGACATGTCAGCATGGTGGATATGCTTGAAGATCTACAAATTGATGGGCAAGACATTAGATTTATAAAAAACATATATTGGAGACAACAAGCTGCCATAAGGATTGATAATGAAGTGGGACAGCTTCAGCCTATTAAGAGAGGTGTTAGGCAGGGATGTGTGATGACTCCAGATATGTTTTCCCTATACAGTGAAAATATTTTCAGAAATGTAGAAGATATAAATGGAATCAGCATTGGAGGACGAAACATCAGTAACATTATACATGCAGATGATACAGTATTGATTGCAGACAATGAGCAGCATCTGCAAAAATTAGTAGATGCTGTTGTTGCACACAGTGAACAACTGGGGTTAGAATTAAATTGTAAAAGAAGACACAGATTATGATAGTCACTAGGAAGAACGAAATACTACAATGTAATATACAAGTAAATAGGAATATTCTTCAACAAGTGAATCAGTACAGTTATCACGGAACAGTCATAAAATCTGATGGGAGATGCCTTGAAGAGATTAGAACAAGAATCGCCATGGCAAAAGTAGCCTTTAGCAAGATGAAAAACATTCTGACCAATAAAAAGATGTCAATTGAAATGAGAAAAAGAGTGTTGAGGGGATACATAGAGCCTGTTCTTTTGTATGGATGTGAAACTTGGACAATGTGCAGTCAAGCTGAAAAACATCTGATGGCTGCAGAAATGTGGTTTCTGAGGAAAATGCAAAGAATACCATGGACAGACAGAAAAACCAATCACCAAGTACTACAGGAGACAAATGAAAATCGCAAATTGATTAGAGAAATTAGACGTAGACAGTCAACATTTTTTGGACATGTTATGAGAAGAAATGGATTGGAGAACTTGGTGACAACTGACAAGATTGAAGGGAACAGACCATGGGGAAAACCGAGAAGTAATTACCTGGATGGCTTCGCCACAGGGCATGGTCGAGACAGGAAAACTGAGCTGATCCACGACTCTGGTGATCGAGTAAAATGGCGAGTCATGACCGCCCACGCTTTCCGGCATGGCACATGATAGATTGATTGATTGACAGAAATGACATACCTCCGTATGTTTCTCACTCTCTCATAATGCCTTTATTTTATCATATTGGTACTTTTATTGCCTGGTGCCAATCGTCTGGGGCTTGTCTTTCTTCCTAGGCTATATGAAAAAGTCGTGTTAGCCATTTCACTCCTGTTTTCACACAATCCTGAATAGCTTCCGTGGTTATTCCATCTTCACCTGGTGAATTGATTTTAGGACTTAACTGTGTAATTGTTTTGACTTCTGACGGTATGGAAAGTGATTCTTATAGTCCACAGCTTTAGGCACTTTCATAGGTTCCTAACACATGAAGCCCATAAGCAAGCACTCTCCCTCTGTTTATACTTCACCTCGACACCGCAAGGTACAAGAGGAACATGATGAGATGAGATGAGATAGGTTCCTAACACTGTTTTATTTCTGTATTGGTGTTGATTATGAAGGAAATCTATTCACAGTTTGTGACATGTTCAGTTTCTTCATCGCTGATTGTGAATTTTGGTTGACTGCTGAGTTGTCTCCATTCTTACCGTACAATTCTTACCCTACAGACAACTGAATTTTCTCAATTCTTACAGTAAAGACAACTGAATTTTCTCTAGTCTTACCGTACAGACAACTGAATTTTCTCTAGTCTTACCGTACAGACAACTGAATTTTCTCTAGTCTTACCGTACAGACAACTGAATCCATTCTTACCGTACAGACAACTGAATTGTCTCCATTCTTACCGTACAGACAACTGAATTGTCTCCATTCTTACCGTACAGACAACTGAATTGTCTCCATTCTTACTGTACAGACAACTGAATTGTCTCCATTCTTACCGTACAGACAACTGAATTGTCTCCATTCTTACCGTACAGACAACTGAATTGTCTCCATTCTTACCGTACAGACAACTGAATTTTCTCCATTCTCACCGTATTATCAACTGAATTTTCCCTATTCTTACTTTATTGACAACTGAATGTTATCTATTCTTACTTTATAGCCAACTGTATGTTCTCCATTCTTATCGTATTGACAACTGAATTTTCTCCAATATTACCGTATTGACAAATGCATTTCCTCCATTCTTACCTTATTGTCAACTGAATTTTCCCTATTCTTACCGTATTGACAACTGATTTTTTTCCATTGTTACCTAATTGTTAACTTATTTTTCTCAATTCTTACCGTATTGCCAACTGCATATTCCATATTCTTACCGCATTGACAACTGCATTTTCTCTATTATTTTTGTATTGACAACTGAATTTTCTCTATTATTTTTGTATTGACAACTAAAATTTCTCTATTATTTTTGAATTGACAACTGAATTTTCTCTTGTCCTACCATATTGATAACTGAATTTTCTCTATTCTCACCGCACTGTCAAATACATTTGCCCCATTCTTACCGTAGATTTAGTTTATTATCCCAGATCTATACAACCGCGTAGATCAGATATAGTTTGTTATCTCAGATCTATACAGCCGAGTAGATTAGATATAGTTTGTTATCCCAGATCTATACAACCGAGTAGATCAGATATAGTTTGTTATCTCAGATCTATACAACCGAGTAGATCAGATAGAGTTTGTTATCTCAGATCTATACAACCGAGTAGATCAGATATAGTTTGTTATCTCAGATTTATACAACCGAGTAGATCAGATATAGTTTGTTATCTCAGATCTATACAGCCGAGTAGATTAGATATAGTTTGTTATCTCAGATCTATACAACCGAGTAGATCAGATATAGTTTGTTATCTCAGATCTATACAACCGAGTAGATCAGATATAGTTTGTTATCTCAGATCTATACAACCGAGTAGATCAGATATAGTTTGTTATCTCAGATCTATACAACCGAGTAGATCAGATATAGTTTGTTATCTCAGATCTATACAACCGAGTAGATCAGATATAGTTTGTTATCTCAGATCTATACAACCGAGTAGATCAGATATAGTTTGTTATCTCAGATCTATACAACCGAGTAGATCAGATATAGTTTGTTATCTCAGATCTATACAACCGAGTAGATCAGATATAGTTTGTTATCCCAGATCTATACAACCGAGTGGATCAGATATAGTGTGTTATCTCAGATCTATACAGCCGAGTAGATCAGATATAGTTTGTTATCTCAGATCTATACAGCCGAGTAGATTAGATATAGTTTGTTATCTCAGATCTATACAACCGAGTAGATCAGATATAGTTTGTTATCTCAGATCTATACAGCCGAGTAGATTAGATATAGTTTGTTATCCCAGATCTATACAACCGCGTAGATCAGATGTAATTTGTTATCCAAGATCTATACAGCCGTCTTCCTGGTCTAGGAGTTACATGACTTTCTCCGAAATTCCGTATACTCTCGTCAGTAACGTGACGTTCGCGAGAATTGGTGGCGGTTCTCTCCGCGTCGGTAACTTACGGGGTATGTGAGCCGGTCGCTCAGAAATGAATGGCAAACTACTGAGCGTAATCTTGCCAAGAAATCAACAATCAGCTGAAAAGATGCTGATGTTGACATCGATGTCCTGTAAAGGATATGCGAACCACACAACAACAAAAATCTATACAAGCGAGTAGATCAGATATAGTTTGTTATCTCAGATCTATACAACCGAGTAGTTATATAATTTGCTATCTCATATTTATACAACCGAATAGATCAGATGTTGTTTATTATCTCAGATTTATACAACCAAGAAGATCAGATATAGTTTGTCCACTTCTGAGGTTAATACAACATAGCTACATCAATCAATCAATCAATCACTGGCACAACTAGAGGATTAGACAAGAAGACAAACGGTAGAATATACAAGTGATGGTCATTGACAAACATCTTTCTCAATGTCTGGACACAAGCATCTCGCGGCTACAGACATTATATTTATTTCTGTGGGTAGATGATCTTATTGTGGAATGCTGCCAAGGCAGCGGCTTGTACTGCCCACGTTTGTCAATTATCATTTTCAACTGTCATTTAATTGTTAACGCATGCAATGTGCAAATGTGCACACGGGTCTTCATAATTGTTCACCTTCATCGAGAGCTGTAAGCGTCCGATACACTAATCTAGGTTCGAGGAGAGAGTACAGCATCCTCGGGCTCAATAATATCTACATAGTGATTCCTAGCACCTGGCCTACTTGAGCCAGAGGTGATTCCCAGTGTCCGGCCTACATGAGGTGATTCCTAGTGTCCGGTCTACATGAGGTGATTCCTAGTGTCCGCTCTACATGAGGTGATTCCTAGTGTCCGCTCTACGTAAGTGAGAGGTGATTCCTAGTGTCCGGTCTACATGAGTCAGAGGTAATTCCCAGTGTCCGCTCTTCATGAGTCAGGGGTAATTCCCAGTGTCCGCTCTTCATGAGTCAGAGGTAATTCCCAGTGTCCGCTCTTCATGAGTCAGAGGTAATTCCCAGTGTCCGCTCTTCATGAGTCAGAGGTAATTCCCAGTGTCCGCTCTTCATGAGTCAGAGGTAATTCCCAATGTCCGCTCTTCATGAGTCAGAGGTAATTCCCAGTGTCCGCTCTTCATGACTCAGAGGTAATTCCCAGTGTCCGCTCTTCATGAGTCAGAGGTAATTCCCAGTGTCCGCTCTTCATGAGTCAGAGGTAATTCCCAGTGTCCGCTCTTCATGAGTCAGAGGTAATTCCCAGTGTCCGCTCTTCATGAATCAGAGGTAATTCCCAGTGTCCGCTATTCATGAGTCAGAGGTAATTCCCAGTGTCCGCTCTTCATGAGTCAGAGGTAATTCCCAGTGTCCGCTCTTCATGAGTCAGAGGTAATTCCCAGTGTCCGCTCTTCATGAGTCAGAGGTAATTCCCAGTGTCCGCTCTTCATGAGTCAGAGGTAATTCCCAGTGTCCGCCATTCATGAGTCAGAGGTAATTCCCAGTGTCCGCCCTTCATGAGTCAGAGGTAATTCCCAGTGTCCGCTCTTCATGAGTCAGAGGTAATTCCCAGTGTCCGCTCTTCATGAGTCAGAGGTAATTCCCAGTGTCCGCTCTTCATGAGTCAGAGGTAATTCCCAGTGTCCGCTCTTCATGAGTCAGAGGTAATTCCCAGTGTCCACTCTTCATGAGTCAGAGGTAATTCCCAGTGTCCGCTCTTCATGAGTCAGAGGTAATTCCCAGTGTCCTCTCTACAGTGTCAGAGTAAATTTCAGTGTCCGGTCAACATGAGGCGATTCCTAGTGTCCGGCCTACAAGAGTCAGGGATGATTCCTAGTGTCCGGCCTACATGAGTCAGAGATGGCTCTTAGTATGCTGCATACTTGAGTCAGAAGTGAAAACCGCCCCTTCAAACCATTCTGCCCCTGTACAATATTTGTTTTTTGTTTTTTTGCAATATCCCTTACAGGACGTTGCAGTCAACATCAGCATTTTCCAGCTGCTGTTGATGTACTAGTCAAGATTACTCTCAGTAGTTTGCCATAGCTTTCTGAGCGATCGGCTCACATACCCCTAAGTTACCAACGTGGCGAAAACCGCTACTGCGCAGGTTACGTTACTCACGAGAATATACGGGATTTAGAAGAAAGACGTTAACCCCTAGACCAGGGAGACCGACCTGTACAATATGTGTACATGAAATAGAGTGTGTGTCATGGCGAACACGAAGCCGAACCTCTGTGCGTGTATGCTACATCTGTGTAGTAGATGCATTTCCTTGGTGTCAGTTATCTGTTTTGTCAAAGAATTGAACAGTCTACTGGCTCAACAAGTACAAGTTCAGCCCAGCCAGGAAGGCCACACCTTGAACCAACGGGGAAAGATCCCCACTTGCCGACTCTGTCCGGGCCATCAGACTAACACCCACACGCTCAAGTTGTCTTCCTGCCACGCCCCTGTGCACGTAAAGATTTGGACGGTGCACGAATAGATTTAGACTTGGCAACGGTTTTTGCCTCGCTGCTTTGAACTCTATCGTAGTCTACACTTGACCGATGTTTGCTTGTGGGCCAGATTTCTCTATATTATTATTACTAGTGTCTCTCTCCATCAGGGGAACACACTCCGACTTCTGAGGTACTTGTAATTTACATCCCCAAGTCGAGTATGAGAAGTCAACATTTTAGTCCAACTAACCTGTGTAGGTGTTGAACCCGCTACCTCGCAATCAGCGCACTGGAAGTTTTAAGAGGAACATCGTATCCATTCGGCCATACCGACCTATGCACAGATATGATGAACATGTTTCTATGGCAACGGCTGTAAACGTCCGCCCGCGAGTTTATAAAGTCAGCGAAATCATTTGGCCTGGCCCTGCCAAGGCAACCGCAGGCGGGACTCGAAATTTAATACTTCTTGGAACTTCTTTTTTTCCCATAACACCATAAATGTTTATTAAGTGTAATTTAATAATAAGGTAAACTTTGAGGGACAAGCAAGGAACATCAGTTAAGAGATCACAGCTGAAAACATGCTAAACTCAATGCTTGCTTGTGTTCGCTGGCTGTGATCTCCAACGCGAAGTCTTGTATGTCGGATGAAGGCATCTTCTTGTCCAACATCAGTGTGATGTCATACCTGACCTGAGGTTTGCGTGAGTATCCGTTGTCCCATGTCTGGCTTATTGGTGTGCAGACTGGTGGTTCCTCGCCGTGCAGGCAGACACTTTCCGACTTCGGAGGAATCAACGATCCTATTGACTTTAGCCAGGACCCCGAAGGGACCTGTTGCCCAGGACGCTCGGCGAGGACGCGTCAGGAGGTCTTGGCCAGTATAGAACCCAGCCCTGTTGCCTTGGAAACACCTCTGCGTCCCGCTAAACTCAATGAATTGGGAGACCACAGCTCAAAACATGCTACACTCAATGAGTTTGGAGGCCAAATGTCCCCAGGATCTGCATTTCTCCTCACAACGTGGCAACAACAATCTTTACTGTCTACGTCTAATTTCAAAAATCAAATAACTGTTTTCAATTGTTTCTTGTAGAACTTTCTCATTGGATTTTCTGTCCGTGTGGGGTATACGTTGATTTGGGATATAGATATCCTCAACTAGTGGTTGCCGACTACTATAAGAAAACCAGAAATGGCTCACAAGACACCTTAATGAACTGGATCAGACAATATGGCAGAATTGCGCTAAGTGATCAGGCAAGGTTTTCAGGTAGAAGGCCAAGAGCGCACATGAAAGGCACTGCCGTCAAAGAGGAGGAAGCTCACTCTTCACAGAAGTGAAAACTGAAGGCTAGTATTATTCTTGCCACACAACTCTCCTGCTCGGTTAAGTGATGTAGCTTCAAGATAACGTTATAGCACCATCACACTACTATGTAATCCAGTACACACACGTAAATGGGATAAAGAAGTATATTAACTCCTTCGTGGTAAGTTTAACAGATTATAATGGATGATAGGGATGATATGAACAATGGTTATATCTTAAAATAAAACAACTGATACTAGGAGACTGAATGTTAATAATGCCCGTCTACTAAAATGTTCTGCAGCACCATATACTCTCTGGCGTGGTCAAGTTTGATAGAGTTAGGCTGTTCACTTGTAATTATTTTGGCGATTGGTGGTTTGGATTTAAGTTGTGATACTCAGCTGTGGGTTAGGCCTGAGTGGTACAGTTGAGCTCTGAGCAGCTAGAGCTGATATCAGGTCTTCAAACCACACTGCAGTAGAAAGGTGAGATCCATCAGACTTCATTGGTGACTTAAATATTGGTAACCAAGTATGCACCCCATATAGGCACAAACCACCATCCCGTTTCCCATGAAGTCACTTCACAGAACGTCTGTAATCGAATTACCCACAGTGCTTGTTGACCTCATAAAGATTAACCACTGGCACATGATAGAATTCTGTATCCAGTATATAACGAGTTAAAGGTGTTTCCCCCACTACAGGGTTAATTATCTATTTTACACAGTAGGAATATCCGCACTATCAATCTATGGGGTAATTTAACCACACTCGGACATTCTCCTGTCTCAGGACTATATTGTCGCAATATTTTCCCAGCAATCAAACAATTGGTGAAGTCCCGTTTACATGCAGTGTTTAGTCTGCCTTCGACTTATTCTCCCCATAGGTCTAAACATTCCTTTCAGGTGCGGTCTCCTTACAACAATACTTCGTACTAGTAAAGAAAACACTACGCATGGTGGGATGGAATGTTTTTCGCCAATTCTAGAAACGTTATTTTGGTATTGCAATGTTACAGCGGGTCCATTGTAGTCTTTGAAAATCTCATTTCCACTGACACTGATTGTTTCTCGGCCCGTTGGCTCTCGTCCATTCTCACATGCATAAAACAGTATGGGTTCTTCTTAACACTCTAACACTCCTTTTCTCTCCTCCATTGACATCTTTTTATTGGTCAGTATGTTTCCATCTTGCAAAAGGCTACCTTTGCCATATCTGTTCATATTCTAATCCCCACAAGACCTGTCCATCAGATGTAATGACACAGCTGGATTGTTGTACCGATTCACAAGTTTCGGAATGTGACCATTTACTAGAATGCTAGATTGTTATGTTTTATTTTATATATAACTAGCTGACCCTGCCCGGCTTCGCCCAGTCCCTGGTGGGAAGCATCTCATTTAATTCATATAAGTAGTCATATAAGTTCTCGTTCCCGTTACCGACTATCTGTCTGTCTGTCTGTCTGTCTGTCTGTCTGTCTGACCCGGCCCGACATCGCCCAGCTCCTGGTGTGAAGCATCTCATTTAATTTATATAAGTAGTCATATAAGTTCCTGTTCCCGACTGTCTATCTGTCTGTCTGTCTGTCTATCTGTCTGCCTGACCCTGTCCGGCTTCATTAAATTCATACAACAAAAAAAAATGTAACTTAAAAGAACGTTCTACCACACACCATCCATTATTTTTAATGAAAACTCTTTCTAATCACCTGCATGACTACAGTAACTTCTTAAGCAAAAAAAGATGAGTTACAATGTTATGCATTGTGCATCATTTTTATGAAAACTTTGAAAATGCCTTACAGATTGTATCATTATTTATTATAACTCATATGCCGGTACATAACTATGGACAAAGAGTTTATAAATCTTTGAAAACGATGCCACAATATGACTATAAGTTATACAGAAAAGTTATGCCCCTTGAAATAACTTTTACAGAGTTAGGTCCCCTGAGATATATGAAATTATGATGAAAAATGAAAAATGAAATAATACTGAGTAAGCAGGCGATTTCACACTAACAAAATATCACAGTTGACAGCTCTGGAATGAAAGGAAGGCGTGTAGAAAATTTCATCTCAATCGGATGGGCCGTTCGCGAACAAATAAAGGCCATACATACATACAGACAGAGATACGCACATCCTAATTTATATATAAGATTATTATCTATTATTTTTATTTCAGACCCTTGAAGACATAACAAGTGTGTAATATGTTTGTACCTTGTGGTGGAGCCAAAATTATTTCAAATATCAGAGAGAAAACGTCATGGTGAAGTTACTTTCTGAACTACTGAACCTTTGTGTGACAAATGCTTACCGGCGTGTTTAAAACAATCTACAAATTGAAGCAAATATGGCGGAAAGATACACAGATTTGGAGAATATCAAGAAAGTTGATCCACCTCGTCGGCTTCCTGCGTGAGTGGTGTGACTCTGCATGAGAGGCCAACAAAACTCCAAGATGAATTTTTCGCCAACGAGATATCTGCTGGAGCAGTTATGGCGGTATTATCCGTCTGCTTGCCTCGATGGTAAGTCATTTATGACCTTGTGGCGGTATTGTCCGTTTAGTTACCTCGATTGTAGGCAATTCATGTCCTTGCGTCGGCATTGTCCGTCTAGTTGCTTTGATGGCAGGTAACTCATGTCTTAGTGGCGGTATTGTCCGGATAGTGTCATTCCGTGTGATTGTACAATGTCTCTGATGTCGTCAATCCATTTTCTTCTTTAGAGTCCTCTTAGTCTCGTCGCAGATGATCTTTGGTGTAAGGCCAGTGATGGTATTTGCTGGTATTGCATTCTAACGACATTGTCAAACCACTTGATCTTCTGTCTTTCAATAAATGTGGCACAAGGTGTTGATCCCACAGTCTGTCTAATAACAACATTTCATACTCGGTCTCGGATTGTTAAGTTGGCAGCTCTCCTCATGCATCTCATCTCACAGGTGTTGATTTTGCGAAAGTGTGATTTGAATAAAGTCCAGGTTTGAGATTGATAGCATAGGGTTGGTGTGAATATGCTGTTAATTATCTGTCGTTTTGCGGACATGGGTATATTTGGATGTTTCAGTAAGGGTGATAGTTGATCTGTAAGTGCACTAGCTTTTTTTGACATCTGATTTCGATTTCTCTGTCCAACCTGCCATCTTCTGTGATCATACTTCCAAGATATTTGAATTCTTTAACTTGTTTCAGAGTTGTGCTATTTATCTGTATACTTAGTGGACCAGGCAATATGCTAACTTGCATTACTTCGGTTTTGGCTGTATTTATACTAATTTTCTGTAACATCTGTAAACTATTGTGTTATGTCCGTAACCTAGTGTTTATTGTCTGTAACACATTGTGTAATGTATGTAACCTGTTTTGTAATGACAGTAACGGTTACAGTTATTCCAGTGTTACATGTGTTCTGGCAATGAATGAATCACCAAAAAAGAAAAAACAAACGTGAAGTAGATTGTGAGCTTTACTAAAACAAGATTACAAGAAACAAATTGGACGTTGCAGCCAAAGCCTTCGTCAGCACAGAACAAACAAACACAAACCGACACAAAAACTACATGAAACACACTACATGACAATATTAAGGGTACTTAACTGAATCTGTATCCTAGCTTGGAGTGACTTACGATTGACACGCGTTCGACGACTATCAGTGGATTGTGGATTCCTGCACTTCTTCTGTAATTTCTGTCCAATGAATGTGTTACTTGAAATTCATGACTCAGTTTTTGCGTCACGGATAGCTGAACGCACAATCATGTGTGACCAGTGGACATCGGCGTGTCAGCTGTCTTTCTTCATCTGTATAACAGCTTGAATGTCTGTCTACCTAACTGTTGACTTCTCTGTCGGTCAAATTATGTCTGCGTACTAATCTCTTTATTTAATTGTAAGTCTGCCTACCCGTCTGCTTGTATGATTACTTATCTGTAGATCTGTCTACTTGTCTGAGAGGCTACTTGTTTGTCTGTCTAATTTCTATCTGCCTACTTATTTGTCTGTCTGTCTGTCTGTCTGTTTGTCTGTCTGTCTGTCTGTCTGTCTGTCAAGTTGTCTGTCTGTATAATTATTTGCTAGTCTACACGCCTGTCTATATATTTCTATGCCTGTTTGTATATCGACTTTTCTGTCTTTTTGTATATCGACTATTCTGTCTGTTTGTATATCGACTATTCTGTCTGTTTGTATATCGATTATTCTGTCTGTTTGTATATCTACTTTTCTGTCTGTTTGTATATCGACTATTCTGTCTGTTTGTATATCGACTATTCTGTCTGTTTACTTCTCTGGTTTTACTTCCCATTGTTCTGCTGTTGTCGTTGTTGTCTAAGATTAACTTCATAGGTGATGCATGAGTGAAATAATGCATGAAAGCAGAGAGACCAGAAGGGCAGAATGTCAGACAGGCCTGCGTGCCCAATTCTTAACCCTTTGAAAATAAAGTTCGTTTGTTCGTTCTGTCTACCTGTCTGTCTATCTACCTGTCTCTCTATCTATCTGCCTGTCTACTTCTGTCTTTCTACTTCTCTGTATGTCTGTCTACTTCTCTGTCTGTCTACCTGTCTGTCTGTCTACCTGTCTCTGTATCTACCTGCCTGTCTACTTCTGTCTGTCTACCTGTCTGTCTGTCTACTTGTATATCAGCAGTCTATGTTCATGTATAAAAAGAGAGACACTGGAAAACACCCCGTCCACTGGAAACATCAGTGGGATAAGAAGCAGATATACCGACTAACAGAAAGACGCCGAATGGACGGAGGCATGGAGGATTATCATCAGCAGAGTTGAACCAGAGTACCAAGACCTGGATTTGTGGAGAGACATGCACACCTGCATCAGCTGGTCGACATATGATGGTTTTGTCTTTGAGCACCGTCACCATCGCGATATTGAGATTTAGTGGGATTTAGTTAGAAGTGACATTTGTATTTCTGAAATCTCTGTAGCACTCCGTCTTTGGGTATTGTTTAGTATGTATGGCTTCACCTTTAGATTGAAACAATAAACGTATCGAATTATAAATACGAATATATTACTGGGGGAAAAAAGTCTTTAAAAACGCTCGGTTAGCTAGACGCACGCACAATTCAGCGAAGGAGACTGAGTACCTGGAAACGTGCATTTAGTGTTAAACGCACAAGACGTCACAGGGAGTTTCCAAAGTCGTGACCCCGTGCAATAACTTCCGGGTGAACTTGTAGTCTGCAGGGAAATGTAGGTAGTCGGCGGGCAGGCCGTTAGTTCTGGAGTTCACACATTTGTTTGGCGAGCAGGTACGTCTGTCTGTGCTGTTTTACTGTCTTGTTGGTTCACTTATTCTGGTTACATTGCATTAGGGTATCGACATACGTGTGTGAGAACGTGTAGTTTGGTGTGTAAAAGGAGGTAGATGCGATGGAATGTTGGCGATTGAGTGGAAGGTGTGTGATGTCAGTGAAGTAGGACACCAGTCAGTGTGTCGACGTCATTGTTGTGTTGTGTTGTTGTGTAGAGGCTGGAACCCCACGGCCACAGATAGTACTCCAGCACCGCCGCTTCCTTGAAATCCCTGGCTCGGACAGTCAGACACGCTGTCTACTTACTGAATCTGACATCCGTGACTTCACATATATCATATTACTCATTATTAGCATCTAATCTAATGTGAACAACCAGCTACACATACATTGATAGTGATACACATGTATTTAAATTTAATATAATATATTCACTGCAATCTAGACTACAGAAGGGACTAGTTGAAATCTATACTGTAAACTCTATATTATATAGTACTACTACATATACGCTACTACAGACCAAACAATATAAAATGACACAAAGTAGTGCAGCTTTACATAACAGAATTATGACACATACAGGACGTTGCGGCGATTAGCCTTCATCAGCAAACAAACACATTCACAAAGCACAACATATAGTCACGGGGAGATCTCCTGTGGCTACATTAAAACGTGACGACAGGACAAGAAGAATAAAACAATGAAAAAATGAAAGCAATGAAGAGAAAATGAAAGTAGGAAAAAATGTTCCTATGACCATACACAGCTTGGAATTCTGAGGTAAGTAGGAACATTTTTTCCTACTTTCATTTTCTCTTCATTGCTTTCGCTTTTTATTCTTCTTGTCCTGTCGTCACGTTTTAATGTAGTCACGTTACACCTCACTATACTATAATCTTAGTATTTAACTCATTCTGTCATATAGTGTTAATATTGTCAATCTTTCTGTAATATATCTTAACATTTAAACACATTTGCAACCAGATAATTATTTAAAGTAATCACTTTTAGGCCGGTCTCCATTGAGAAGGGCTTACAGACGCAATTTGTAATCCCGTACACCTGTGTTCGAAACACAGCAGTGGGCAATTTGGCAGCAGACCTCGCTGCGTTTGTTTTGCATTGGCATCGGTGCCAGTCATTCAGAAAGCAATGGCAAACTACTGAACGTAAACTTGCCAAGAGATCACAGCGGCAGAAATGCTGGTGTTGACTGCGATGTCCTGTAAAATAGGATATGCAAGAAAAGGAAGACTTTTAGAGATAACCCCTTTAATGGTTACACATGAGAACTAAATCTTCCTGCTGAAAAACTGGTATTGTTAATTTTTAGTGCGGCTGCTAGACTATTAACTCTTGCTGTCACAGGAACATATTGCTCTTACTGTTACCATCTCCAGCAGTCGTTACTTTAAAGTAATAAACATTTCATTGTAAGGGTGTACAGATGTTAAGATTATATGACAGAAGAGTTAAAATATTAGCACATGAAGAAGAAGTTAAAATATTAATGCTATATCTGAGGAGTTAATTGTAAAATTTTATGACAGAAGACTACATGTCAGAATGCGATAAAACATTAACATTATAAGGCAAGAGGGGTTAAAACATTAACAACATACAAAAAGAGTAAATCATTAATATTATATGACCAAAAGAGTTCAAATATTAACAATATATGACAGAATGAGTTAAATACTGACACCACATGACAGAATGGGTTAAAGTATTAACACTGTAAGGTAGACAGAGCTACGCGTTTAAAACTATATGTTAAAAAGAGTTAAAATTGTAACACCATGTGACAGGAGTTAAAATAATGGGACTGTCATCTGTCAATCACTGCCTATAGTACTTGGCGGTGTAGGACAGGGGAGTCTAGAGCCTGTGGAATTAAGGCTCATGCCTTCACAGTGAACTGTGCAGGTTAGAGTTTTCTTTTTGCCCCGGACATAAAAAACTCCATGCCTTACCGAGGATTTGAACCCGGGTCTCCCAAAGGAGATCCCGGCGTTCTAGCCACCCGGTCAAATAGTAAAAAAATAGTGGGTTAATGTAGCAACTGGATGGGACATCAGCAGCTCACAAATGAATGCCTTCTTAACCTATGTTGATGTGCTCAGTGCTGGAGAGTTAACATGCAGAAAGTTTTCTGTTTGCTGGAGAGTTAACATGCAGAGAGAAGTAAATACCTGGATACCTTGGCCACGTTGTAGAAGTAAGGTGGAGAAAGGAATGTTTTGTGTGGAATGGCTCTCGTCGCTTCAGAGGTCACAGATTATGAGAATTGTATGAATATTGTGCCCTGGCCATGCGGGGGTGTGGGGGAATGAACAGGCTGATAGGCTAGCAGGGAATGCACCTCTTGGTGGTAGTTTGCCTATGGACAAGGGGGAGGTGGTCGTGCGCTTGTGGGACTAGGTGGAGGAACAGATTGAGAACCCGTATGTGGAAAGAATGAGATTGCGGGGGATCGGTAGGGGTTCTGGAAGAATCTCAAAACTGAGAGGGAAGACCAGGAGAACGTTTAATCAGATAGCGGTGGAAACGATTAGTAGTATGACTCTTCACTGGCTGTTGAACGAGGGGACGGAGCATGTATGGGAATGTCCTGCGTGCAGTGAGTTCGGTTCTTAACTCAACTCAACACTGAGCTGATCCATGACTCTGGTGATCAGCTCAGTGTTCTTGTCTCGACCATACCACATGGCCAAACCATCCAGGTATTTACTTCTCTGTCCTCCCCTTGGTCTCTTCCCCTCGATCTTTCCAGTTGTCACAAAGTTCTCTAATTTATTTCTTCTCATAACGTGACCAAAAAATTTTAACTGTCTATGTCTAATTTCTCTAATCAGTTTATGGTTTTCATTTGTTTCTTGTAGGACTTGGTCATTGTTTTTTTTTTTTTTTTGTCTGTCCATGGTATTCTTTGCATTTTCCTCAGAAACGACATCTCCACAGCCATCAGATTTTTTTCAGCTTGTCTGCTCATTGTCCACGTCTCACATCCATACAAAAACACAGGTTTTATGTAGCACCTCAACACTCTTTTTCTCATTGCAAATGACATCTTTTTATTGGTCAGTATGTTTTTCATCTTGCAAAAGGTTACCTTCGCCTTGGAGATTCTTGTTCTAATTTCTTAAAAGAACCTCCCATCAGATGTTATGACTGTTCCGAGATAACTGTACCGATTCACTTGTAGTAGATGGTCTCACTCAGACATTTATTCAATTTAATTCAATTCAATTTTATTTTAAAAGGGTCACAAATTGGGCATGCAGGCCCGTTTTACATTGTGCCCTTTCAATCACTCATCTTTCGTTCATCAACAGTGCATTATACATTCACATAGGGAAAAAAAAAATTGTCAAATGAATGTTGTAAACATAAACAATGCAAATTACCATGTTATGAAGCACATCTCCCACCCACACATCACCCCACCCACACACACACACACCCACCCACACACACACCCACCCACACACACACCCACATAATACCCCACCAACCGACCTATCCCCCTCCCACACACAACCCCCACCCACACACACTGCCCCCACCTGTTCCCCCAACCCACACACACTCACCCACCCACAAAAACATCCCCCACCAACCCACACATCCCGTGCCCACCCACATACACATCCTAACCCACACACCCATCCCCCACCCACATACCCTCTACCCAACCACCCATCCGCCAACCACACCTCCCTCGACGACACATTCCCTGCCCACACACACATCCCCTATCAACCCACACATCCCACACCCACCCACACACCCACCATCCACTCACACACCCCTAACCCATACACACACATTCCAACCAACACACATCCATACCCACACACATACACATCCCCCTATTCACCTATACATCTCCAATCCACTCACACACACCCCACCACCCACACATACATCCCCCACCCACCCACACACGCCTTAACCTCCACCCCCACCACACTCATATCCCCCACCCACACACCACACACATCCCCCACCCATACAATTTTCCCCACCCACACACCACACACACATATCACACACCACACACATATCCCACACCCATACAGATATCTACATCCACCCACCCACCACGCACATACCCCCACCCACACACCACACAAATCCCCCACCCACACACACACATCCCCCACCCACACACCACACACACATCCCCAACCAACACACCACACTCATCTCCCCACCCACACACATCCCCCACCCACCCACCAAATCTCACACACTCACTTACCAACACATCCTCCACTACCCACCCACACATCCCCAACCACCCATCCCCTAACCACACATATCTTGATCACACATACCCCCACCCACACACATCCTCCACCCACTCACACATCCCACTCCAACACACACATCTCTCACCCATCTACACATCCCCCAGCCACTCACACCCCCTTCCCCCACACATCTCTCTCACACACATATCCCCACCCACCCATGTATCCCCCCGACACACACACACACATACTCCCCCCAACCACCCACACATCCCCTACCCATCCACACATATCCCCCACTCATACACATTCCCGCACCCATCACAAACATCCCCCACCCACACACCACACACTATCCCCCACCCACACACATATCCTCACCCACCCACCACAAACATACCCCCACCCCCCACCCACACACCACACACCCCACACACTACACACTTCTCCCCACCCACCCTTATATCCCCAATCCACCCACACACATCTCCCACTCACACACACCTGCCACCCACACCTCCCCCCTCCAACCATCCCCACATCCCCACCCACCCTCACGTATCCCCTACCCATACACATCCCCAGCACCCATCCCACACACACATGCTCCACCCATACACACATCCCCCACACCCATCCCCACACCCCCTACTTACACACCCACTCACCCACCGACACCCACAAATCTCACTACCCACCAACACCCACACATCCCCCACCTATCCAAACGCATACCCCCTACCCACACACACACATCCCCACACTCACACACATCCTCCACACACACGCTCACACATCCTCACATCTAGACACATACATAATGCCTCACGTGATGAAAACTAATTGAAAAACTATTGAAACTAATATGAATAAACTCCCACACTTTACTCACTCACATACTCTGACAATTGTCGTGAGCAGTCTCACAAAAATGTAAAAAATTGATAAAAATATGTGCATATACAGTGTGTGACGTAAAAAAAAATAGTGATGCTCCCACACACAGAGATGCACACAGAGACAGGTGCACGCACACACGCGCGTGCACACACACACACACACACTCACACTCACTCACTCTGTCTCTCATTCACACTCACTGACTCTCTCATCTCACAGTGTACAGTAATGTACATAAGTTTATATTATACATGATCAAATCAAGTGGTATTCAACTGATAATATGACAGATGAGAATACACAAACATATGGATTAGCATGTTACATGACATGCGTGTTACATGACATGTGTGCGCTCAACTCTCTCTCTCTCTCTCTCTGTCTCTCTCTCTCTTCTTTCATACACACACACTCACATGCATGTGCGCACGCACACACACTAACACGTCCACTCTCCCACTGTCTCTCTCTCTATCTCTCTCGCTCGCTCACTCTCTCTCACTCTCACTCACCATTTCCCTCATTCATTCACTTTCTCCATCTTCATTCACTCTATCTCTCACTCTCTTACTCTCTCTCTCTCACTCACACACAGACAGACACACACCTTCACGCTATCACTTAATGTTTCACTCACTCTCTCATACCCTAGCGCATTCACTCACTCTCTCTTTTACTCTCTCACTCGCACACACACACACACACACACACACACACACACACACACACCCCAACCATCCATCCCCTATTCGCACCCATAGTAGATGATTACAGCTAGACATATAGAGGGGTGTAGATGGTTAAACCCAGTCAATATGAGTGTAATAGATGTCTTCTATCAGAGTGTTGTAGATGATGATTATACTCGGAGAATTAGAGTGTAGTAGATGGTTACAGCTAGACATATAGAGGGGTGTTGATGGTTAAACCCAGTCAATGAGTTTAATAGATGGCTACTATCAGAGTGTTGTAGATGATGATTATACTCAGAGAATTAGAGTGTAGTAGATGGTTACAGCTAGACATATAGAGGGGTTTAGATGGTTAAACCCAGTCTATGAGTTATAGATGGCTACTGTCAGAGTGTTGTAGATGATGATTATACTTGGAGAATTAGAGTGTAGTAGATGGTTACAGCTAGACATATAGAGGGGTGTGGATGGTTAAACCCAGTCTATGAGTTATAGATGGCTACTGTCAGAGTGTTGTAGATGATGATTATACTCAGAGAATTAGAGTGTAGTAGATGGTTACAGCTAGACATATAGAGGGGTGTGGATGGTTAAACCCAGTCTATGAGTGTAATAGATGGTTACTATCAGAGTGTTGTAGATGATGGTTGCACTCATAATATAGGAGATAAATATACTCAGAGAATTAGAGTGTAGTAGATGGTTACAGCTAGACATATAGAGGGGTGTGGATGGTTAAACCCAGTCAATGAGTTTAATAGATGGCTACTATCAGAGTGTTGTAGATGATGATTATACTCAGAGAATTAGAGTGTAGTAGATGGTTACAGCTAGACATATAGAGGGGTTTAGATGGTTAATCCTAGTCTATGAGTTATAGATGGCTATTGTCAGAGTGTTGTAGATGATGATTATACTCAGAGAATTAGAGTGTAGTAGATGGTTACAGCTAGACATATAGAGGGGTGTAGATGGTTAAACCCAGTCAATATGAGTGTAATAGATGTCTTCTATCAGAGTGTTGTAGATGATGATTATACTCAGAGAATTAGAGTGTAGTAGATGGTTACAGCTAGACATATAGAGGGGTGTGGATGGTTAAACCCAGTCTATGAGTGTAATAGATGGCTACTGTCAGAGTGTTGTAGATGATGATTATACTCAGAGAATTAGAGTGTAGTAGATGGTTACAGCTAGACATATAGAGGGGTGTAGATGGTTAAACCCAGTCTATGAGTTATAGATGGCTACTGTCAGAGTGTTGTAGATGATGATTATACTCAGAGAATTAGAGTGTAGTAGATGGTTACAGCTAGACATATAGAGGGGTGTGGATGGTTAAACCCAGTCTATGAGTTATAGATGGCTACTGTCAGAGTGTTGTAGATGATGATTATACTTGGAGAATTAGAGTGTAGTAGATGGTTACAGCTAGACATATAGAGGGGTGTGGATGGTTAAACCCAGTCTATGAGTTATAGATGGCTACTGTCAGAGTGTTGTAGATGATGATTATACTCAGAGAATTAGAGTGTAGTAGATGGTTACAGCTAGACATATAGAGGGGTGTGGATGGTTAAACCCAGTCTATGAGTGTAATAGATGGCTACTATCAGAGTGTTGTAGATGATGGTTGCACTCATAATATAGGAGATAAATATACTCAGAGAATTAGAGTGTAGTAGATGGTTACACTTAGACAATTAGAGTATAGTAGATAATCTGATGGGAGGTGCCTTGAAGAGATGAGATTAGAACAAGAATCGCCATGGCGAAGGTAACCATATGCAAGATGGAAAACATACCAATAAAAAATATTTCATTTGCAACGAGAAAAAGAGTGTTGAACAGCTACATAGAATCTGTATTTTTGTATGGATATGAAGCGTGGACAATGAGCAGACAAGCTGAAAAACACCTGATAGCTGTGGAAATGTGGTTTCTGAAGAAAATGCAAAGAATACCATGAACAGACAGAAAAACCAATCAATCACCAAGTCCTACAAGAAGCAAATGAAAACCTTAAACTGATTAGAGAAATTAGACTTTGACAGTCAACATTTTTTTGGGAACACATTATGATCAGAAATAAATTGGAGAACTTGATGACAGCTGGGAAGATTGAGGGGAAAAGAACAAGGGGAAGATTGAGAAGTAAACATCTGAATGGCTTGGCCACATGGTATGATCGAGTCAAGAACACAGAGCTGATGCATGACTCTGGTGATCACGTGCGAAGGCAAAACATGGCCACCCGCGCATATCGGCAAGGCACATAACGATAATGATTTGGTGATAATTAGACTCAAGCAAAGTGTTGTAGATGGTTACACTCAGGCAAAGTGTTGTAGATGGTTACACTCAGGCAATTAGTGTTGTAGATGGTTACATTCAGACATTTAGTGTAGTAGATGAATTGTTATACTCAGAGGGTTAGTAGATTATTAGTAGACAATTAGAGCGTATTAGATGATGGTTACACTAAGAGAATTAGAGTAGGAGATGGTTACACTCTGACAATGAGTGTGTAGTAAATGGTTTTGCAACAGGGAACAAACAATAATCTGTAGTATCCCAACAACAAAAAACCAGAGGCTACATTATTCCTTGGATTTGATGCCAGATGCATTGTCGAGTTAGTTTGTGCCAGTAATACAATTATAATGACATTACTACTGACATTTGGCAATCAGAGGTGCCACATATGAGAAGTGTGGCATGTTGCTTGGAGCCACAGGCTCTAGGAAGCAGTCTTTGTCGGGGAGCTTGGTCTTCACTCCAACGATGAAAGAAATCGATGTATTCTGTTTTAGTTTTATTTTTTCTCTAAAGGAACATTTTTATCTTCTTCTATGATTGGATCTCTGTCTCACAGCAAAACCCTTGACTTCTTACCTGATTGGATCTTCTCTGTCACACAAAAAAACCCTTCTAACCTGATTGGATCTTCTCTGTCACACAACAAAACCCTTGTAACCTGATTGGATCTTCTCTGTCACACAACAAAACCCTTGACTTTTAATCTGATTGGGTCTTCTCAATCACACAACAAAACCCTTGACTTTTAATCTGATTGGGTCTTCTCTGTCACACAACAAAACTCTTGACTTCTAACCTGATTGGATTTTCTCTGTCATACAACAAAACCCTTGACTTTTAATCTGATTGGATCTTCTTAATAATCTGTAGGATACCATAGTCCTTCATCAGTTTACAAACAGTTTCCCTATCAATGCTATCAAACACCTTTTCACCCAGGAATGCTAACCTGGTCAAAATTGCACGCTAAAAGTCTGATGTGTTGGCCTAAGGGTTTCGACCTAAGGGTGCCTAACGAGACACACCGCAATCACATCTGAAAAAACACTCCGGATGAATGCAAAGAAGAAGAAGAAACACCTTTTCATAGTTTACAAATCCAGTATAAGAACCTCATGTTTATGGGATCAGCTTCGATGTCTACCTTTTCATCCCTTAGTTATTTGTCAGTAACATCTCTTAATTATTCCAGGGTGATCTTGCTGAATCTTTTCACAGGAACTGACAGTAACATTATTTCTCTATAATTAAAACAGTCCTGCAGGTTCCCTTTGGCAGCTTCACAAGATATCCACAAGTCTTCTTGTATTTCTTCTGTCTCCCAAACTCTGCTAAATAATTTGTGCAGTAATTCAGTTGACATGTTTATATTGGTTTTAGTAGCTTCTGCTGGGATACCATCTGGACCAGCTGCTTCTCCATCCATGAGAAGTTTGATAGTTTTTTTAATTTCTTCTTTTGATGGTTTCTCACAATTGATATCCACCTTCACTTCTGCAGGCAAGATACCTAGGTTTTCCTTTTAGGGACTGGTCTATAAAAAGTTCTTGAAAGTATTCACCAGTTAGATCTCTACCATAGAACAAAATACATCGTCCTTGACCTGGGGATGTAAATTACAAATACCTCTGATGTCGGAGTGGGTTCGCCTGATGGCGAGGGACACTGTTAATAGGGAAAGCTAATCCACACGCAAAATTCAGTCTAGTAGTACTTGAAGTAGTGTGTATGGCTTACACTTGAGTTCAAAGCGAGTGGGCGCACACAAAAAAGAACAAAATACTCATCCTCTGTTTGGCTTAGATCTTTACTGTAAACCAAAACCGTTGAGTTGTTTTATGAAGAGATGTCCACCATACAACATCATCATGGCTTAGATCTCTACTGTAAACCAAAACCCTTGACTTGTTTTATGAAGAGATGTCCACCATACAACATCATCATGGCTTAGATCTCTACTGTAAACCAAAACCCTTGACTTGTTTTATGAAGAGATGTCCACCATACAACATCATCATGGCTTAGATCTCTACTGTAAACCAAAACCGTTGACTTGTTTTATGAAGAGATGTCCACCATACAACATCATCATGGCTTAGATCTCTACTGTAAACCAAAACCCTTGACTTGTTTTATGAAGCGATGTCCACCATACAACATCATCATGGCTTAGATCTCTACTGTAAACCAAAACCCTTGACTTGTTTTATGAAGAGATGTCCACCATACAACATCATCATGGCTTAGATCTCTACTGTAAACCAAAACCGTTGACTTGTTTTATGAAGAGATGTCCGCCATACAACATCATCATGGCTTAGATCTCTACTGTAAACCAAAACCCTTGACTTGTTTTATGAAGAGATGTCCACCATACAACATCATCATGGCTTAGATCTCTACTGTAAACCAAAACCCTTGACTTGTTTTATGAAGAGATGTCCACCATACAACATCATCATGGCTTAGATCTCTACTGTAAACCAAAACCCTTGACTTGTTTTATGAAGAGATGTCCACCATACAACATCATCATGGCTTAGATCTCTACTGTAAACCAAAACCGTTGAGTTGTTTTATGAAGAAATGTCCACCATACAACATCATCATGGCTTAGATCTCTACTGTAAACCAAAACCGTTGAGTTGTTTTATGAAGAGATGTCCGCCATACAACATCATCATGGCTTAGATCTCTACTGTAAACCAAAACCGTTGACTTGTTTTATGAAGAGATGTCCACCATACAACATCATCATGGCTTAGATCTCTACTGTAAACCAAAACCGTTGACTTGTTTTATGAAGAGATGTCCACCATACAACATCATCATGGCTTAGATCTCTACTGTAAACCAAAACCGTTGACTTGTTTTATGAAGAGATGTCCACCATACAACATCATCATGGCTTAGATCTCTACTGTAAACCAAAACCGTTGAGTTGTTTTATGAAGAGATGTCCACCATACAACATCATCATGGCTTAGATCTCTACTGTAAACCAAAACCGTTGAGTTGTTTTATGAAGAGATGTCCACCATACAACATCATCATGGCTTAGATCTCTACTGTAAACCAAAACCGTTGAGTTGTTTTATGAAGAGATGTCCACCATACAACATCATCATGGCTTAGATCTCTACTGTAAACCAAAACCGTTGAGTTGTTTTATGAAGAGATGTCCACCATACAACATCATCATGGCTTAGATCTCTACTGTAAACCAAAACCCTTGACTTGTTTTATGAAGAGATGTCCACCATACAACATCATCATGGCTTAGATCTCTACTGTAAACCAAAACCGTTGACTTGTTTTATGAAGAGATGTCCGCCATACAACATCATTATGGCTTAGATCTCTACTGTAAACCAAAACCCTTGACTTGTTTTATGAAGAGATGTCCACCATACAACATCATCATGGCTTAGATCTCTACTGTAAACCAAAACCCTTGACTTGTTTTATGAAGAGATGTCCACCATACAACATCATCATGGCTTAGATCTCTACTGTAAACCAAAACCCTTGACTTGTTTTATGAAGAGATGTCCACCATGCAACATCATCATGGCTTGGATCTCTACTGTAAACCAAAACCCTTGACTTGTTTTATGAAGAGATGTCCACCATACAACATCATCATGGCTTAGATCTCTACTGTAAACCAAAACCCTTGACTTGTTTTATGAAGAGATGTCCGCCATACAACATCATCATGGCTTAGATCTCTACTGTAAACCAAAACCCTTGACTTGTTTTATGAAGAGATGTCCACCATACAACATCATCATGGCTTAGATCTCTACTGTAAACCAAAACCCTTGACTTGTTTTATGAAGAGATGTCCACCATACAACATCATCATGGCTTAGATCTCTACTGTAAACCAAAACCCTTGACTTGTTTTATGAAGAGATGTCCGCCATACAACATCATCATGGCTTAGATCTCTACTGTAAACCAAAACCGTTGACTTGTTTTATGAAGAGATGTCCACCATACAACATCATCATGGCTTAGATCTCTACTGTAAACCAAAACCGTTGACTTGTTTTATGAAGAGATGTCCGCAATACAACATCATCATTGTATGATGAGATTTCTAGTATAGAACAAACTCCGTGTATTGAACCCAACCCTTATAGACATTACAGTATGTGATTGTCTTCGTGAAAAATAGTGACTATATGTCATTTGACTGCACATAAATGATTGACATTCAGGGGAGAAATTCTACTGGAGATGCTTGGGGGAAATCCTAGGTTGTTGTGTGGTATCTGGGCTGTTGACCTGCCAGTATCTACCAACATTGATCAGGCACAACAGAGGCAATCTTCCGTGTCTCATACAATATTTGTAGACTGTAACCTTTGTCAGGAGAGACATTATCCTCCTATTGGCACCTTTAACCTTTTGTTGTGTGTCTGTCATTGTATCTTTGTTTATTCTCCACTGCATCAGTTTGACATATAGATTGTAGTCATGTTTTTAACTATGCTGGCAGCTGTGTACAGCTGTGTTCATCATTTTAGAAGTAATCGTCTATCATACTACCGCTAATATCTGTAATGGCAGTGGGAACTCACAGTTGCAGCTTGTTTATTGAATAGTTACTCAAGAGTGCTCAAGTCAATAGGTTATCTGTTGAATGGTTTGGCTTGTGTGTGTGTGTGTGTGTGTGTGTGTGTGTGTGTGTGTGAGAGAGAGAGAGAGAGAGAGAGAGAGAGAGAGAGAGAGAGAGAGAGAGAGACATAGAAAGAATTCAATAGGTTATCATTGCCAGTTTACTATAGGTTATTTATTGAAGGGTTTCACTTGTGTGTGA